>VZTU01027871.1:0-90390 GCA_013400835.1 Zapornia atra | reverse complement strand
TTTAGATTAGATATTAGGGGGAAGTTTTTTACAGAAAGAGTGGTGAGGTGCTGGAACAGACTGCCCAGAGAAGTAGTGGATGCCCCATCCCTGGAAGTGTTCAAGGCCAGGTTGGATGGGGCCCTGGGCAACCTTGTGTAGATCCAGGTCTGGAGGTTGGTGGCCCTGCCTGTGGCAGGGGGGTTGGAGCTCTATGATCCTTGGGGTCCCTTCCAACCCAGACCATTCTATGATTCTATGATCTTCTGGTTGTGAACATCAGGTTGCCAAGTTAAATGCAGGCAAAAGAGCCAGGAGAGAGAAAGAATAAACTTATGATTAGGGCACTGATGTATGGCACAGGATATCTGGAGTGAGTTTCTATCTTTGTCCCAGACTCCATGACTTCCATATGTCTTCTACTCAGTTGTACCTCTGACTTGTCACCCTCATGAGCTGAAAGTTGCTAGAACTTCCTTCTCATTTCACAGAGATGCTGTGAAGTTAATTAACAAAGAATGGAGGGGTGTATTACTGGTGAAGTGGTTACGCTGTGCAGTTCAGTTTTGCTTCTATTTCATATTGCCACTTCTATTTCTCTTCAGCTCTTGCTATTTTGTCTCCTGCCTTGGATATAGATCCCCTGGTTTGTGCAGCTGTCAATATGCTGGGTGTGCGATTCATGGGGTTCTGCCTGGCAGATTTTTGAAGGTCTCCCAGTGAAACCTTTATTGATTTTTTGTGACAGGGTTAGAATTTTTAATTTCATTTTAGGATAAGAGAAGTGTCACTTTTGTGTTAGGTGTAAACCAGTTGGAAGAGAAAATAAATGAAATGTAAAAAATTGACCGTGGAATGATCTATCTTCTGTAGTCTTCTCTGTAAAATGAAGGAAATGTCCAGTGATTTACTTGAATTTGACAGGCAAATGAGAATCTAACCATGTGTTTTGGACTGTTTTTTCCCCAACTACTTTGTTGTTTAGTTTGCTCTCATTCCCATTAACATAGATCACAACCAAGAGTTTGAAATAAAATATGTGATTATAGACCACAGCTGTTCTCAAGTTGAAAGAAATATTTGTAAACTTGGCAGCTGTTTGAGGAGCTGCAAGTGGAAGAAAGAAAAGCAGTTGAAAACATCACTGAGGGATTATTCCTTTATGTGCTTCTGATGTCTCTCTAGGATCAGGTAATGCTGTATTGTTCTATCTCTAGACCTTTCCATCTACTGCAGACCCCTTCCTTCTCCATTTTAGGCCTCTTTCTTTTCAGAGAAATTCTGCTGTGAAGCTGGATATGGCAAAATTCCTGCATTAGTTGTTCCCACTCTAAGGAAACAAAATCATCTAGCAATTAAGGTTACCTACTTTATAATTTAATAATTACCTCTACTCAGCCATATGAGGACCTACGCGAGATGTAGATAAAAGTTGGTCATAGACCATACATAATGTTTGGGTGATTCTATGGGCTAGAGACTCACTGCAACCTAACTGAGGTGAATCATTGGATAATATGCAACAAAATAAACTATATGTGCATATGGTGAGCATCTAAAGGAAGGTTTAAAGAAAAAGAAAGCCAGCCTTCCTGACCATGGAGGGATCACTAACCCAGAGCTGGCATGATCTGGTAATCCATGTGACACTGGTGTACCAGGAAGAAGACATCCTTGCTCAAATATAGAAATGAGAGAACTCTGCTGATGTCGACAAACTAATAAAGGAACCTATGGGTGTCTATACTTCCCCAGCTAACCTCTCACCTTAATGGTTGATGTGCTTGAAGCCAAGAGGAGTATCTTTATTATTTGTCACCCCAGTACTCAGTCTGCACCAGCTGAGAGTTGCCTCAGCTTTGACTTTCCCCACAATGTGGCATTTCCTTTTCTCCATTGGGTCTGGACAAAACCTGTGCCCATGTAAGACCTGCTTTGAGACCCCGAGGAGGGACATAGGTAGTGCTTAAGCATTGCACTGTATCAGTTGTGTAGCTCAGTACACTTCCTGTGTTTCTGTGATTCCATTAAGATGTAAATATGATCAAATTCTAAGTTATATTATTTTGGATGAATTCTGCTTTTTGTTTGTTTATTTGTTTTAGTATGGCCTAATGCATTTCCTAATTTGCTTGCAGAATTTATATAAATTCTTTGAGGAATCAAAGAGTTTTCAGAGTGATTTGGCTAGTGCTACATCCTCAGAGCTTGCAGTATTCGGTATTTTAGGAGCTTTGTAAGCCAAGCTGACATATTTGTTAATGTACACTACCTACACATTCCAGTTTTTGTCCAAAAAATGATCAACTGAGGAAGTAAAAGGTCACCCCATCTAAAGTGTAAAATTTCTCCAGAAAAGGGAAGCTATATTATGTTCCCTTCTTCATCACTAGTCTCTTTTGCTTTTGCAGCTGCTTCCCAATTCCTTGGTACTTGTTATCTTCCTATTCTAGTCGGGATGTTTCTCCAGAAAGGGCCAACCTTCAAAGTTCAGGTACGCATAAAGTAGATGGGTAGCAGTAGAAACACGTCATAAACCGATAGGTGTGGTATACATGTCACCATCAGTTTCTCACTGTGTTGAAGCTGGGAAGACAGCCAGCCTGTGGTTTATAGTAACATTTTATTCCTTTCAGTGGCACAACCAGGTTTGACCTTGGTGCAAGGAATGCCATAAGCATTTCTCCCCTAGGGCTTGATGCCAACTGCCAAAGCCCAGCGCACTTGCGCTACCTGGATTCTTCACTTGCAGCCCCTTGTGTGCTTGGCAGCTATTTCACTAGCTGTGCTCTCTGCCTGTGCTATTTTTTTTATTATATTTACACACTGCTTGCAATTTTAAATTGAGCTTTGGAGCGTGGTGACTGTCAGTTAATATTTATTCACACAGCATCCAGCAGAGTGACCCAAGCAAGGAACAAATGAGGCGTTGCCGTAATTCAAGTAAATAATTGTAGACTAACTACTAAAAAGTAAAAAATGACATTAGTAGAAATATGTAGCTTCCTGTGTGCTGCATAACCTCTGTATACTCCCAATCTGTGCCAGTATATGACTTCAGTGCTTGCAGTACGTGCCTGCCCTCTCTTGCTCGGCAGTATCTGCTTCCCCATGACTGACTGCACTTCACAGCCATATTGCAAGAAAAGTCCTCTGGTTGCTTTAGACCAGATGGCAGCTTGCCAAATCAAGGCTCTTTTGACAAATATTTTGTCAACAGTGAGCTAATGAATGTGTTTATTCTCTTGCTAACTTCGGTGGAAATGTTCAATTAAAGGCGACTGGCTGTGCAGCACAGAGAATGAAACCAACCATAGGTGGCTGGCTTTCCAGAGGGGAAGAAAAGGACAGCATGCCCATGAGACTGAAAAGGGGACAGCACTCAAGAAAATCTTTTGCCTTCCTTTTGAGTGTAATTGTTGGAGCTGTAACCTCCTCAGCAAGGACTCCTCTTGAGCAATGTTATTTCAGGTCCCTGTGATTTCTTCTTTGGCCAATTTTGTCATTCTATAATTGCAACTTTCCCTGGCTTTAGAAGGTTTTTTCCAGGATAGATATGCTGGCAGAACCTCTCAATCTACAAGCGCTGAGAGAGGTGAGCTCCTCTACTAACCCAACTAACAAAACTGGAAGGGTTGAGGGATTGGAGAGACATGGATTCAATGGATGGACCACTTGGTGGATAAGGAACTGGCTGGATGGTTGCACTCAAAGAGTTGTGGTCAATGGCTCAATGTCCATGTGGAGATCCGTGACAAGTGGTGTTCCTCAGTGGTCAGTACTGGGACGGGCACTGTTCAACATCTTTGTTGGTGACAGGGACAGTGGGATAAAGTGCACCCTCAGCAAGTTTGTTGACAATACCAAGCTGCGTGTGTGTGGTGAGATCGACACACTGGAGGAGAAGGACCTTGACAGGCTCATGTGAACTGCATGAAGTTCAACAAGGCCAAGTGCAAGGTCCTGTGTATGGGTCATGGCAATCCTAAGCACTACAGGTTGGGTGGATAATGGATTGAGAGCAGCCCTGAGGAGAAGGACGCGGGGGTGCTGATGGATGAAAAGCTCAATATGAGTGAGCCATGTGTGCTGGCAGCTCAGAAGGCCAGTGGTGTCCTGGGCTGCATCAAGACCAGTGTGGCCAGCAGGTCGAGGGAGGTGATTCTGCCCCTCTACTCCACTCTTGTGAGGCCTCACCTGGAGTACTGTGTCCAGCTCTGGGGTCAAGTACAGGAAAGACACAGAGCAGTCATAGCAAGTCTAGAGGAGGGTCATGAAGAAGATTAGGGAGCTGGGGAGCTGGAGCACCTCTCCTGTGAAGACAGGCTGTGAGAGTTGGGTTTGTTCAGTCTGGAGAGGAGAAGGCTTCAGGGAGATCTAATTGTGGCATACCAATACTTAAAGGGGTCCGACAGGAAAGTGGGAGAAGAGTTCACCAGGGAGTGTAATGATAGGACAAGAGGGAGTGGCTTCAAACTGAAGGGTGGGTTTAGACAAGACATTAGGAAGAAATTCTTTACTATGAGGGTGGTGAGGCACTGGAACTGATTGCCCAGATCATTTGTGGAAGTCCATCCCTGGAAGTGTTTAAGGCCAGATTGGATGGGGCTTTGGGCAATCTGGTCTAGTGAGGGTATCCCTGCCCATGGCAGGAGTGTTGAAACTAGATGATCTTTGAGCTCCCTTCTAACCTAAACCATTCTGTGATTCTATGAAGCACTTTTTGGGTACACCAGCACTTCCCTAGGTCTGAGCAGCATGTTGACTACAAGGCTTGGGTTTTTACCTGACTAAAAGTTCTGGTGGACAAGCAAAAAGAAAAAGTGATTGTTCTGCGATGCAGTTCATGAAGTTGGGTAATTAAAAAAAAAATTAAGAAAAAAAAAGAGTTACTTAGCAAAGTAAATTGCTCTGGCAACAGGCAACAGGACTGTTCCAGTTAGCTGCAGTCTCAGTGGGGGTTTTGGCAGCTGCCTGTGAGTTGAGGGTGCAAGCTTTAGTTGCTTTATCGTCAGTGCCTGTCACAGCTACTTTGGCACTATTTAAGAACAGTAGCACCAAGGCTTTTCTGCTTCCTGTTCTCTTCTGCTGCTCAGTCCTGTAAGTTATACAGTTTACTTTGTGATCATGAGCATTTTGACATACACAACGTGACCACTTCTTATGCTTCCTTAAGTTTCAAACATGTGCTGAACCTACCCTTAGCTGGACATGGTTTTCTGTTTAGTGAAGGATACAAAGCATGGTTAATGAGGAATCAGTGGAAGAAACAGAAGCAGGAGCCCTTTCCATTCTGTAGCTTGGTGGGGTTTAGTGGTGGTTCCCCAGGAGACATTAAAGCTGTCTATAGAGCCTAGGTTGCTTCTGTGAAGTTTTCTTCTTGAGGAGGAACTGGTAGAGCTCATGGATACTCAAAGATTTCCACTACAAGTTGGTAAAATTCTCTAGCTTTATTTCCAGTAAAGGGTCAGCACTGTTCTGGGCTGTCTGCTGTATGTCAGTGCTGGGCTTTGCTGGTTCTCATATACCTGATCATGGTGCAACCTCTTCTCTACTTGGTGATTCTGGAGGTGATCAGTGGGTGGCAGTTTGGGTTGGCCATGGCATACCCCTGGGATGTATGGTCACCAAGTGGGAGAGAGACTACAGTGCTTTCCTGCAAACGCCTGTGCAATCTCTTGGCTGTGAGGGCCAACAGATCTGCTCTGGGCTTCACATTTTTGTAGGCAGCTGCTTGAGATCTGGTTAAGAGTAAAAAGAACAAAATACACTGCTTTAGCTAATAAAAAATGTGAAGGGAAAGCCCCCATTTTCTTCCTGGGATGGTGTTGCTTTAGGAGGCAAGATTTTGCATCTGTGGAAAGGAGTAACCTTATTGTTGAAGGTGTTCAACACTGAATTGGATAAACCCTGATCAAGTTGATCTGAAATCACTGTTGATGATGCTTTGAGTGGGAGGTTGGACTCAAAACCTTACGAGCTCCTGTCCAGCATGAATTGCTCTGTGAGCACCATGAGTCAAACTTATTGACTGATCCTAGGATTAATTTGTTCAGCTGTGCCAAGGAGTTGCTATGTCATGGAGGAAAAAAAAAGAGAGGATAAGCTAATTAACTGTATTCCTTTACTTTGCATAGAAAGGACACAAATCGTTCTACTACCTATTCTTCACATTTTGCCATGGAACAGCAGTTCCTTCAAGTTATATTGACCTCTTAGAGCAAATGATTTCCTTAAAAAATCACATTTGCTATTTGATGGGTTTTCTATCTCATTAGGGAGCCATTGAAATACGGCAGATCTGATTTTTACCATTAGCTGCATTGCAAATTCTAGACAGAGTGCTTCATGAAGGTTCAGTTAGCAAGAAATGTGATTATAAAAGTATCTAATGACTTTAATTTGCATACACAGCACAGATACTTTCCAGATACTATATTTTATTAACCTTTAAGTGCCAAACACACCCATGAATAAATAAGGCTGGGTTTTATCAGTCAGTCTGACATTGACTGGAACCTTGCCCCAGGAATACATCCATCTAAGTCTGCTGGAAGTCACATATAAGACTGAGTGTGGCTGAATATGTCTTGAAATTATCTGCATGAATTGGTGGTCCTTATTTATATGCAGGCAACTTGGAAATATATGCACCAACTGCTTAGCCACTTTAATGCTCTTTCAACATGATTATTCTATGTTATTGGGTTTTTTACAAAAGGAGACAGGGAAAAGTTCTCAGTTGCTTAGCTCTGCCTTGTGGCACGTCATTTACCAGCAGTGTGAGTGGTTTTACATCCCTCATATGGATATCCGCTGTTTCAGGTAGCAGAGGCACTGTCCATTGAAGGATTCATGCTGACATCTCTTGTAAAATCCAGCAGTTCTGGGACCTGTTGCTATGAGTGGGAGCATAAACAGGGACAGATGTAGGCAGGCTTCTGGACTTCAACCAGTACCCCACGACCCTGGGCTTAATCCTGCTCCATTCACAGAGTTCTGACTCAAGCCGGCTCTGAATACTTAAGGAAGTTACTTGTTGACTATGAGAAGTACCAGTTTAAAAGGTCTAAATGGAGTGGCTTCCAAGGTTACATTTTTTCCTCATGTGAGCAGGGAAAGGGGAAAAAAAACCAGCCCACATTTGGTTTTTTTCCCAAAAAATTCCATGCCATTGGAAATTTGGCATGGCTGTAAGTTTGCCAAATTTTGAGTGCCTGTGCACTGAACTGTGGCAACGTGAGAGTTGCTCAGTGAAATGTTTCTATGCTACAAGTACTTCTATTTAACAAGGGCACATCTCTACTCTTGTTCTTGAAAAGAGACTATTTCTGTATGGTATGTACAAGAAAGAGGAGAGGTAGGGATCAGTCAGAAGAAGACACTTGAGTAGAAAATTGAAAGTGAAACTGTTCAAACATGGGTAAGTTACAGGTGACTGAGAACAGCATCTTTACAGCAAGACAGAGAAGTTGGTCTCACTCTCAACAGACAGTAGCTGATGACTCTTTAGAGATTATATTTATTTATTTTTAACTGAGTCATTTAAAATCCACAAATATACCACAGAATGTTATGGCATTTCATATGAAGTATCTTTTCTATTGGTGTTTTAGGGTGAAGAAGGTTCCCCTGGCTTTCCTGGACTGAAAGGGGATAAAGGAGAAAAAGTAAGCCTGAGTCTTGATGAATTATACTGTGTAAAGTTAAGTTTAAGCTATTGCAAAAGGCTAATGAAAACAGGCCCTCTTCTATGTCTTTCATTTTACCTCTGTGTTTTCTAATTTTGTGTTAACAAGGTACTAAGAAAAGGAGACTCTACTGCTGTTCTATTTTTCAGTGAATTGCACCTTAAAAATCTTTAAACCCATTGACTATGCTCAGCCACATTTGACAAATGTGTGGAGATCTCAAGGGCATAAACTTTGTCTAAATTTTGTTAAATTCTAAAACAGAGTAGGAGAGTGAAGCAGGGCAGAAGCTCGGTGCTCATGCCTCCACATACAGCAACACTAGTTTTTCCTCAATATGAGACAGGGAAGGCTAAAGATTATCATGGCCATTCTTGCACCAAACATAAATAACTTTTGGACTGTATCTCAGACTTTAGCTGCCTACTGTGTCATCATCTTTAGAACAGAAAAATTATAATGCCCTGCACCGAGCTCACTCTATCAACTAGTGCTTACTTTGGACATATTTGTCGGGTATGCCTTAAACAACATTTACAGGAGGAATTTTAGGAATTTAAACTTCTCCTGCCCTTTGTAAAATAGCAAATGTTTAGGATTGCAAGGCAAGATCCCCCTCTAGCAATTCACGACAAACTAGCTCAGTTTAATCAGAGCCCAGAGTGGCATTTTTCAATGCCTGTGTCTGTTTCTCATTTGAGCTTTTGTCTTTACAATACACTTTATTAAAAACCCTGCTGCAGTGCCTAGAAGTAAAAACAAGAAGACAGTTCCTCACTGGGTACGCTGGCTTGCCTGTTGTGTCTGTTCCCTTTCCATTGTCCAGTTGTTCTTTAAATTGCCAGCTGCAGGCAGCAAAACTTGCCTTTTCCCCATGTTTGCTGCAGCCCCAGTTAGCTACAATGCTGTCAGCCTCAACAAATCACAGAATCACAGAATTGTAGGTGTTAGAAGGGACCTCGAGAGATCATTGGGTCCAATCCCCCTGCCAGAGCAGGTTCCCTAGGACAGGTTGCATAGGTCAGTGTCCAGACAGGTCTTGAATATCTCCAGAGAAGGAGACTCCACAGCCCTATTGGGCAGCCTATTCCTGTGAAATCCTGTTCACCCTAATGCATGGGAAGATTTAAAAAGTGGTGCCTGGTTTTCTGTTCCTCTGTTTTCTCTGACTTTCCTTGCTCACAGCTATGAGAATCAACTTTCTGGTGGCCAAGGCAGTTCCTGATGGCTGTTTGAATTTTTCAGTACTTCTCTGTTTGCTTTTAGGCTCATTACTTATGTGCATTGTACCTGTGCTTCTGAGCTTTGGGATGGATGCTGTACAAGCATGGAATTAAGAAAGAAAATAAATTTAAAAATAAATGAGTATTTTGTGACTAAAAAGATTTTTGAGACAGTGGAACAGTGGACAAAGAGGCCGAGGGGAAATGATGTTAAGATGACTCAATAGTTATGTCTAATTAACTACAGAGCTTTTATATTAATTTATTCTTAAATGAGTTAAGTGGCCAAGAGTGCCTAGTTTCTCATTAACAGCTCATCAATTGGCCATAGTATGTTAATGTCAGCAGCAGCTTCACCAGAGACTGTAAATAACAAATGTTTGCATTGAAATCTTTCTCCTCATTCCATATTCTTGCCTTGATATGTCACTCATGTCCTTGCATTTGCAACGGGTGTTAGTTTTGTGCTGATGATAATGCTGTTGTTGTTACAGGGGTCCCTGGGCTTACCTGGTCCCCCGGGGAAGGATGGAGCAAAAGGAGAAGCCGTAAGCCTTTTTGTTCCTCCCATGTAATCCTTGCCTTTCAGTGCAAGGCAGGCAGTGGAAATCAATCTGTATTGAGTGAAACATGTCTTGGGGATTTGTATGGCCATTTTAGGAGGAGCAGAAACAAATGGCAGGAGGTTAATAGCCCCAGCACTCTCCCTCGCACGTTTGCAGCGATGGCAGGTGTTGTATGGATTAGCTATCCTGAGAGGCTCCCGGGACAGCTCTGTTAACGTTCATTAAGATGGGAAAGGGGGCATTTGTGACAGCCTGTGGTTTGGGACCCACTGCTGCGGCTGTGTTGGTTAATAACTGCTGCTGTGGAGCTTGGACATTTGTTTTAAGTTTGGGAAAGAGTCATTGGCTAGTGGAGGTGGCAGGGGATGCAGGGGAACATCTTGTTCTTCTGCAATGGACAGGGGTGAGAGAAAACAGTGTCTTGATCACAGAAACAAGGATTTGAACTCCTCTTGTGCACCGCTAAAGGGTAAGAGCAAAGGAAGAGTTGCAGGTTTAGCTCAAAGGATGAAACATACCAAATATTGCCTTTAAAAGTACTATAGTTGAGGCATAAAACCACAAACACATTTTCCGCATCTTATGCAAGCATGGTTTAGAGCTTTCCTTCCTTTCCTCACCATCCCTTTGAATTATCTTCATCCTAATAGTGGATGTTTGTCATCTCATTCACTATCCCTTTGTGGCAGATATTTGGTGACAACTCAAGGAACTTGGGGAAATGACTCTGTGAGGCCAGCCATACACCAAAGCAGTGGTAGGCAGCAGGCAAGCTTTTGGTGTCACATCCTGTTTCTGCCTTGTGCCACACAGACCCACTTTGGAAAAAACTAGATGATTTTCTCACATAGCTTCCAGACCTGATGCAACTTCATCACATCACACATTGCATAGTCTGAGATCAGACAAGGACATACTTGGACTTTCAGAATTTCTTCTAGGATAGAAGTTAATCTTTAGTTTGTCACACCAAAGACTTTATTCAAGAATGATTGCATTACATTATCTACAAGGAACCCATGTTTGTAGTTCATGCAAACTGATCACAATTTAGTGAACTCATTTCTTGCTATTTAGGTGGTTTGTTTGAAAAGGAGATGAATAACTGCTTCAGCTTTCAATTTGTCTCCTTCTGCTTTTTTTTTTTTTGCAAAGAAAGCATGCCACACACTTTCAGATCTCTGGATAGTGGCACTGAGGACTGCAGATAGAGCTTCTATTCCTAGAGTTGTATGTAATGGCTCTTTTTAGCCATACTAACCCTTATATTTAAAAGATTAGTATTTCCACCAATAGTGCTGTTCTTCACAGGGTGAACCAGGAGAGCCAGGAGCATTCGGACTACCCGGGCCAGCAGGTCCAAAGGTGAGCTTTTAATTTCTTTACATGGACAGGTATATTTTTTTCACTAACTTTTTGTATGTCTGGACTCATTGAGTTGCTTTTGGTTTATTACCTTTTATATTCTCATTGGTGAACAAAGAAACTCAAAATGCTTATTTTCACTGTGGGGGTTTGCTAAGTTTTTAAGTTTTGCTAAGGTTTTATCAGCAATCAGGCAAGGTATGTAAAAGGAAATATACCTTTTGTTCAATCAACAGCATAAAAGGAGAAGGTGAAGAGAGAAGAACATGTTTTGGGGAACATAAGCCTTGCTTCAATTCTTCAGTAAGCCTTCTCAACTCTCACAAAGATGCAGGCAAGAATTGTTAGCCCTATTCTATGGAAAAAAAAAATCATGGAGACATCCTAGCCTGGATGTTTTTACTTATTTTGTGAGCATCAGATTTGCACCACTAGACAGTGGCGAAGCGATACAGACCTCAAGTTAATGGTTATATCACTGGATTTGCTTCAAACAAGGTACTTCTGAATGGGGTTCTGGTGAGGCTTTGCTGAGTGTCAGAACAGAGCTAAATTTTGAAGCCCCTCTCATGAGCAATTCTTTAACCTCCTTTCAAATAGGTCTCATTGACTTGGTTATTGAGGGAATAACTACCCATCCACTGTTTTCAGTCTTGCTACAAAGCAAGAAGACGGTGCACTAGATTTTTACATTTTTTCAGAAGTCTGTTTTCAGGGGCATCATGCACAACTTCAGCTCAGCCTACAAAAGGTGCTGCAAGGACATTTATAGCCCAAATGTATTTCACACAGTTCTGTTCCTGCTTTTCCAAAGCAAAGACCATTGCATTTTTTTTTGAAGAGCCATATATGGTCATCTAAACCTCCCACTGGGTTGGTTCACTGATGCCTTTGTCCTCAACCAGGATTCAAGTACCTAAAGACCTTTCCAAATGCAGTCCTGATTGTCACTTGTCTGTGTCTGAGAGGACTCCATGAAGCAGACCGTTTATATAGTTCCTTCTGGGTTCCTCAGCTATGGAGAGGTGCTTTCTTTCCAAAATGTCTTTTTCTTTTGCCCACAGAGGGTAATGTTGATCTTTTAGGATCCTGAAGTCTCATCAGGAGTTATTTGTGGATTAGTGGAAATACTTGGCAGCCATCCTACTGTTCTTTATGAGCACAATGTTGTCTTCAGCAGCACAAAGGGGTTGACTGTGGAAGCTGCATGACAGTGTGTTCAGCAGGGGATAAATGACAACTGAAAAACAGGGCTGGGATGGATGAAGGTACTCTGGACATTGTTTTGTCCTTCAGTGGGATTTGGTCACTTTGAGGTCAGCTGTCTTAGCTGTGCCCTGTCCCAACTCCTTGTGCATCCCCAGCCTACTGGCTGGTAGGGTGGTATGAGAAGCAGAAAGGGCCTTCACTCTGTGTAAGTACTGCTCAGCAGTAACAAAACCATCCCTGTGTTATCAACACTGGTTTCAGCACAAATGCAATACATAGTCCCATACCAGCTACTATGAAGAAAACTAAATCTAACCCAGTCAAAATCAGCACAGGAGGGGTGGGGGGAAAGTGTTTTTAAGATTTGGTTTTATTTCTTATTATCCTACTCTGTTTTGATTGGTAGTAAATTAAGTTGATTTTCCTGATCTGAGTCTGTTTTACCCATGATAGTAGTTGGTGGATGATCTCTCCCTGTCCTTCTCTTAACTCGCAAGCCTTTTGTTATATTTTTACTCCCCTTTCCAGCTGAGAAGGGGAGTAATAAATTGGCTTTTGTGGGCACCTGGTGTACAGCCAAAGTCAATCCACCCCAAGTGTATAAATTATGTATTTTCTATATGTTTTCCACAGTGGAATTACAACCCAATAAACTATACGATGCTCCTTGTTGTATGAAGTTCCTCACCCTTGCTTTGCAAAACTTTTACAAATCAAGCTAAGATAAGGCATCTACATCTACTTCCATAAGGGCTTGATCCTGGAGAGTTCTTCATATGTCCCACCAGGATCATCAGGCACATATAGTAATGAGTTGATGCTGAATAGAAGATTAGTACTAAGGGCTGGTCAGGGTACGTGATGGACCTAAAGACATCTGACTTGGCAACGCCAAGTGCTCCCAGGGAAGAGGTGAGCTTGGCTAAGCTCAGCTACAGTAACTAAATATAAAATGATTGTATGCTTTCACAGTGACTTTTATTTACTTCAACAGATGCACTGGCTATATGCAGTGTCCTTGAGCTGGATTCTGTCCTGAGCTATTTTAAGAAGCAATCCTTACTTTCCTGACAGGGCTTTAAAATCTAAAATATGAATCTACGCTACATTTACTCCTTGGTGTAAAGCCCAACCACCTTGCTGGTGTGGAATGGGGGGTGTAGAGATGGGTGGAGGTAGAGCAATAGAGAAAATTATATCTCCGGTTAGTGTGGTAATGATTTCCTTTTTTTGCCAGATCACTTATTTTTATTTAAAATCATCAGCATCCATACAGTGACTATGTGCTCTACCCCAGGGTCCATGGACAGCTACCTTGCAGTTTCTCTGGTTGGGATGAGGTTCTTTCAGGCGCAGTCCATTGACTGCTGCATCGAGCCAGGCAAGCACAGTGTACACTCAGAGCTGTACATGCACACCAGGAAATTCAGCCCCTTGTTTACCTGCAGGATGTTCATGTTTTTCCTCGGTGGGAATTGCCACCACTTTCTTTTAAGGAGGTGCCTCACAGCTTTTATGGATCTTAATAATTGTGTGAAATTTCCAGTAGCACAGATAATGGTGGTGCAGATTTCTGCTAATAGAACTTCAATCCACAGAGGTGATGATAAACCCATTAGGGTACATTTACAGGTTACAGGAATGAAATGTCCTTGGTATGTCATCTCCACTTTAGCTGCTCACTGAAGTCTCCAGGGGAGATTGTGTCTAGCTCCATGTCTTCGTCATAAAAATGTGGGTGGGTTTTAGTGGTTTTTGTTTTTAAATATTTTTCATCAAATTTAGTGGGTAAAGTTCATTGCTCAGCAGGAAGGACGTATGGTCTTGCTGGCTACAAGCAGGCGGAAGAAAAAAAAAAGAGCTCTCCAAGTCAGCCTTGTACTAATCAGTGTTGGAACTTCTGGCTATAGAAAATACAAATATGGTCTGAGAGAGCAAGTAATATCCACTGGCCAGTGAAGAAGACTCCCACATGTGGGACCAGGAAGGGTAATTTAAATGGATTTAGTGGCTCTGGAGGAAAATGACCATAGCTCAGGTCCCTCACTATGATATTCTAGTAGTGAAACAAAGCTTGGATTTTTGAGACCGTGCCCTTTAGCCTGTAAAATCCTGCAGCAAATAGTCAACCTTTTCATTCTTTTTTTTTTCCTGTACCTTTAATAAAATGTTAAAGAGATTTTTTTGTGGCTGTCATTGCCATGGCACTGACATAGCTATAGCATTCCCATCTGAACTGACAGTTATCTGCACTTGATAGAAAAAACAGAGGGATAGGGGAAAAAAAAATTCAAGGCTCTGAAATACAAAGTATTAGGTAAGAGTTTCATTTTGACAGATTTCCCTCGTCTTGCTTGCTTCAGCTGCCGAAGGTCTCACACTTCTCTGGTTTACCAGACATGATCTCAGCGTTAGGCCTTGAGTGGGATCAGCAAGTCTTCTTGTGCAGACAAACTGCTACTCTATAATTTTTGTTGAGCGTTAGAACTGTGCTTTATGTAATGGTATTGAGTTGGATTTTTGATAATTTGGACAACTTGAAGCAGGCCTCTGTTTCTCCAGGGTTTCTGCCCGGACTTTGCTAGTAGTGTATTCCTGCAGGCTGAAGGGAGGTTTGAGTGCATGCCTACTGCTCTCCTACCATTAGAAGACTTGCACCGCTTCTGACCTGTCCTCAGGTGCTTGAAGTAGTAGAGATCCCAGTGCTACCTTTGCTTGTGCCTGAGCCTAGCCCTTGTTAACATGTTTGTAAATCTCCTCTTTGAGTTTGCAGAGTGATTTGCTTCCATTGTTAACACAGGTTCAACCACTTTACAGCTGCTCTGATGAACTGCTCCACAAGCTTCAGGGCATAGCTTCATCTGCTTTAACAAGTCAAGTCCTCTCTGGCAGAAGGAGGGGACAGTTTTGGCAATGCATTGCTTAAAGTGGAGCAGAAACACTAGTCAAGTACAGTCCAGACAGCCCCCTGGTCTGTGCTTAATGACTGCTCCAAATGAGACTGTCATTTGGGCTAAGGCAAGAGTAAACAGTGGTGTGACATGATCAGCCTCCTGGGCACTGCCACTGGCATCAAAAAAGCCTCACTTCTGCTAACAGTTCATTGCAAACACATCTTACCTTTCTAATTTATTCTTTAATAAGAAAAATCTATTAATAAAAAATGTATAAAATATTTAAAAATAAAATCCCAATATGTTTTGAAGCCTCATCCACTGCAGCCATCCAGTACAGGAGTTTCCAAGACGAGAAAGGAGAAAGAGAAGGAAAGTAAGAGAAGGAACAAAATAATCAGCCAAACAGATGATATAATCTAACCAGTTCTCATAGCCACTTTGTCAGGCTCAGGCTGTCTCCGTAGGATGAGGGCTGACCCATTACAGCTGAGGATCCATACCATTTGCAGGCATTGTAAGGCACATAAAAACACACAGCAAGGGTGCTTTCCATTTCAGTTTACCTTCTCCAGGGAGAAAGGCAGTGTGTAACCAGCTGAAGAACTGCTGAAATGGACTTGATCCTCTTGCATTTCTCTCACTTATGCTGAAAATAAACATTGGGTAATATAGTTTTGGACTGCTTCTTTTAATTTCTCTTCAAAATATACCACACTTTGAAGTCTGTGGTTTGTTTCTGCTTTGATACAGCCTCTGCTGCAGCATTTGCGGCAAGGTACCTCTGTGCTTTGTTCTTCTGATACAGCATTCAGGCAGACAGGCAACGACTACCCTTGCCCAAAGTTCAGAACTAACCTGTAGAGGAACTTGCATGGGACAGTTTGTCTCTGTAGGGCAGGACTGAAAACAGAAGAATAAACTTGCTAACATCTGAAAGCAGGGGACAGGAGAAAACATTGGGGTGTCACTTTGGGTAAGTAGCTGGAAAATCAGATACTGCTCTGTGTCTCAGGACTGAGACAGTCAAGAAGCTCCTGTAAGCCCAGGAGGGCAAGCCACATTTCTGAATAACTGCTTTTACTCTTGGGTCTTTTATGTGGAACAGTTTCTCATGTTTTATCGTTATCTCATTTCCTTGCCAGGGATCCGAGGGAAAACAGGGTCCTCCAGGTATTAAAGGCTACGTAGGTGCACCGGTAAGTCATGGTTATTACATTTTTGATGTTCTAAAAAACTTACTCCATTTTTTCAGTGTGTTCTGCCCACCTATCTTTAATTTTCTTTTTCTAATTAAGCAGTATAGAGTATATCTGACTACTTACATGTGCTGTGTTCGAATAGTGTGATTTTCTTAACTTCATTGAGTTTCTTCTGACTTCTTTAAATGAGAACAGAGATGTACTCAGTAGAGAGATGTAGGTAGAAATTACTTGATTACCAGGTTAACAGCTGGTGATTTTGTGATGCTCCCACTGTAATGCAATTGCTTTGGTCTGTGTTGATGCACCATTTATATGGTGCTAAAAAACTTCATCATCACACCAGTAAAAAAATACTACCTTTTCATAAGTTTCCAATCGAATTTTCAAAACTGCCAGGGCTCAGGGGACAAACCTGCCTTGACTGAACAGCCAGCAAGACGAAAATGAATCAGATTCTATGAAGTTAGCATCTCTGTCTTGTGATCTCACCTTGGTAATTATGGAGGCAGCTTTTAAGATGGTGTTGTAAAGGTTGATTGGATTTTCTGAGGTTTAATGACCCAACTATACATCAGTGTGCTTTAGTGGCATACCAGACGTGCTCATGCACTGAAAGATTTCCCTGTGCCAGCCGAGGACTTGCTTTACAGCTCACTACAAAGAGGCCCCATGTGCTCAAAACACCTTGAGCACTTCTGTCTTTTCCCAGGTGAGTGCTCTTTCCCTGTATGCTCTAAAGCCAAATTGTATTAGTCTTGAAGATGATGCAGTGAATACTGGGGTGGCATTACCTGCACATGCCATAGACCCTTGCAATATGAATGCAAGAAATGGACAAAGCTATAAGGACACTTCCTTCTTGCTCCTTGAGTCACTTTTTTTGAGAGAAGCAAAGCACTCCCACGTGGTGCACTGTTACTGAACGTCGTGAGATTATCTGTCATAAGATTGACTTGGTCTGCTAGGGAGGAGTAAGGTAGTAATCATCTACTCAGTCTACACGAAGGTCCCGTAGTTATTAGTGAATTAAAAGAGTCATATTTTTAAACCTTCTGCCATTTGCTTTTTGGAAATAGCGGTGGTGTTGCATTGCAGTGTGGGAAGTTGTGCCAGCTCAGTTTGGGTCATTAGAGATGGATAGGACTGTAAAGAGTGTGCTTACAGTAAACCATCGCCTGAAATCTGAAGATCTTAATAACTATCTGAACTATTCTACAGGCCAAATAAACCCAGACATGTAGCTCTTATTTATTAGGAGGTAAGCCTCCTTTATAGTGTAAAGTAAATTGAAGTTTAAATACAAATGTATTCTTAAAATAAGAAGCATTTTAAGCTTTGGCAGTTTCAGGGAGAATACTAGTGATTGAGCATGTTTGTTTGCCTGTAGCATTTAGTTGTTTGCTCAGTTGCTATAATAAAGGTAAAATACAAGGTGCTTCCTGTGCCAAGGGACAGTGAAATCCATCCCTGCCCAATGAGCTGGTTGCACATATTAGCGTTGCTGTCTTTCATCAAACTAAACCTCAGCAAGTGGTTCTGGTGTACCTGGGAGGACATGAATTATGGAGTCCAGATGAACATTGGTGTGGGATTCACAGTGCAAAAATGTGCTCGGGCCTCCAGGACAGGGATTATCTGATATTTGCCAGTTCTCAGAGGTACCTGCTGTCTGCCTAGCTACTGAGTCCAAAACCACCAGGAATGGGCATTCTTGCTTGTTTATGCAATTGTTTTTTCCATCAGTATTGTCCTCTACCTAAGTCCTCATTGTTTATGAGCAACATGAAAAATGCAGAGCATTGGTTGTTTTCCAGACCATCTGCAGCTGTGGTGTGGTCCCTGTCCCTCCACACTGCTGTTGGCAGGAGGGTTTTGTGTCTGCGGGCAATATAATATTACAGACATTCTTTGGCCTACAGGTCATCCCTGCTCTGTGAGTCTGCCTAGACCATGCTTGTAGCCAACTTTGAGGAATGGTAACACAGAAAATGTCCTTGAGGTTCACTTGAATAGATTGTGCAGACATGCATGATGATTTGGTGACTAATTAGAAGAGGTAACTAAACCTCTACTCAAATTGAGCTTTATAATCTCTTTTTCTCTGTATTTTTAGGGTCTGCAAGGAGAAAGAGGAGAAAAAGGAACAAGAGGAGACAAGGTATTCCTGCTGCATGCTAGGAAAAGCCAGGCTGCTCTTTGCCTTTGCAGATTAGGTGGGGTGGGATTGCAGGCCAGCATCTCTGGAGGGTGATTGATGATGGAGTTTCATCACTGTGCTTCACCTCCTGCTGCTGTTCCAGAGTCACTTCCCATGGGAGTGCAGGAGGACTTTATGGATCTCTGTTCTCTGTGAAGCACAAGTTTAGGGCTGACTTGTCTATGTGTATCTGGGGATGGAGGAGAGACAGGAAGAGTGGAATGAAGGTATGCCACTGAGGAGATCTAGCAGGGTGTCCATGCTGTGTACACCACCTGAGAAGTGTAAATGACCACTGACTGCTGCTGACCACATCTGCATCCAGCATTCCCTCATCTCACTGCAGTTGCTCAGATTATCCAACTTCCTGTCTTGTCCAGTCACCATAAGCTTGGTTTTTAATGAGGACCAGGTAACTTCTCCATTAAAAGCTTCATCCAGCTGCTTCCCAGTTCTCAGCTCTCTTCTGTCTGGCATAGCTGTTTTACACAGCACGGGACAGTCTGGGATTCGAGTGATGTTTATGGTTCAAGAAAGAGACCAAGTGCCTGTTGCAGGTGGAATAAGCCTTTGCAAGGAGAGCTGGGCAGGCATAAAGACTATTGTTTCAGTTTGCTCATTATATTAGGAGAGACAGATGTGCACACACTTCTGATACAGACCTATCAGGCACTCCTCAGGGCTCCTGAGAAATACATCCAAAAATCCATTTTGCTGCCCCTGCTGGGAGAAGCAGGTGTTGATGTGCTCCTGCCTTGAGAAGCAGGGGGAAATGGGCCATCACTGTGCTCTCAATGGACACCAGTCACCCCTTTTCATCCCGCATGCAAAACTCTTGCCAGCTCTGAGCAGCTTGTAGCCCCGAGCAACGGCCAGTCTTGCTTATGTCTCAAACTGGTCCTGAGATGGGAATATCTCAGTGCAGGTCTGGCATCTTTGCTTGTGTTCAAGCTGTCTTTAGTGATACCTGGCTGTATGTGTTTGTGCAGAGGAGTTATTAGCTTGTAGCACAACCTTGTTCCCATTTCTCATTCCCCATCTCCTTCTGGGGAAGAAACTTGGAGATTTATACCAAGCTTTTGCCTACTGACAAAAATGATCAATAGTCCCTTAGTGTGAGATACTGCATTTTGTGTCAAGGTGTCCATTCCCACCGTTCATTTTGTTGTTTATGATGAAATGCCCGTGTTCGTGTTTCATAGCTCTGTCGGCACCATTGCAGCCAGAACCAAAGGCTGGTTCCAACTTTTTCTTCTTTGTGCTTTTGCCTCAGCCCTTTGCAGGACTGGTTCAGTTTGTAGTGTCTAGCCAGTCCCTCTGCTGCTTTTCTGGAGGCGAGGTTGTCTAATCTGCTGGAGTATTTGGCTCCCGGAAGAAAATCCATCTTTCTGACATCACCATGATGGGAGAGGAAGCTGGAGCTGTGTGTGGGCAGGCAGCTGACTAAGCTAGAGGAAGATTAAAGTGGGGAAGAAATGAATTAGGTTTTGTTTCATTAAAAGGATATGCACAATTAGATCTCCCTTTTTAATTTTTTTTTCTTTTTTTTCTTCCTGGAGCAGCCAGATCTCTGCTACAACAATTGCACTTTGATTTTTGTCCAGGCTTTAATGCTGCTCTCAGAGCATCCACTGCCATTGCTTTAACTTCTACCAGGCAGTAGGACTGTGAAAGCAGTGGGCGTAAATTCAGCACGCCAAATATTTCCTTGTCTGCTCTTCAGTCTGTAACTCGAATACTGACACCTACACAACCTGTGTTTCTTTGTGCCTGAGGGCAAAAGTGTTTATTATATTAGATGAGAGCAGTAGCCCATGCGCTGGATATTGCTCTATTGAATCTGCACCCTAGTATGAAAAAAAGGCTAAATATCCCATAAACCTGTAATACATTTTGCTGTGATATTCTTATATCCTGGGGCCTCAGATGTAAATACTGAGGTTTCCAAATCCAGGATTACTGGTTACACCTGTATTTTAGGAGAGACACTGCACCATGAGTGTTATCTCATGTCCTTCTGTATCTCAGTGGGCTCACTGTAGACCCCAGGACAGACTGCACAGAGATAAGCATGATGTGCTTCCCTGCCAACACAAACTATATATGTGTGTGATGCTTGTCATGTTAATTTAGGCATGTGAGCAGTTCAGCATGACGTGGGGCATTGCTCTTTGCTGCAGAAGCATGTTTCCATCCAGTAAATCCTTGTCTGTTTTATTGGATGAGAGGTGATGTAAGGGGGCAGCAGGGCTGGTCTGCTGCTGCCAGGTCCCTCTGTGAAGTGGGTTTGCTCTTCTCCAGTCTTTCCAGGGCCCTGCAAACTCTTGGGAAAGCATTTTTCCAATGAATCATTACACTGTCTAACTAGTGTAGGTCAGAAAGCTGCACTAAAGTTTGTGTGGAATTGGGATTTTCCTTGGTTGCTTATGACTCTTCACCAATTTGTTCCACTGGTTAAAGCAGAAAAAAACCCAGTAGAGCAGAGGGGAAAGAAATGGAGTCTTGAAGTGAAAACTTGAAAATAAATCTTTCATTGTGGTTTTTTTCTTTCTTTTAGAAAAAAACAAACATTCCCTTGCCTTTTTAAAGAATTGAATATTTACAATGACAGATTTTTCTGAAGAAACAACTGAAAGCCCAGGCGTTTGGATTGTTTTCAAACGCTTTATTGTATACATTTGTATAAATAATACATTTGCCTTTCCCAGCCCCCGTTACTAGCAGTAAGAACATTGACACTTTTCTGTTTTGGCAGCTATAACATCATGTGTGAAGTAGTGGTTGCTGCAGTGTATTGATGTTAAAAATTCTCCTGAGACTGCACTGCACGTTTTGTCAATCCACTACAGTGTCACTTACACAATGCCTCAAATTCAGGATTCTCATAGTTCAGTCAGTGCAAAAGAAACCATGAACGCAGAGATTGTTGCCCCAAAAACAAGTAGATCCAGATGTCTGATGCTGGTTTTCAGCAGCTTTCTGTAGGGTACAGGTCTCTAATTGCATTCCTTGGATGTGTCATTTTGAAGTAACATTTCTGTTAGAAGACTGATTGACTTTTGAAAGGGGAAAAAGAAATAAGTTTATTTATAAATCCATTTCTGACTTGCTGAATCAATGTTGTTTTCAGAAGGAATTAAACCCAATGCTGTAAGTTTGGGTTTGCAGATAATAACAGATGCCAAACAGGGATACTGTGGGATAATAATCAGAACTAAAACATCTGAAACATTAAACAAAATAGAGTAAAACTAGTAATTTGCTGTCACTCCTTCAACTTGTAGAATTCGTTTTTACATGCCCATTTATGTTAAGAGTGGCACTCTGTGTGTTTGATACTTTACATTCATCTGTGTGTGCAGGATCCAAGCAAAATCAGTGTTTCATTTTACAGAGGTCGAAGCATTTTATAGAGTAAGAGAAAGCCCTTATTTCAAAGAGTTTTAAACTGAAGAGGCTGGAAGGGGCAAGAGCCTCAGTCCATGAGAGAAGTGGAAGTTCAGCAGGACGATATCATTGAACTAGTCATCACATCTATCAAGGCACTGCCTTATAAAATACAGAATATGTTAAGTTGGAAGTACGGTGGAGGTCAAGGTCAGAATTCAAAATGATCTTGCAAACACAGTGCCCCGAAGCAGAAGATGACATTTAGAAGGGGCAACTGCAAGATCCTTTGTAGGACAACAAATCTCACAGTACTACAGCTTGGAAACAACTGATCAAAGATCTGTCCTGCAGAAGGGGGTTTGAAGTAACGTAAATGTTATCCTGGGATTTAGATAGAAGAATGATTTATAAAACATGAAATAATCTCTCTGCTCAAAGTCAGCAACAGTTATGTCCAGCTTCAGGCACCTAGCTGCAGTGAAGACATGGAGGAAATGGACAGTGCAAAAATGAGAGCAACAAAAATGATCAGAGGTCTGAAAAACATGCCAAGGAGGAAAAGTTGAAAGTATTGAGCTTGTTTAGTCTAGAGAAGTTTGAAGGGGGAGTTTTGTAAGTCTTCAGATCCATAAAAGCACATTGTAAAGATGAAAGGAACAGTCTGTTCTCTGTGGGGGTCTAGGGAGAGGCATAGTAGTCTGAAACTGTAGCAAGAAAAAGTTGGGTTTAGGTACAGGGATAAAAATATATATCTTCAGGTATTAAAAATAAAGTAGTGGAGTAGATCCCCTGTAGACTTTGTGGACTATCCAACTCTGAAGACATACAGGGACAGATTAATTGTTCCCCCAGGTTACAGAAAGCAAAGGTGAAAAATGAAATGTTTTTCTTAACTAGGTAGAAATGAGCTATTGCTGGATTGTGGATTCATTATTTTTGAAGAGCTATTCTTGCCTGATGTTCCTCTGGTGAACTTTGTCCAGTTTACATGAACCCACCTCAGCAGGCAGAGGAAGGATGCTTATGCGGGAAGCTGGCACACAACCACTTTCTCTAAATTCAGATCCCTGCTTTTTGATGCTAAGTTTTCTGGACAGATAAGTGCTAACAGTTAGCAAAGTTAGACAGGATAAAAGTTTCCTACAAACTGCACTTGGTTCACCTCCTTGTTACTAGACAGAGGCTCCCAGCAGATTTTTGTAGTACAGATGTGGGAACTTGAGCCATTTTCTCTGTTGGACTGGCTTTAATTTTTCTCCTTATTCCTTACTCTTGGAAAAGATAACATAGACATCTCTTGCAGAGTGGTGACTTAAACACCACAGATTTGAGTTATAGTGGTTCTTTCTCTTCTTACTCTAGGGAGAACGAGGCCTCGATGGATTCCCTGGAAAGCCAGGTGTGGAGGGGAAACAGGTATGTGGCAAATACTCAATGACCAGAAGCTTTTCTTTGGAAGGAGTGGGAATTGATTCTAAAACTAAGGCTTGTCCTGGGTGGCTGCTGAGTCATGGCAAGACCCTGCTGCATCAGCAGTTTTCATGGTCCTTATTCTAAAGATCTTTGTTAACACAGTTGTTGGGTTTCTTTTTTCTTTGTTTGGTTTTAAAAATAAATTTTAATGCAATATACACTTACAGGAAATGCCAGTCCTTTAAACATGATAGGCAGATGTTTGTTCTAATTTTCATTAAAGACATAAGGAAGCACATATAAACACTGTGTTGTTTAAGCCTGATTTTTATAAACTCTCTTTTTTCCCCTCCCACAACATGAAAGAGGGAGAACTGGATTTAATATAATTGGTTTGTTTTCAATAAGAAAAGCTTGGAACTATTTACATTTTTATTACAAGATGAAACCAGAAAATGGTCTAAAATATCAATGCATTTCTGCTGATCAGACAAATGATGTTTTGTCTAAAACTGCTATCTGTAGATCCCACAAGACTGTTTTCATTATTCAGGGTATGATACCTAACGAGAGACATCCTTTACTCCCAGCGATCTTCTGGTCTAAATAGTAAAGGACAGTTTAAGAAACAGAGGCTAAAAAGTGATTTGCCAAAAGCTATGCAGCTAATCCTTGCCACCCTTGAGCCCAAAGATTGCAGGCTGCTGTGTTTGCAACCCATTCACTAGTCTTGATGTCTCCCTCTCCAGAAAGGATTCATTTGGAGGCACTTTTTTGCATTTGTAGAGGTGGAGGAGCTGCATATCAAACCCTCAGGATAGTTTGTCTTCAGGTGGTTGATCCTGCTGCTTAGGCTGACAAAAGCAGCTTCTGGGGTCTGACCTGAACATGCTTTACAAGTCCAGCAGCCAGGTGCTGCCCAAGTGCCTTGTTCTCACTCAAGCAGGGTTTCAATTTGACTTTGTGTTTCCCTATCAGACAGGTATCTTTTGTGTTTAGATAGTGTTATTAGCAATCTTAATCTTCCTTAAATCTTCACCTTCCCCTGTGAGGTGATAGAGATCATCCAACTGATGTTTTTTCTCTGCTTGTCCATGAGGATTTGACAGTTAATCATCGCTTTTTCTCTGCTCTGTTCCTCAGCCACCGTTTACCCAGTACTGAGAAGTATTTGTCTAGTTAGCATTTGTCTCGTTAGTGCTTATCACTGTCCTTATAAGATGGAAACATTTCCCAGTGCTAGATGTGGCACTGGAATCAAAATGAACTATGTTCACTATGCCCATTATATTGTTTACAGGACTGGTTTATAGTTGCAGCAAATGTGGATGAAGTGAGAAATTGCAGAGGGATGTGAAGGTGGACGCTGATTGTTTACTACTTCTAAGGAACAATTTCTCCAAGTGACACCCTATTACAGAAGTTGGGATTTTTTTTTTTCTGAAACTTTTTTGCCTTTTTCATGTCTAGACACCTAGCAGTGGGCAAATCTTCATGCCTGCATTTTATCCTAAATTTTGTGTTTGACACTGATGTACTCCCTGAACTGCAATCCTTCTGAACCAGCTGAAATTGGATTGCTGTTATTGTGGCTGCTGTGGCATCTCCATCCTTATTCCCCTTCCTCTCTATGCAGCAGTGCCAAAGCAGCCTTGTGTGTTGTAGTAGCTCCTGTCCCAGCACAATGGGACATAACTGTGCTGTCAGTACCCAACACTGCAGCCTTATGTTTCTCCTGTACTTTAAGAGGATGGCAAATGATGACCTACAGTATGTAAACTAAAGACTTTTCTCTCCATTGTACCTGTTTACAGGGACCTGCTGGCAGTCCGGGCCCTCCCGGTACCAGTGGGACCAAAGGTGAAAAGGTGAGTTTGGATGAGATGCACAGGAGGGGGTTGGACACACATTCATTAATTCCTCCTTGGGTCCCCAGTGCTGGAAATATGAGGGCCATTTGCCTAATATTTATCTCATTTGTGTGTAAGTGAAGCTGAAGCTTGTATGCATTTAAATGTTTTGCTTTTCTGCCATTGCTTCAGTCTGAAATAGGTATAAGTGAATGTTAAATCTTGCCTGGCTGTTGTTCACCTACTCTTAGTTTAACCCTCATAATGGGAGCAGAAAAAAGTAGTAATTTAGCTGAAGAAATCTTCCTCAGATAAGATGGGTGGGTAGAAATGTCAATATGTTTGTGTAGAGGCTGGTTTTCTGACTCAGGAGACATAGAATTGACTCAGAAAGTGCCAATCAAATGACCCCTACCCTCTTACCTGCAAAATAACTCTTCACTGCTCTCAGCAGCAATTTTGACCTCATTATTTTGCACAGTTGTTTTCAGAGTAGTCTTAAGCTTCCCTCTCTGCTAGAGGTGATGTTGTGGTTTTGGTATGTCCTCCCTAGTTCTTTGGC
Source organism: Zapornia atra (assembly GCA_013400835.1). NCBI lineage: Eukaryota > Metazoa > Chordata > Aves > Gruiformes > Rallidae > Zapornia > Zapornia atra. The sequence goes on along the minus strand of VZTU01027871.1, from coordinate 64,846 downwards.
ATGAATGGAAAGGCATGCCCAATCCTGGATTTTCTTGCTCCTACTCTCCTCCAGAAAAGGTAGTGAACCTTATTCAAGAATGCAGAGATTAGAATCAAATCTCTCTATTCCCCATTCCTTTCCACTCAGATTCAACAGCCATAGGTGAAGTTTCAGAAGCACCTACAGGCAGGGCACATCCTCTGTGGAGAGAAGCAACAAGATCTTTGTGCTCCAGCACGTGTGCCAATAAAAAGCAGTCTTGAGTTCATAACACCATCTACATCTCTAAGTGGCTGCGTTTGGTACTTCCGAAAGATGTTGTGCTCCTTGCTCCATTCCTTTCAGTAAAACTTATGTGTCTCTTCAGTGTCTCTGCCATCGTGCAGACTCTCTTTAGAATAAAAATACAAATATTAATTAAACTTGTCTTAAGTGAAAATAGCATGAAAGATATGTTGGGTCATTCAGAGACCTACATGAGTAATCACAGAATTTTAGAATGCTTTGGTTTGGAAGGGACATCAAAGATCATATAGTTCCAACCCACCTGCCATGGGCTGGGACACTTTCATGAATAAATAGAGTGTGAAAGGAAGTTATATGATAATTTTTGCATTAGTCTGTACCTTAAATAAAGGAAATATCTCCTGGAGGCTTAGTCTTAAAGCATAATAAATAGCGGAATCTGCTGGAAAAAAAGTGCTGGAACAAGTTGATAGCCTAGATGGTAATAAATCATGTAAAGAGGGTGTACCATCTCAGTGTCCTGCAAACGCCTATAGCGTGATTCTGCTCTACAAAATGACTTGAGGAAAATAGTACCATTTCTCATTTTTTTTTGCAAAGATTTTTTTCTCATTAGCAAACAAAAGCATTTTGGCCTCTAAATATCAATCCCGCAGACTCTGTTAGGGATCTGCACATCAATCAGGTTTATTTTGTGGTATGTTTACACCAATTACAAGATTTTTTTTTGAAGCTCAGAATTTCATGTTGTGGTGCATCCAGTACACCATTCTTTTTAAGTCACTAAATGTCATTAAGATCTGTGAGTAACATCACAGTAACACAGAACACAACCAGTTACTGCATGTATTCATCTGCAGGGTAGGGAAAACAGAGTTAATTGGGATTGCATGCTCGCATCTATTAATTACAGGCTGTTATTGAAAATAAGAATGTATAACAGCAGTTGGAAAACATGCTCAGAGGTGGTTTGCTTTTGTTTCTGTTAAGTTGTGTATTATACTATGTTGTGTTTCTTTCATGTTTCCCTGCAGGGTGAACCAGGACTTCCAGGACTGCCTGGCACTTCAGTAAGGACTTATTTTTTTAGCTTTCTCAAACATTGTAGGCATGAATTGCATGAGAATTGAAGGTGGAAGCTGGGTGTGGGAGGACTTCACTAAATGAGAGATGTTAAATGTGGGGTTTTTTAAAAAGTGAAATTTAAAGGAGTGAAATTTTTTAAAGGCAAGTGCTGGGTTCCAAGAAGGAGTTACACTGTCATACTTCTGGGAGATTTTGAAATGTGAGGATCAGGACTTGAAGAGGCAACGAAAGCACTGCCTCAGGTGTATCACGGAGAGAAGTACGGTGACAGGACAGTGTGGTTTCTGGGAAGGTTGTTGAGTTGATGCCTGGGGGCCTCTGGAAAGTAGAGCCTGTGAAAGATACGAAAGGAAATCAAAGTTCAGAATTGAATTACTGAGTGCCTTTGTCATGGGCTGGATGTGAGATGAGAAGAAAAAAGACGACAGCTTCTGATGAGGTGGAATGATCTTTCCTTGGCTTATATCTGAAAAAGTGCTGGTGGATTATGAGACAACTAGGACCTGATGTGCTGGAATCAGGAAAGGAGTGATAAAAAAACCTGAGAAAACTGAGAAAATTGGAGAGGGCATTTCATCTATGCTATGGCACTAGATTTAAATGCCTTGTGCCTACCTGTGCCTTCATCAGTGCTAGAGGAATCACTAGCAGGGACATAAGGATGTCCAGAGGATAGTATTGTCTATCTGAAGAGGATATCTCCAAGCGATTGGAGAAAGAAGCTTTAACGCAAAGCATGCAGAGGAAAGGTCTAGAATTGAGTTCTGCAGGCATCAGTAAAAAAACAGTTAGGAAATATCCCTTTTACTTTCCAAAGAATAGGATTAAAATTAAGAAATTACACTTTTGGACCATTTGTTGAAAGAATTAAAGGGCCACTCATACCAGACAAGTTAACAGTAGCACCGTGCCAAAGAAGGACTGAGTACTGAAGACAATAATGAGAAGCTTCTTGTTAATCATGAGAAAGACAGCTGGCAATTTCTTTGCCCAGGATGTGGTAGAAAGCGAAGGAGGGAGAAAGAGAAAGCTCTGAAAAAAACACTGTTTGGGTAAGAGTCCTCCACTGTCCTGTTGAAATGTGAAATTAATGATGTGACGGTGATTGCCAAGAGATTTTGAAAGATATGTATAAAACCTGAAAATAAGCCTAAAGTTCCAGGAGGTGGGTGGAGAACAGGCTGAGCATGCACCATATCCAAAGCCAGCCTGCTATTGATCTGATGCTTTCTGCATTCAGTAGATCTTTGTAATTTAAAATAAGACAACAGCTGGGGAATTTGCTAAGTTATTTATACTGAGATAGTGAATTAAGTTCTTGTTGTTTATACAGTGATTTTAAAGTCACTTCACAGGTAACCAAGTAAGCCTTGTGTCAGTCTGAGCTGTTCAAACAGAAAGTATCCCCCGGTCTGCAGCAGGTTTTGAGGAGCTGTAGTAGCGTCATCTTGAGGGAATGGGCAAGGGAAGAAAAATACACTGTGGGGGACTGTCATACCTCTGGGACCTTCTGCCTTGTCTTTCCTCTTTTTATCCCTTATGACTTTGCATTTTTATTGCAGGTACATACTGAAGGCCTGAAAGGAGAGCAAGTAAGAGAGATTCAGTATCTACTCTTCCATTGCAAGGATACTTTTATGTAGCTCAGTTGCCTGTTACATTAGATTTTGCTTTACAATGGCACTTCAAAATAAAGGTAGATAGAAGCATTGTCAGGCCATCAAGAAAACAAGTTTTCGTATTTACAGTGGAGAAAATATGCCAGACAGGAAAATTGGCAGGGTCCTTTTCAGGTGCAGTGGATCTAACATGAATGAGAAGTATAAATTGGAGAGTCAGCTATCCCATTTTTTAAGTCCAGGGGAGTGTTAGTATGAAAGTTAAACTGTGTTTGAGTTTTGTGCTGAGTTTTTCTCAGAACCTGAGCACTCAAAATAAGGGGGAGACACCTATTGCTTCAGTCTGTTAGTCCTATGTATAAACGAAATACAACTAAATTTTTATTTTGGGTTGGTAGATGCATAATTTGCATTTAATTGTTATTTAATATAGTGATATGCATCATATAAATGAAACTTTAAAGCCCTTCACAGCTGTATTGGCTCAGGGGAAATGCCTGTGGAAGCTGCTTTTGCAAGAATTGCTTTTCTCCACTGCCAAACCCCAACCCACAGTGTTTTATTGCAATATCCAGGGTAGCCCAGTGTCTTTGGTAGAGTTACTACCTTTGAAAAATAAAGAGCCAGTTATGGATAAATGCCTGCTGACCGTGGGTGGATCAGACTGCGTGCAGTCTAATGAGTACTGATAATTCAAACTGAAGGATTAAGGAGAAAACCAGCTGGTCTCTGCACTGGTTCTTCAGGAGCTATGAGAAAAGGGGTGATACAGGTCCTGTAAAGATGGCCAACATGACTAATATGTCCATATAATTTTTCATACAGATAGTCTAATGCTTTTTTTTTTTATAAAAATCCCAAACATTTCTGTAGGGAGAGCCTGGGCCACGAGGACCACAAGGTCAACCTGGACTTCCCGGACCTCCAGTAAGTTATTTCTCTCACTGTTTGCAATTCCCAGAAATTGAAATTCAGACTAATGTGAGGCATACATGCAAAAATCTCATACATTATTCAGGCACTAAGAACTTAACAGTACTCCCCAGCCTTCTGTTTTCTTCACTGCTGAGAGAAGGTCTCCTGCAGTGGATGGCCACTCTGAACATATGGAGGTGGCACTCAGGATGTGGGCAGTCATCACACAGAGGCAGACTTTGCCTCAAGGCTGTTGTCATGCAGAACCTGATTGTTTTTCAACTTCAAATGTCCTGAAGAGCTGTATGGGCATTCAGCACATCTCAGAGAGGGACTCACTGTTACCTTGTAAGCTATCATGCAATGAAGGCCAGAGAATCCTTGCGGTAAAAACAGTTGGCTTCATGCCACAAGGTCCTGGCTAAAATATTTTGTTGATGAAGAATAACAATTGGGTATGTATGGTTGTGTTTTATCACATTTTTTTGCTACAATTTATACTTATTAGAATTCTTAATTTTAATTTAATTGTAGCTTATTCTAGTTACATTTTATTACCCAACTCTGCAGGAAATCTCAGTTCAGACTGTCACTGCTGCCTCCAGATACTCTGTATTTCCTCACTTTTGAACTGTATATTGTGTTTCACTGTTGATTTGGTTTTGTAAAAATGATGGTATTGCCAAGATATGTTACTTAGATAAATGTGGGTTTAATTATTTAATGTATATATAGCTGTGCGCTCTGTATTTAATCAGGGCATTGTCACTTTTCTCTATCCTGTTTTCTTATTCCCTTCTGCTCACAGGACAACAAAATGATCAGGTAAGAGTTGTTTAGGTAGCCATGCAGTAATGGTAGCACAAACCAGCTAGGAAATGGTTATATAGTTCATTAGTTTTTCTTACTCATTTAATTTTCTAAAACTTTTCACTTTTCAAGGGAGAGGCTGGTCTGGACGGCAAGCCTGGAGTCCCTGGTTTACCAGGTCAAAGGGTAAGTTGCTGTTTTTATTTAATGTAACTCTCAAGAGGCTTTAGTCAATAGGGTTTGGTACTTTAACCCATTTTATATATACTTTTTGACTTATTTAAGGATCCTGCAGGCCCATATCCTTTCCTCTTTTCCTTCTTTACGGTCCAGCAACTTTCAGTACCTCTTGGATTCTGTATAGAAGTTCTTGGAGATTGTATGGAGTGCCCTATGGGACCCTAAGAAAGTTTCTTCCTGGTCATTTGCTCTCCTGCCTTTGTCTGATTTGTGTTAACAAAAGGATTCTTGATATGACTCTGAGTATTTAGATCCACTAGTAATATGGACAGTTTGAAAGTTCAGAGAAGTGCTGTTGTTCTGGAAGTCAAATAAGTCCAAGGACAATTGCAAAATTTATTTTCTATTCTGTTTGTCCGGTACTCAAACAGAAGCTCCCACAAAATGGGACCTGAGGGACCGTTCCTCAGTAGGAGCTCAGATATTTTATTTTGTTAAAAATTCCTCTGACTCAGAGTTGTCTTGAAATATTGAAATTTATTCAAAACAGTAAATTTCATAGTGGGCCTGATATTATTCCATGCATGCTCTGAAATTGCCTTTCCTTGCTTCAGCTCATTCATGTGATGAACATCTCACTAGACAACAGCTAAGGCTGAAAGCGAGATGCCTGTTTAACCTTTGTGAAAGCAGTCACTTCAGTCTCAGTACTATTGTTTGATGAGTTACTTTATTAAATGGTCACAGAGACTTGATCATAGCTTCATCCATAGAGCAGATCATGGCTTTTGCCTGCAATGCTTTGCACTTGAGCCTGCACTAGTGTTATTAAAAGGGTGGGTATGAGACTGCTACTTGTGAGCATGGGAGGGTTATGGGCAAAGAACAGTACAGAGAAGAAATACATGCCTTGATAGGTGGTTTTCTACAGACTTTCCACTGAATTGCATGATCTTAAATTCTTTTAGGACTCTTCTTGGGAAGATGGGGCATGCAGTGTCATGTTAATGCCACAGTGGAAAAGGGCATTTACTTCCTTTATTGTACTTTTCCAGTCTTTAGAAAATGCCACCTTATCACTTCAGCAAATAACTGTGCTGTGCTTTACTTGTGAGTTGACAAGTTCTGAACTGTCCTAGTTTTAAAGCCTGCTGTGAAACACTGTTTCTTGAATAAGATTAATAGAGCATATTAGCTGTGTAAAGGACAGTGATCTGTCAGGATCTGTAACAGGACACAAAATGGCCCTGCTAATGATCATTTGATTAGAGATGTCATCTGATCCATACTGTCTTTGAAAGTTTCCCTAGACTCTGTTGAGTCTAGCTAGTTAAGACTTCTTCTCCTAAGGGTCTTTATTAGTCACCAGACATCTTAGGTGGATAGATATTTTTTTTTTAAATTAAAGGCCATTATTCAATGGCTGAATAGATGAGATGAATCAAAGTCCTGTGCTTGGTGGATCTATAAGGATAACCCACACGTGAGAGAGAGAACAGATTAATAGATACTACTGATTCACCATTAGTACAGTTCTTGGCAAAGCACAAATATATATCCAGGCACTGATTACAATCTTACATAAATTCAGCTGCAGAAAGGAAGTGTTTCTCTAGACAGGCTTAGACCAGAAGTCTCAAATATTTGTTTGGGTCTAGTTTGAAATGACTGAATGTGAGGTCAGGGCAGGCTCTGAAAGCACAGCTCAGAGCTGTAGTGAACCTTTTTGCACACAAACAAAATAAGAAGGTTCTCTAGCAGCATATCCAGGTGTTGAGGACATGGATGGGATCATGATGCCTCAGTTTAATTTTTGGATCCAGCCCTGGCTTGCTGTAAAAGTTGGATTGTTGACAGGATATTAGAAAACATGTCTTTGTCGAAAGGGTGATTGAACACTGGAACAGGCTGCCCATGAGCAGGTTGAGTGGCCATCCCTGGGGATACTTGTAAGAGGTGTAGATGTTACACTTAGAGACAGGGATTAGTGGTGGACTTGGCAATGTTAACAGATGATTATTCATGGTTGGACTTGATCTTAAGGGTCTTTTCCACCTTAAATGATTGTATGATTCAAAACCATTCTCTGATTCTATTCTAAGACACATCTCTTCACCTCTGCATAGTCAGAGCCACATAGTATGAGTATGGGTTAGTTTCACACTGAGTGTGTTCCCTAGCACACCTTTGGGTCATGCCAAGTAGTTGTCTCCCACAAATGTTCATGCGTTTCAAGGTGACTGTATCTGGCAGGCTGGATGACAAAGCCCATCCTTGTTTGTGAGAAGGAGAGTTTAACTGTATACACACAAGCTCCTGTGCTCTTGCATGTGGAGCCTTGGCCCATTGTACTTAGCATAATCATACCCTTTTTCACTATATGTGAAGGACAGAAAAATCAGGCAGATTTTTCTGAAAATTTTTAGAAAAATTTTTAGAAAATCTACATGCAGATTTTCTACTCCTTTTTAGCAGACCTCTGTAATACAGATGAAAATAGTTTGCCATCTGCTTGCTCTGATGTTTTATATGGGTGTGGTTTCAAGATGTGGTACTTCACCAATTTATATCTCTTGAAAATTTGGCTCCTGAGTTGCTTCATAAATATTCTGCAATAATATCTTTTAATGCAAGGGACAGGTTACAGTGCAAGATTCACTGCAGAATCCTTTCGAGTAGTGTGCTGCAAAGGGACTGATGTAAACCAGTTACTATTTTGCAGTATGATTCAACTTCAGTTCCTCAGTTATGTTCTTCAACCAACACGTAAGGGAAGTCAGCCCATGCACAGAGCTCTTGTCCTGACACAGGGATGCAGATAAAACCATTTGCTGGAGTTTTTAAAAGCCTGCAGTGATTTAGTTAGCTGTAATGCAGCTGAGCACAAACTACTAATGGACTAACGATGTGTTTGGAACCGTTCCATAAAAGAATTCATGTGTGATAACTGGAAATGAAGGATCCTGACCTGTGCAAGGACAATGTTGGCTGGTGCTAGAAATATAATGCAGGAACCACCTACACGGTCTGTATATATATATATATATATATATATCAGAAGATGATATATAGTGCCAAATACCCTAGTGACAGTTTGGCTGACACGGATAGGGTCATACAACTTGGAAAGATTTCTAGGAAAAGAGGAAGCATGATATTCTTTTGGCCTGAAGTTACTGTTCCTGTTACTGCTGAAGAAATAAAAGACTACATGGGATAGTACAGTTGCCAATAAGCAGGGCAAGATTTTCAGAGAGTTACCATTTGTGTTATAGTAAAGAAAGTGTTTAAGATGGCTACTGCAAGCTTAAACTTTCATTTAAATGCATCACTGGTACTTGCATAAACATTTTGCCATTATTCCTGCTTAGAGTACACATTTCTTGGAGCAGTTGCAGAATCTTCTCCTAGTGTATAGTACAAGTATGGGTGAATAACCAATATGGGATGAAGAAGCCCTCTCATCAGGGTTTTTGATGGCCTGAGGATACTTCTGATATTGCTATTACAGGTTGTTTAATATCATGTTGCAGATTGCTTAAGACTGTGCTTAAGACCAAGAACCAGTATTGGCTCAGTATTGGGGCCAGTTCTCTTTAATATTGTTATCAGGGAGCTGGACTAGGGGATCAAATGTACCCTCAGTAAGTTTATATGTGACAACAAGTTGTGTGAAAGTGTTAATTTCCTTGAGGATAGGAACGCTGTACAGAGGGATCTGGACAGGCTGGATCAATGGGCTGAAACCTACTGTATGAGGTTCAATGAGGCCAAGTGCTGTGTGCAACCGTTAGGTCACAACAACCCCATGCAACGCTACAGGCTTGGGGAAGAGTGGCTGGAAAGCTGCCTAGGAGAAAAGGACCTGGGGTTGTTGATTGACAGTCAGGTCAACATGAGCCATCAGTGTGCCCAGGTGGTCAAGAAGGTCAATGGCATCCTGGCTTGTATCAGAGATAGTGTGGCCAGCAAGACTAAGGGAGTGATTGTCCTTTGCACTCAGCACTGGTGAGGCCATGCCACAAGTTCTGTGTTCAGTTTTGGGCCTCTGACTACAAGAAAGACATTGAGGTGTGGGAGCATGTCCAAAGAAGGGCAACAGAGCTGCTAAAGGGTCTAGAGCACAAGTCGTATGAGGAGCAGCTGAGGCAACTGAGGCTGTTTAGCCTGGAGAAAAGGAGGTTGAAGGGAGACTCTATCACTCTCTACAACTACCTACAAGATTAGAGCAAGATGGGTCCTGGTCTCGTCTCCCAAGGGCAAGAGGAAATGGCTTCAAATCATACCAGGGGAAGTTTATATCTCTTCACCAAAAGGGTTATCAAGCACTGGAAGGGGCTGCCCAGGAAAGTCATTCAGTCACCATCCTTGGAGGTTGACATGTAGCTGTGTTGCTTAGGGACACGGTTTAGCAGTGAACCTGGTACTGCTAGGTTAGCTGTTGGACTTGATGATATTAAGGGACTCCTCCAGTCTAAATGATCCTATGATTCTATAATATGTTTCTTGCCTTTTGATCTTTGTGCATTGAGAACTTTGGGTACAGCCCAGCCATACCCAACAGATCACCTACAAGTTGTTTGGAGCACCACCATGTTACTCTCAGACAAACCTTCCAGAAGTTGTGGACAAGAGAGCAGTACATTCACAGCTGTTCTGCAAAGCATGAAGATTGCTGAGGAGTCACAGAGAGTCTGCCTGAAGGCTGGGATCTCCTGCTCTGCAGGAGTATGCAGGGGACGGACTGAAGACACTACAGGACCCTAGCTGGCATTAGAAAAAGAAAGACTCCTGAGCTGGCATGAAGAATGTGATAGAGCATTTTCCTAGTATTTTATTTAGAAAAAAAATTAAACCAGACATATTTGCAGGGCAGAGAGTGAAGGAGTGTTGTGCTCTAAAAAAAAGTGATGATATTGTAAGATCTGATTGTCAAATTTATCATGAGTGAAGCTTGCTGTGTATGAACCTCTCTACTCCTGCAGCCCATTCCCAGGACCTCTGATAGAGAGCATGTGTTTTCAGTGTAATTACAATAATGTAGAAATAGTTCTTCAACATGGAAACCTAATCTGAAAGCTGCTAACATTTTGGGAAGTAGTCCAGTAGTGGAAAGACTCTAAGAAGAGCTTAAGTTGGGAAGACAGATCATCTTTTGGGCTTTAAAATCACTTTTTTGTTAGCTTTTATTATTTGCAGGTCTTGAAAGTGGTTTATGGGTAGAGAAGAGATGTGCAGTCTCAGTGTATCTGCTGAACAGCTAATCTGACAATTCACAATCATCCTTTGATCCTAACTGGGGGCAGGAGATAACAACTCCAGTCTGAACCAGGCAACTCGGTTATGTTCATTTTATTAGCCATCTGCTTCCAAGTGCCTGGCACGGCACCTGATGTCTATATTTTGACCACGATACCCTCATATCAAGAGTAGTAAGCTGTGGGAAGAAAGAAGCTTTGTTGTTCTCATCTGTCCTGTAAGAGTTCTGAGTGATAGACAGTAGTCTCTCTGATTTTACTAGAACTGCCTGAAAAAGAGGTAGAACTCTGGGAGACTTGTTTTAATTTTAGAGTGATTTAGTGTTTTTTCCCCCTGTCCCTATCCTCTTTCTTCTGCAAAATTGAGGAGAATTGAATTACTTTGATTCTGCTTCAAACTTTTTGACACCTGTTCTACTGAAATATTTGTTTGAAATAAACCCACATTTTTTGCTAGATGTATGACATGCTCCTGGAAAGCATGCAGATCTTTAGGTAATCCAGACTAGACACAAGGTTCTTCTGAAGTGTCTTCCAAATAATTTATATTTTAAAATTTTCCTTTTATTAAAATGGTGCAAGTTCATTCAAGTGATTGAAACATCAGAGGGAAATGAAGATAAAATATCTATTCATTCTAGAACAGTACTTTCCACATAGGCATGAGGCAGCAGCTACATATCACAAAATCACAGAATCACCAAGTCGGAAAAGACCTTTAAGATCATCAAGTCCAACCGTTCCTGTCCTATGCTAAACCATATCCGTAAGCACCTCATCTACCCATCTTTTAAACACATCCAGGGATGGTGACTCAACCCCTTCCCTGGGCAGTCTGTTCCAGGTCCTGACAACTCTTTCAGTGAATTTTTTTTTCCTAACATCTGAGCTGACCCTGCCCTGGTGCAGCTTTGTGCCATTTCCCCTTGTCCCATCTCCTCTCACCTGGCTGAAGAGACCATCTCCCACCTCTCTACAACCTACAACATCTACACAGACCCACTCTCAGTTTGATATATTATACTGCAGCCTAGTCTTCTAAATTGTCAACATTTTCCCATGTTGACAGCACCTAAAAAAAAAAAAAAAAGAGGCAAGACCAAACAAATAAATAAAAAAACCAAAACAGGGGCCTCATAAACTGGAAAAGAAGTCTTAATAGAAAAATTCTTTTTAAAGTGGAAACTTTTAATGAATGCCTTTCTCCATGATTAAGACTCCACCGTACGTGAGTCAAGCAGATAACTAATAATTCCCTTTTTTTCAAGTTACTTCATGCACAAAAGGATTTATGCGAAGCACAGAATGAGAGTCAGCTTGATGTAGAAACAGAGATAAGAAAGCAAAATTTTACTGCAAGACCCTTTATTTTGTGCGTTAGTTGAAAAGTTTGGTGTCACAGTCTGTCAGGTTGGAGGCAAAAGGACAGAGTACAGCTCAAGGAGTGAGTTACGAAGGGGTGTTTTCTGCATCTTTAATTCAGCTGTCATGTTTCAGCAGGTTTTCATGTTCATGTGTCTACATCCCCTGAGTGTTTATCCCTGAAGTCAGAGCAGCACAAACCTTTCTTGACTCTTTACAAGTAGACTACAAGGCTGTGATTCTCAGGAAGTGCTACAGATTTGTTTTACGATAGAGCCTAAGGGGTCCTGTTAAACCTGGGGACAACTGGGTTCATAACACACCCTCCATCCAGAAGAGATTTGTTAAGAGCCAATATGTGAAAGGTTTATCCCTCTTAGCTGTCAGAAGGGAGATAGATTTACCAGATTCCTGGAGGGGTGCTGAGCTCTTCTTTGTGTATTTGATGTCAGGACAGAAATCCATGTATTTCACTGTCCCCTCCTTGACTCATCTCTCTCTAAGTGGGTTGTTGCATATGATGTTGCAACTTGAAATGGGCAGTCAATGCTGTTTAACCTCTTATTTCTCTGTATATGAACTCCCCTTGATTTGAATCCCCTTCTGGCCCCTCTAGTAATGTAGAAGTAAAAGGACACAGGGGTAATCCTAGCATCTCATCTAGTTTAAGGAGAAAATAGTTAGTATTTAGCTAACAGTCACATTAATTCATATTTGAGGATGCTTTCTATGTACTTGATACCAATCCACCTCTGTTCCTGGGAACAAACCTCAGTGAAAGCGTGCTATGAAAATATATGGTCATTCTGGCTATCAGCTAGCAAGGTAAGAAAGAGTCCTGGGCTATGATACCTTTCAAAATTTCCCCTCCAGCAGTATAGAGCCACCATTTCCCCTTAGTTTCCTGCTTCTGTATGCTAGAGACCTTTTCAGCAGATGGTTGTGTTCACATGTATTTGTGGGTGCTTGAAATGTTCAGATGACATTGCCTACCCTGGCAAAGTTCAGCCATGAAGAAATTGAAATGTAAGCAAATGAAGTAAAAGAAGAAAAACAGGATAGATGGTGTTGATTAAATCCAGAGTGAAACTGTAGTCATTACTGAGGTAGAAGTTTCCATTTACAATAAAACACACATTTTTAACTGTGCTATTGGTCAAATTGCTGATGAAGGCAAAAAACATATATTTCATATAGTTGAAGGATACGTTCTTATACATTTAGCTGATTCTTACTATAAGTAACAGAGCCTAATTGTTGGTTTTCTCTGTCATACTCTTAGGTGATGTGACATTTTGCTGAGCTTTGCTCTCATAGGTATAATTTCTCCTGGCGAGTATTTCTGTACTTTACAGACAGGCTGTTATGTTATGGAGCAAATCTGTTTAGTTTGATTTGGGCTAATGTCTGAGTGGCCAAAACGTCCCCTTCACAATGGAAAATCACACTCTCAGCCTCTCTGTCAGTATAATTATATACTGCTTTAAGGTATTTTAAAAGCACCAAAGTTTCTCAACGTTAAACCCAAGGAAAGGACAGACTCTTTTCACATCTCTCATTGCTGCTGCTGGTTAGCGTGCCCAGTCATCAGTATGGAAAGAGAACAATTGGTGTATACTCATCACAGATGTCTTGCCTCTGCCTTTTCATCTTTGGAGATAGGTTTGGGGAGAAGGTCCTACTGCTACAACTTTCCTCAGGTCCCCCAAGGAATATTTTACATTTGGGACCAAGTTTCCAAGAAGCAGCACTTCAGCAAACTGTAAGCAGAAAATGCCCTTAAATCATAAAGCTGCTAAACCCATGCCTTTGTGGAACTCCAAAATAAGGTCTGGTGTACTACTCACATCTCTTCACTTGCAAGGTTGCAAGGCTAATTGGGATTTTGTTGCCCTGAACACTACCATATGGATCACCCATCGTGGTTCTGTAGAGTGTACGCAAGAGGATATGTTCATGTTTTCCAATATACTGTATCTGATTTAGGATGACTGCTTAAGTAGTGAATTCCTTTATGCTCCTCCAAAGGATTGTATCAAAGCTGTCTGTATAGATTCCTGCCTCTATTCTTTTCTCTGAAATAGAATGTAAGATGCACAGACCTTGCAAGGGAAAGTATAAGGTGGGTATTAATAATGCCCAGTGACCAGTGAGGTTGGTGGGACATGAAGGAACCAGTTATGCTGTGTTGTATACTGACCTCAATGCTGTAGCTGTGAAACCAGTCCCCTTAATAAATGGCTCTCTTGTTGATAGGAAACTGGAGGTGACATGCAGTCCTACTCATCTCCCATGTCTGGCCCCATGCACCATACCCTGTGTGCTCTATTCATAAACTTACTTCTTTAAATAAGTATTTACCAGCGTCCCTTGCATGGCCACCTTGGCAGTTGACAAAACAAGCATCTTTAACTAGAAAACATGTTGCATCATGTGGTTACATGAGTCCTTCAGGTTAAGAATGGTCTCTTTTTGGCTTCAACAAGCGAAGGAGGGATGGGCTTTGAAAAAGTAGAACAAGCACTCATAAATAGTGCATGTGCTTGAGTATATACTGTAGATTTTTATTGGTATTAGGGAAATGGAAAAAACCCCAAATAATTTCCTGGAAATTACCACAAACTACTTGTACCCAAGGACTTTATAATCACTCCTCTAATGTTCTTCTTAAATTCTTCTGTATGTGACAGCTGCTTTTTCTGTTATGAGAAAAATAAGGATAAGATCAGATTCTGACATGCCAGCTAATGAAATTCAGTCAAAACTGGGGAAAATATTATGAAATATTGGGGGGTTTTGTGATGTTTGCATTTTTTTCCACACGTTTAACTCAGCAGAAATTATCTAAATTGCTTCTGGAGATATTTCAATAATGAAAAATAAAAGAAAATAATCCATATCTGACTTTTATACTTCTGTATGTCCAATCTGATCACCAGTGACATGGACTTGCTTAGTTTATTATAATGTCCTTCTAGAAAGACAACTAGTTTGGGTGAGAAGTAGAAATGGGGGTGTGGAAGTCACTTTGCTCTGTGTCTCAGATATTTACGTGACTCTTCTGGTACTGTGCTAATATATTACTAAAAACCTTGGGACTATTAATGATTCAGGGTCTATTACATGCTAGTGAAGGATAGATGATTTTTACAAGAAAGCTGAGTCACAGAATATGTGACTTGCTCAAAGTAACACAGCAAGTCATCTGTTGAGATCAGGAGTGAATCCAGCCTCTGCCTTAGCTCCAGTGTTTCAGGCATCCTTTCTTCATCCTTTCTTCATCTTTTTTTCTTATGTAGGACTTGTTGTTTGTGAACTGTTTGAGGTCAAACACATGGGGAACACAGGTGCCACGGCATCCATATAGGTGAACTTGACTCGAGGGTATTCTCCAGGTCCTGGCTTATCCTTTCCTTGCGCTGGTTAAGCTCTCTTGTTCCTCTGGAGAAATATTATTTTTGCTTGCAGAGTAGCCAGTGAGCTCTGTCCCATGGTGATAATGCCAATCCTAGTTAGAAATGCCTCATGGATTCATGTTTTCTGGTTTAGAGGTTGTGAATGTTTTGTATTCATCCATACACTAGAGTTCTGAATTATTTTCTTTCTTACAGCGCAAGAAACACAAGGGACATTGCTTGGCTTTGCTGGGGAGGGTTGAAGGGCTAGACTGTAGAAAGGGAAGTGCCTCTCTGAACATGTTTACACATGGTACCTCCCTTGGCTGCATCTCAGCACCGTGACTTCTCTGAACCTCCTTGGGCAGCATGGTGGGACTGCAGAGCGTAAGAGATGCCAAGACGTGCATGAGACCCACACTCATCTGTAGGGGCTTTTATCACAGCCTGCAGAAATACAGACCTGCCAAAGACAACTGGAATTTCACATCCAAATGGTGTCTGCTGCCTCCATTTTTAGCCTTTATGTTTTATATACCCATCTTAGGATGAAAGACTTTGGAAAGTCAGTGCAGTCTTTGCCCTGGTGCCTAACATTTTCTCTTGTATTGAACATGCAGGGTAAAAAGGGAGAACCTGGATTCCCAGGAATCAATGGTCTGATTGGCCCTCAGGTAAGTGATGATTTCTTCATTTTCATATAACATGTAAAAAACCATATTTTGTGGCACAGGTGACTTGGAACCACAAAGAACCATGTAGTGACCTTGTGGTCATCTGAACTGTCTTTGAAGTTGGTGTTTCTCCGTTAAGAGCCGAACTAATTTATCCTTTTGTGATTGGGAAATGTCTGCCTGTCTGGCAGCAATTACTTTTACCTTCCACAGTTTTTCAGCATCTTGGAACAGGGACATAAGGAGGTGTTTTGTATGTGATTTCCCCATTGCTTGTGCATTAGAACAGTATCATTCCAGAGGGATAGCAATGATTTGTGTTTTGTAATATTTAGGACAGTGTCTCAACTAATTGTTGGCTGTGTGAATTGGCAATTGCAGATAAACCTCCTGTGCTGCAGTCTTGAGGGAAGAAGCAGTTTAAAAGATATTTGCTATTCAGAAAGCTTCTTTGAGCACAAGACTGGTTTTTTGTGGCTTTGACACATTTCTAGCTGTTATATGGATAGGTATTGGTTTATAGAGGAAGGTAGAGACAGAGGCTTAAAACTAAATGTTTATTCTACTGGTGAGGAGGGATGTCTTAAGTTAATGACACCTTAGCTCCTTTATTTTTTTAAAGCTTTTGGCAAGTTAGGGCTCCAGATTGCACCATCTGTAACATCGTAAGGACAAAATACTGCTGTGTGCGCTAAGAATGGTCAGAAAGGATTTGGCTCCGCCTTGGATCAACCCATTCTGCCCTGTATTATAGTAACCCTGACACTTGCCTCTGGCTTGGTTTCTTGCTAACTCTGTAGCCAAATTCAGCTGATCTGAGTCACTTTTTCAGGTCACCCCTGCAGTAAGAAAAATATCCGCGGGAATATCCTCAAGTAGGAAGGATGTGTCCTCACTTTAAGCTGACCACTTGGGATAAAATGGAGCATTTCATTCATTCCCTTTTCAGTAAAAAATTAATGAACTAGGCCTTTGGCTTTGGGGTTTTATTTCAATAATCAGTTAAATTTTGGGCAGGAATGAACAGCCTCCATTACTACAGCTGTTGGGGATGTGTTGCAACAAACAGCACATTGCACGGCAGCAGATGCTGATTTTTCATTTATTTCCTCTGGCAAGCTATGCCCTTGTAACCAAGAAACACAATCTAGAAATGGTTTCTGTGGCAGACATTTCATAATGAGCTGTTCACATGTCTGTGGAGGGTGTCAGAGAGGCAATCCAAGGGCTTGTGACCTGGTGCAGGTGAAGGCCTTTGTGTCTGGCTGGGAACTTTGACCTGTGAAATACCACTTGATACTGGTTTACCTATTTTTAAGACTTTTTCCTTTGGTACATATCTGGTTTGCAAGTATTTCATCAGCAGCCTTCAAGAGGAATGAAGACAGTATTTCTAACAAATTTAAATTATTTTACTGTTTGTTTGCAGTTGGTTTTTTCCACTGGATAGCATTAAAAGTTCCCCCAAGCCTTCTGAACCATCTGTGTAGCCACTGGGAGAGGTTTTTCCTTCCTTTTGGGGAAATATATTTCTCCATGCATTATTTCTGAGATCTCTGACACTATCCATCCAAAGAAAGTCATACTTGTTCAGCTCAAATTCCCTGTATTTTTTTTTAATATATGCATGTGTTAGCAATTTTATAAATGTATCTGAGAAACTTCCTGACGTAGCATTAAGTAATTTTCCTTTCTGCACAGGCTAAATAAAGTTAGCAAATTTTTTGTTAATTAAAACTGCATATAATGCTAGCCCCATTGAGGGATACTTAATTTGACTGTTCCTCTAAGCTAACCAGAAGAATGGAAAAATATTGCTCCTGTTCCTGCAGTGGCATTCTGTTCTGGACATATTACTGCAGATTTCCATATTTCTTTTTGGAGAAAGTGCTTACATTGAGTTTGTGACAAAACTACTTTTCAGCTTAACAGCACTTTTTGTGACATTAGATTTTTTTAAGCACTTTATCAGCATTTTTTTTTTCCTTAATAAGACTATGTCCCAAAAATACCCGGGAAGAAAAGTGGTTTCCTTATGCTGCGGTTACATGAATATCCAAATTGTGTGTGGAAGTTTGTGTCACCTGTTCCTGGGCTATCTCCATGGCATTAAGGACTAAAAGAATTTATTTGGCCATACATAAACTAGATTAGAACATTAAATTAACCTCCCTTTCCTTTGCTATTTTAAATTTAAATAATCTTTTGCTTTTTTTTTTACTTGATTCTATCCATTGATAGCTGTATGGACAAAAGGAAGGAATGGATATAGGAGCTGTAGAAAGCACATTGTTGCTAAAAGACACAAAAGAGACCACCTGAAGTTATTGTTTGGCTTTGTCAAGAAAAATAGTTGCTGTCATGCTCAGTCCAACTGAGAAGCCACAGAAGGATCAGGCAACTGTGCAAGGGAACCAATGGGAGGGCTACTCCACAGCAAGGTCTGCAGGCCCAATGATGAACTGCAGTTGAGATGATAATCCGGCTTTCAAGGACTATTGGCTGGGTGTGGTCTCATTTGAGATTCAAATTAAGTGTCAAATCCTGAAGCAGCAGCTAGGAAATAACTTCTCAGCTAGCCTGGGGATGTTTTGTGACAATAGGGCAACCTTAGTTTTGCCTTGTCTTGCACACACCAACACAAACTAAATTTTAATCCAAAAAGATTTAGAGTAGACACTCTGGGCCTTATTTTCCCCCCTGGATATGAATGATTTTCCTGCAGCAAGGACACAGACATCTGAACTCATAATGTGTTTATGTTGTTATTATTTATTTGTACTATTATAGTTTCCAGCAACCTTAATCATGGGCCAAACTTCTATTGCAGTAGTCTGTTCAAATGCAGACTGAAAAATGAGCAGTTCTGGAAGAAGCTTTCAGATGAAACAGATGGATGGGTACCAAGCACAGGAAACAAGGCTGTGCATTTCTGCATGGTCGTCCAAGATCTTGGTATACCTTGTCTATCCCATCATCTGTTGATAGGAAGAGTTCAGAGAAGGGGCTGAGCACAGTTGATGAAATACCTTTGCAAATGCTTTTCTAGGTGTGAGAGGTATCCTGAGGAGGAAGGAGTTCTACAGTTAGGCAGTGTGGGCTAAGTGAGCCATGAAGGCTGCGTTCACAGTCTCAGCTAAGAGGAGAGCAGATACCTTGGTGCTAACCAAGGGCTCAGACACTCTGAGCTGTATAACTGAATCACCAGAGCTGGGATTCAGCTCGAAATGCAAGTACATGTTGGGTTAAGGATGGGGATGCAGATGTCTGACCTCCTGTTGATTAAGATTCAGTTAATACAATCAGTGAAGCCTGAAGCTCTCGTAAAGCACGTACCTACAAATGGTCCCCTGGGCCACTCTAGACTACCTGACCTGAGCAGATACATGCTGTCTAGCTCTGAGATAGCAAAACAAGTGAAAACTTTGAGTTTTAAACATCAATGCCATACCTCACAGTTGCAATGTCTCTAATGACACTGTTTAGCCTGGAAAAGAGGAGGCTGAGGGGAGACCTCACTGCCTACAGCTACCTGAATGGAGGCTGTAGAAAGGTGGGCGATAGTCTCTTCAGCCAGGTGACAGGAGATAGGACATGGGGAAATAGCACAAAGCTGCACCAGGACAGGGTCAGATGTCAGGAAAAAATCTTTCACTGAAAGAGTTGTCAGGGCCTGGAACAGGCTGCCCAGGGAGGGGGTTGAGTCACCATCCATGGAAGTGTTTAAAAGATGGGTAGATGAGGTACGTAGGGATATGGTTTAGCATAGAACAGGAATGGTTGGACTTGATGATCTTAAAGGTCTTTTCCAACCTTGTGATTCTGTAATCTGTGATTGATGTTTGCCTTGTACTAGGTAACCTGGTGGTATAACTAAGACTTGCATGGAAGACCAGTACAAGCTGTACCTCTTATAGTCATGTCTGACAGTGATTTAATTAGTATAGACTTGTCCGTAGGGTGTGAGCTCAAGCCCAGCTTTTCTTAAGTAATTCAGGAAATAAATTATATCCTCTGAAATGCATGGTGTCCTGAACGCCCTTTTTATAATGCAAGTTAAGACTGCAAAGTGTAAGAAAAGAATACAGGCCCCAGCTGCAAAGCTTAGATTGAATTCAAACTATGCCAGTGCTGCTCAAAATTGGAAGATATTGCTCAGAGCTATCTTTAATAAGATCTATAACTTTAACAAAAATAAAGAGGGGGAAAAAAAGTCTTCACCTGTGCAGATCACTAATAGTACTGAAACGAAAGAGCGTAAGGGAGGGGGGTTTTTTAGGTTGTTTTCCTTATAGCTGCACTGGCTCAGTAAACCAAATCAAAGCGAACACACAGGGAAATAAATCTTCCTCTGTAGACAAAAGAGATCATGTCCATATTTTACACTAAGTGATGAAATTAAGCAAACGCTGCCTTTGACTGGAAGCAAGAAATTCTCCTGGAGAGGCTGCTATGTACAAAGTCAACTTTTTTTCAGTACTTTTACAGAGCTGGAAAGACAGTTCACAGAATTTTTGTTGAAAAACCTCTTTTTTCTTTATCTTTTTTTTTAAAATAATGTTGGTACTCCAATTACAATGCCACCTGGTGAAATAACCAGAGGCCTCATCCACTTAGGAATTATGGCTCTATGAATGAAGCCAATTATAGAGCATGCATTATAAGTAGATGCTCAGATCTGTTGGCTCTTTAGGCTTTTGGTTTTCAGTGTCATCAGCAACAGCCTTTTTCTATATCCTCTTGTCTTTGTCTTGGTTTGTAAATCAGGACTTAAGCAAAGAAAGCAATATGGTGCTCTGATGCAGCATTACTGTAAATAATTCACAGCAGTCGTGCTGGTGGATAACAGTGGTGTCTGGGATGAGAAATAAAGAGCAGATTTGAGGAGCTGATCCCAGAACCCACTCAGATATAGCAGAGGAGAAATGGAGGGTTGGGTTAGCAAGTGATGCAGTGAGACACATGGGTCGCTCCACAACACTATCTGCAACAGCCTCATTTCTGATGGAGAGAAGTGGAAATGAAGGGGAGACAGCTCAAAGACAACAGGAAAGGTCTGTGGGGACTTTCTGAGACGTTAAATTACAGGGAGTAATTGGTTTTGAAGTGGAGACAAGCAGACACTGGAGGGGAAAAGGCTGTCAGCACCATAGTTAAGCATTCTGCTATCACTGTGGCAGTGGACAGGATGTTTCTGGATGTCCCGGAGGTTCTTCTCATTCATAAAGCTGATACACTGCCTAAAAGGCTGAGACCCCAGTCTGTTTTGACATGGGTTAAGGGCTTATCTAAGCCTTTCTCATAGTGTAAGAGAATCCAGTCATCAGCATGGAATACTATAAAGAAAATATGTCTGTGCAAGCTTTGCCTCCAGAGACAGATATCTGGAAAAGCCATCAGATTTCAGTTTCCATCTTGGAATGACATTTGTTCACCTCCCTCTAAAACATAGCCATCCTTTCTTTCATGGAAAAGAGATTTAGACTGAGCAGCCTAATGATGTTACAGACAAAGGATTTTGTTCCTTTTCAGAGCTTCCTTAGGGAGTGTAGATCCGAAATCTTAATAGCCTTGCCTTTCCAAGCTTGTCTTTCAGCTAGGTACACACTGGGAGAGGAGAGCATCCTTTAGTGGATCCTGGAGGAGAGGCACAGCTGTTCCTCCAATACAGAGAGGGTCAAATTTCTTTCCTGAGAACTGTCCCTGCATTACATTGTCTAAGGAATGGAGTTAAATGAAACACAAGCCTGAAAAAATCCACCCACCAATGTTTTTGAAAGATGTCCCACCTCATGACAGACACATACCTCTATACACTATTTGGATTTTAATGAACATTTGAAATATTTTTGTTTCAAAGGAACAGTTTGAAAATACTTTGAATTAAATACTTTGGTTGAAGATCCATGTTTTGCATTTGATTTCCAAAGGGAGTTTATGTATTCCTGTTTTTGAATAAAGTTTCCATATATCAATTTTTGCTTCAGCATGTAGGAAGCACACATCAGAGTATTTACCAGCCAGAATGAAACACTCCATGATTGCTTTCTTCTAGATCAGTATTTTAAAGGGTCAACGCTGGGGGCTAGATTTGGGACAGGGGCTCTACTCTGTATAATTCATCAAAGGATCTCTGAAAAATGTGATTGATAAAATCGGGTACCTTTATCTGGATTCAATTACAAAGGGGAAGCAAAGAAAACAGATGGTGTGACATTTTGGGGTTAAGCTTTACAGGCTATCATGCTGTCAGTTTAATACTTTCTAAATATTTAGAAAGAATAGTCCTCACTCTGAAGTATGTTCAGAAGTCAGGAGAAGGGCCACAACAATATTTCTATACAAGTGACATTGATTTGTTCTGGACAGGAGCAAAAAGGGGGGCTCCCTAAAAGACATAGAATCATAGAATGTGTAAGGTTGGAAGGGCCCTTTAAAGGTCATCTAGTTCAACCCCCCTGCAGTAAGCAGGGACATCTTCACTAGAATAGGTTGTATGATGTATTTCTGCAGCTTCCATGTGACTGTGACATTTTATTTCTCTGTGTCCCAGTGACTTGCTGTTGTCCAGCCTGCAGAAGGCAAGAGATCCAGTAGAACAGCAGATGTACTGGTATAGGTAGTCAGCTGGAGCAAGCTGTCAGCATCTTGTGCATCTCCCAGGGATACTGATGGTCATTATGTCAAGCTGTTCTCTCTATATCGATCTCAGAGAGGCTTTTATAAAACGAGCTTTCCATCAGTGGGTGTAATGTTTATTGGTGCAATGTGTGGTGAAAATACCTGAGTAAACTAGTCTTGGGCATGACATCCTGGGTGATTGCTGTCATGAAGATCAATGAAACGGAATTGTTAGTGGTAAGGATCAGTATGCTTCCATTTCAAGACTTATGGTTGCAGAAGGTTATTTTGGTCCAGAATATATAAAATTTATGAGAATAATTAGAAATTATCTTAGATAGCAAGAATACTAGGAGAAATAATTGGCATGAGGAGGATGTAGTACTTCATTCTTCAGGGATTCCAGTATTTGCTTAAGTGAGGCTTTGCTTTTGGAGCACGTTGACCTCTGTCTGTATTATGTAGGGTAACTTCACACTATTCAAGCAATTCTTAGGCTGAGACTGCGTCCGGGATGAGGTTTTTCATCTCTTGGGTGAAGCTCCCATTTGTAGGGCAATGGAGAAAGTGCATTTGATAGTGGGAAGAGCACTTTCTTTCCTGCACTTACACCTAGTCCAGTGTGCTGCTGGATCAGTTTGGTGTTGTATTGCTAAAGGTACTTTTGCCTTCTTTCCCAGTACTGTACCCAGTCTTTGTGGATGCCCTTTCTTGGAGCCTGTTCCTCCTGCAGGGCCTCTCAGCAATACCATGCTTGAGGAGGTGGAGTAGGGCCAAGCAGAACTTCCAGATCCCTGATGTTTGAGGTGACTCTATCCAGTTGCTCCCTTAGAGTGGTATTTTTCTCACGTGCTGGGCTAAAGGGGACTGTCAATTCTTTTCTTTGAGTGGTGAAGCCTTTTTTAAGTGATGGATTGTGGACAAATGGCTAGGAGAGCGTGTGAATGGAGTCTCTGTACAGAGTACAGAGAGGCCCTGGCAGAAGGAGAGCGCTGTAAATAATAAGAGGCCTTAGCGATGGGAAAGTGTTGAAAGTAAGAAACAAAGGCAGGTGCTGTGGCCTTGAAGACAGCACTGGCTTGTGCTGAGTCAGAGGCTGGGGGTAGGGAGCACACATCCCCCCCGTGCCTTGCACGTGGACAAGTAATGAGGTAACTAGAGGTTTTCACCAATCTGTATAATTTTAAGCAAAGAATATAGCCAATTAGCCAATGCCGGGTGTGTAACCGTCCCTATATATTGCCTGTGCTAGAACAATAAAGTGAAGCTTAAGTCACTCACATTGAGTCAAGCTGTGCTTCCCTGCGTGATGGGCACCGAACTCTGAGGGATCCGCGGCAATGGATGGTCTCAGTCAAGTGTCTCCTAGTGGGACTAGAGCTCCTTAACTGTAGGACCTCCTTTCAGCAGCAGCTGAACCAACATCCCTAGACGCCAATGCAAAGGTCCCAAGGAATTGTATCAGCGACATCAGTACATCCCAAGGGACAACTTTCTAGTTGTGTTTACATTTGAGGCACTCTACAAATGCTAATATTGTTGGTGTGATGACTCCATGTCTGTTCTGAGTTGCAATGAAAGCAGATCGTGGGAGCTAAGCAACCTCAGGTCCCTTTTATGGTCGCTTTGCCCCATCTATTGGTGAGAGGCTGTCTTCTCTTCTGGCTGAATTTTTCACACCTATTTATTCTAAAAGGACTGTGTATCTGATACCGTCTCTGTCAAACCATGCCACAAATAACGCCATCTCCTCACTTTTCTTCACTGTTTTCCTCCCATCGGCAACATTTTTCCTTAAGTGGGAAATGCTGATATCGATCCATGAATTGTAATCTGTTAATCACAGAAGCTGGGCTTTGTGACACTGAGTGGTGACATGGGTCTAGCAGGGGAAACACTGACTGGCCATTTTCCATCTTGTATCAGTTGCTCAGTTTCAATTCTTTACACAGGGTTTTTGGGGGCAGGCAGGGGGTGGTTTTTATTAATTTTCTTTAAGTAAAAACACACCACAATGTGCTGAAAACAGAAAATGAATGACATCAACACGTTAGAAAGACAGAATGAGACAGTCAGGGTAAAATTTCAACTCAGTCATATATCCACTCCTCACATCCATCCTCATATCCTGATCCAAAAAAATACATGGCCACATGCTTCATTCTGAGTACAGAAGAAATTCTGTCTTCTCTACAGTGGATGCTGGGCGTAACAAACACCTCTCCACCTGTTACGATTCTAGGAAGCCAAATTTAACAATTTGTTCAACACACAAAAAGAAATTCCTTGTGAATTGGATGGCTACTGAGACAATACTTTCCCTAAGAGAAACGGCTGTTGCAGGGTGATGTGTAAAACAGACAGTTAGGACATTTCCAACTGAACTTTGAGTTTGTGAGGACCTTTTATTATCAACAAGGTTAATGAACACTAAAATGGTGGTACATTTCTTTTAAAGCATCTGATATACTACAATTGTTTCTCCATACTCTTGGATTCATTTTTTTTAACCCAGACCCCCAAAAAAGGTCCAACCACAAGCTTGTTCCATTCATTAGTTACTTCAGAGATCTTTTTGCAGAGGGGAATCGTTCACTTTGAAACAACATTAATCAAGATTAAGTTGGGCTGGATGCCATAAGGGATCCTACAGATCAAATTTTGTGTTGTTCATTACAACACAAGGGGGTTGGACCCGATGATCTCTCAAGGTCCCTTCCAACCCCTACAGTTCTGTGATTCTGTGATTACCATTGGTGGCCTTCAACTCCTCTGACTCTTGACCAATAGCAGAGGATGGAGCTCACCTTGCAGCAGTAATAATTAGTGGGTTAAGTGGGAGTTTCTGTTCTGTGCAGGAGCATCATTCCCTGGCACCCTGCATTTTTTTGATCCAAGCTGATGACACAAATCTCAGTGCTTTTATTGCTTCAGTTAGGGACCCAACTGCACAAGAAAAGACCTGAGACTTTCAGACACTATCTGCGAGTTTAACAAACTAGTTTTGCTTTCTCTCTTCCAGGGACCTCCAGGGCCCCCAGGCATTGCTGGACCCCCTGGACCACCTGGAGCACCGGTAAGAAAACAGGCTTTGGGTATTTTTTTTGCTTTTTTTATATGAAGGAGAGAGAAAAATAGCTGGGGAGACGTTCAGATCATGGGTTTCAGTGGGAACTGTGTCAGGACCTCTAGCAATGTGTTTCCTCTTGTATTTTCTCACTGAAAAGCCACAGCTGGGCCTCGAGAACAGCTTCTGTGTGCTGAGCATTGGAACCACATCAGTGCTACCCAGGGATAATTCAGTGTTTGCAGGACCTCCCACAGCAAAGACCTGACTGCCATGGAAGGGAAAATTGTGTTTAAATTGAAAGCAGCAAGCTCCATTGAGGTAGCTGCAAAGGATGGAAATACTGATTATTTTTTTGGTGTTCTGGTTTCATTTTTCAGGGTCTGCCAGGAGAAATTGGAGTTTCTGGTAAAACTGGACCACCAGGACCAGCTGTAAGTGTTGAGGAACTGCTTCCCTTGCCTCCATGTTCTCCATGACTTCACATAATTTAATTCTGAAGTCTTTGCTTCATTTCCTGCAACTTGTCTGCACTCAAGGTTTTAATGTGGGCTCCAACACTATCACCTTCAATGCAGACATTAGCCTCTGACGCCTTTTGTGAGCAAGAGTTTTACCAGATACAGCTCCACTATTCCTGCAAACTGGGACCATGATGTTTTC
Organism: Zapornia atra; assembly: GCA_013400835.1. Taxonomy (NCBI): domain Eukaryota; kingdom Metazoa; phylum Chordata; class Aves; order Gruiformes; family Rallidae; genus Zapornia; species Zapornia atra. The sequence continues at coordinate 38,968 of VZTU01027871.1, read as the reverse complement.
TTTATGTGATCCCTTTCAAAAGTAATTTTGCATTTGGCAAGATACTGTTCTTCTAAACCTGGAGTTTCCTGAATCAGGCAAAAGAACTTACAATTAAAGTCTTGGATTTAGCAGAGCATAGCAATTTCTGTTGGATGTTCAGTCAAGAAAGTAGAATTATGAAATACCTAATACTAAGAAGTGCCACCTACAGCCTGCAGAGTTTGAGGCTTGACTGACACTCAGAAAGGTGATAACATTTTTTTTCTCACCATTTTAAATGCTTTATGGGAAGTAATTTTAATCCTTATCTTGCCGAACAATTCCGTCACCATGTGTTGAAAATTGAATTTTAGGAGTCTATGTATTGTACAAGAAATTACCGATATTTAAAAGGAGAAATAGAGTTTAAAAAACCTTTATAGCTAGAGATAATAGAGACTTACAGAGAATGAGAAGTAAAAAAATGTAATTTTTTAAAGTTATTTAAGGATCCACAGTGCATAGTTCTATACTGTTTTTTTCTCTGTAGCAACACTGACATCCAGTGGTCATTCACCAAAACTGTGATACTGGAAAAATGCCTAAGCAGATGTGGGAATTGTGAGAACTTTGGTTTTGCAAAACAAAATGCATGAGGTGGTTCTTATTTCCATAAACGTAGGTCAGTAGCAAGAGGGATGGACTGAATATGTTTGTGCTGAGCTTGCTGTTGACAATTTAAAGAGCAGGCACTGACAGCTTATTTTTTCTTGTTTAGGGGTTGCCTGGCAAAGATGGATTCAATGGACTTCCTGGGCTTCCAGGTCAAAAGGCAAGTGACACCACATACACCGGTATTAAGGTGCTTACCTGGGCAGATAATCTGGGTTAGCTAGCAAGGGTATGTAGGAATGGGAGTGTATCTCCAGAGCCAAACTCCACCTTACCACTCCCATACACTAAGCCACCAGTGTACGGGACCAAGTCAACTGCTGTAGTTACACTGTACTGAGGTGCTATGAGGATGGAGCTGGTTGTAAATACAGCAGGGATGAGAGATGCTCTTCCAGTCATCAAATACTGCCTCTGATTTGGCAAACACACCTGAGTTTTCAGAGAATCTTCTACTGTCACTCAGGAAAGCTAGCGATACTGGCATATGTCCAAGGCACAAAGTGGAAGAGATCTTAGAATGGTCTGGGTTGGAAGGGACCCCAAGGATCATAGAGTTCCAACCCCCCTGACACAGGCAGGGACACCAACCTCCAGACCTGCATGTACATAAGGTTGCCCAGGGCCTCATCCAACCTGCCCTTGAACACCTCCAGGGACAGGGCATCCACCACCTCTCTGGGCAGCCTGTTCCAGCCCCTCACCACTCTCTCTGTAAAAAACTTCCCCCTAATATCTAATTTAAACCTTCCTTTCTTTAGCTTCAATCCATCCCCCTTGTCCTGCCGTTGTCTACCCTTTTAAAAAGTTGATTCCCCTAGATGTTCCTTTCTTTCCTCCCTGAAGGGCTAGAAAGAAGAGATGGCACTCACCTAAGGCTTCTGCATATCTGTATGGCAGAAAGGCGGCTCTTCATTATCTCTTACTTTTTATGCCCCATTTGAAAGCTGCTGCAAGTGGCAGATTGGGAAGAGTTGTCTCCTCTGCTGTCTCTGCAGTGGGAAAAGAGAGATAGGAGATGTAGAGGTACTCAAGACTCTGATTGACTGGCCATCTGGAAACGTGCCATATTTTGACTATGAAGGACAAGCTAGGCTTTGGGGATGATGGCACTATACAAGAATAAGGCTAACAGCTCTTAACCATTTACTTCCTTGGACTGTATCAGCAGTGGTGGTCTTCTATCTGATACTTGAGCACTATGACCCCTACATGTTCCAACAACACACTACAGTTATACTTTCCTCTTGCACTGACTTCTTGAGCACATGCAGAGCATGGGCAGAGTTCTCAGCTGCTATTTATTGGTAGATAAAGGTTTTGGAGACTATAAAAAATTTCTGAGGCTAAATAAATCCTTGGACCTTATCCACAGCCCTGTGTAGTACCTACTTCACTTTCCACCTACACAGCGTGTTCCAGCTCTTACTCTACTGCAGTCTCTGCTCTCCATGCTGACACCATCCAACTTGAAAGATCAGTTTCAAAGAATTTACCCAAGAGGCCCAGTGGCCTAGGTCCCAGTCCCACAAATGTATTGGGTTTTTCTACAGAAATGATGTAGACTTTTTAGTCGCATACAATTTGAAGAAATTGAGTGGAGGTTATGTTGTTCAGGTAATTCACTGTGGATATGTTTAATGTAACAGTGGCTGAGTTATTTCAGAAATATTCCAGTAGGGTGACTGGTGCTAGAGATGAGTTTGCAAACACATAGAAAAATATTCCAGGAACCATATCCTCACATGGCTCCATTTACCTCTTCGGAGTGATACTTGGGATTTGAGTCAAAATGTTCCTCACCATTGACTGCAACGTGCTGCACTACCAGAGGAGTTTGTTTATTAACTTCTTGTGTTCCCTGCAGGGAGAACAAGGGGAAAAGGGTGAGGAAGGCATTCCTGGAAAAACTGGCCCTAAGGTAAGGTACTTTATTTCATAGTTTGGTCTAGCCATTGCATCAGTCAAGGCCTGATTTTGGAAGGTCCTATACTGAAGTCAGGAGAGTAAGATTCTTCTAAAGTTGGAGGCATAAGAGGATGAGCCCATGTGGCTCACTGCCTTTCTCAGCTCAGGGTGTTCCAAAATACCAAACCCTGTTTGATGTTTCTTGCTTTACTAATGAGAAAGTATTTTTACAAAAAGGATCAGATCCTTGCAATGTTACAGTTTTGCTTTTGTTTTTCCAGGGTGAGCCAGGGATCCGTGGCCAACCTGGTGAGCAGGTGAGCGGGGGAAATAGTCTTAGCAGCATGGCTTACCTCTCAGAGTGATGTAGAGTGACCACATGCAATAACAAAGACATTTGACAATAATAAGATCAGTACATGTCATTTGCATCTGCAACTGAAAATGCAATAGATTAGTGGATGAGACTCATGGTTGGACAGAATAATGCAAAAATTCCAGAACATAAATATACTAAATCCAATTATTCATTGAGTCATAGAAAATTCAATCTTGTTCCTGGTGGATAAGGAAGACAAGGAAGGCACAATAGCTTAAAAATGTTTATTTTCCTTCACACATAACATCAAACCAAGGTGCTGGTTCTAGAGGAGGAATTTATTTGTAACAATGTGATGCAAGGGTGAAACTGTCCTTTCTAATTTGTACATACTGCCTAGGAAAAGACCCTGTGTGACTGTAAAAAGTTACACAGTTACCTTAGTCTTTGTTTTTATTAGGATTTGAGTTTCAGGAGGCCACTGATGAACTCAGTCAAGACCCAGGATTCAAGAGCCAGGATTCTGCAGTGGCACTCCCTCTGTCACCAAATGTCACTTGCTTTTAGTTTGGTGTCAAAATACCGTCACCAAAGTGTTTTGTTCCTCACCCAATTTCTTTTGCAGATTCCTTGCACTTGTATAATTATAATGTTTTGACTCTTCTTATACTTCAGAGATAATCTCTTTAAAACAGGGATCACCTTTTCTTCATTCAGCATTCATATAACACTTTGTGCATTTGAGTCCTGTCCATGACTGTGATCCTTTGTGAATCTAAACTACAAGTGCAGGTAGAATAATTACAAATAGGAAGCCACAGGGTTAATTTCAGATGACAAACTGCCTCAACCTGGAGCCACATCTGAGAATACTTGGTATGTTTAGAACAAACTACGTGACACAGAGATTGCAATTATTCCTACAACAAGTATTATGAAGTAGAAACTTAAAGGTTTCTTTCAAAAAGAAAGAAATCCAAATATACATATAGCTCATCCAGAAAAATCTAGATCTGCTAATCAAGCAATATTTGTACAGTTCAGATTAATAGAGTGCAGTTTTTGCATTTCCAGACTAGACTAGATGATTAAAAATTAAAATAAAAGTTACATTTAAGCTGCTTTGCTTGCTTGGTCCTTCTACAGAGCAGCATGAAGAAAACATCTTCTAAATTCCAAGATGTCAGTTAACAGTTTAATGGCAAAAAAAAAAGAAAAGAAAGGTCTTAGGTGCTGTTTTAAGAACTAATTTTCCAGGAATAAGAAATAATTTGATAATCAAACTAATCCTGTGCTCTCTCCACAAACTACATTTAGAATCATTCCCATGAAAAAATTGGGGCAGGTTCTGGCCTACAGCATATGTATCATGGAGTCAGTAGGTATCAAGAAGAAACCATCTGCAGTCATTATGAGTTCTGAAAAATCCACAGTCTAGTATCAGACATGGAAAGACATAGACAGCTAAATCAATCTTTCATCATTCCCAGCTTAAGGGCACTGTGGCTAGATTAGACTACACTGAAGAGCAGACTTGGTGCATTTTAAACTGACATGGGTGAGAGAAGAGTTTGGCCCACCATTCTGCAGTTTCTTTCTGAATTATATTTGAGAGTAATGGCGTTTATTAATAGAAACTATACTTGATGCCTCTTCCTAGATTTCACACATTCTTTGTCTGACTCTCAGGGTGAAGCAGGTCTTCCCGGTCATCGGGGCTTACCTGGATTAAAGGGAGAAACAGGAGATCAGGTGAGTGACTTTGAGCCACAATTTGGGTTTTTTATTTGGTCATTTGGCTCCAGGAGGACTTATCTCAAGTGTATCTAGATAGTGTTCTTTCTTGGTGTGATTGCTGTGGTCAGCAGCTGGTTGGCATCCAGCAAGGTTGTCGAGTGCTCTTTACCAAAATGTACTTTACTGCCTAGTGACTCTTCCTAATTGTACCAGAGATGCCAATGAACTGTGTCTATCCTAAATGCAGAAGGTTATGACTTGTGAGGCAGTAGAAGAGGTACAGTGGTCTTTAGGCCTTACTTTCAGAAATACCTACCTGATTTAAGAACATTAAAAAATAGACAGCAGCAAAAAATCACAAATCCACCTTGTCACTGAGTCTTGGATAAGGTTCCAGATGGTTGAATCATTTTCTGATGGCCTAACTTCCATACAAGTCCTGATGTCTACTGTCTCCTTGACTACTTCCAGACCTCCAGGGGAATTTGCATACTGGGAAATAGTTGGATCGGGGGCTTGACAGTAAATTTAGCCATGTAAATAAGTCTTGTATTCCTGGTAACTGACTGCGTCCTTGTATGTGAGCAAGAAGAACCTAAAATCAGTTGGGGTTTTACTGCTCAGTTTGCTGTATTGTATGTATTACAGAGCAGAGGATATAGAATGTATTTTCTCTATATATAAAATCATAGAAATGTGGGTCAGCTCTTATTTGAAGGCAGAATAAATACATTTTGTATATATGCTTTGAAGAGTATCCATATCATCCTTGTTAATGATCAAGAGGTTAGTGCATCAGGAGGAGTGTGGCCAGCAGGTCTAAGGAGGTGATCCTCCCACTCTACTCTGCCCTGGTCAGGCCCCACCTGGAGTATTGTGTCCAGTTCTGGGCTCCTTGGTATAAAAAAGACAGGGATCTCCTGGAGAGATCCAAAGAAGAGCTACAAAGATGATCAAAGGCCTGGAACATCTCCCCTATGAGGAAAGGCTGAAAGAACTGGGGCTGTTCAGCCTGGAGAAAAGAAGACTAAGGGGGGGACCTTATTAATGTCTATAAATATCTTAAGTATGGGATGCAGGGGGAAATGGCCAGCCTCTTTTCAGTGGTCTGTGGAGACAGGACAAGGGGCAATGGCTGCAAGTTGGAGCATAGGAAGTTCCACACCAATACGCAGAAGAACTTTTTCACAGAGAGTGCGACAGAGCCCTGGGACAGGCTGCCCAGAGGAGGTGGTGGAGTCTCCATCTCTGGAGATGTTCAAGACCTGTCTGGATGCTGATCTGTGCAATATGAGCTAGGGAGCTGCTTTGACAAGGGGGTTGGACCCGATGATCTCTTGAGGTCCCTTCCAACCCCTATGATTCTATGATCTCAAGATGATCGAGTTACCTGGGTGAAATAGAGAGGTAGGTAACCATGAATGGTTGAATCTTTACCATAAACAAAACTGCTAGTATGAATGTCCACTTTGGGTCTTAAGTCCTGTTCTGGTGCCTCTCGTCTAACTAGAAGAAATCTGGGGTTTATAACTGCATTGGATGGTAGTATCCTGCAATATAACTGCATCAGACTGCATCTTCTAGTTTGAATTTGTTTTAGGATTGCTGCTTTCCTTACTTAATTATTATTCACTGGCTTTTGGAAGTAGTGTGGATTTTATGAAGCCATCTCTAAAATGTTATGGTTTTTGTTGCTTGCATCTTGGAGGATGGGCTAAAGCAGCTGAAAGTGTAAAATATTCCAGTGGGATTGATCCAATCCAATCAAAACATGCATATTTCCAGCTTTCGTTTCCCCGCTTTTAGGGAGAAAAAGGAAAAGATGGTCTCCCTGGACTGAAAGGTGAAAGAGGAGAAAAGGTGAGTCACGAAGTGAGCTTGCTCCTCTTAAACAAGAGAGGAAAAGAGGCAAGGGTGCAGAGACAAGTGATAGAGGAGAATACCTGAGGAAGATTAGAAACATTGGAAGTCTGTTAACTGTTAACTGAACAGCAGAGAAAGGGGTGTGTAGGACAGAGACAACAGTGTACTGAGTAATGCAAGAAATAGTGGGCAGTTGACAAAATCTAAGGACAGTGTCATTGATTCAAGAAATTTTTTCATCTTTTAAATTGTGTGATAGAAACAAGCCTGGAATTAAATTCTTAAGAACTTTTCTGTGCCTGCCTGTGATGTACTGGAACAATATTGTAAGGAATGCTCTGGGTTTCTGCCAATACTATTCATTTCAGTGAAAAGGAGACAACTAGACAAAGGTGATATCCACCAAAATTTACGTTCAACCACTCAACATGAAGTTGAAGCACCATCCTTGCAGACGACTGTACTTGCATGTAGCAGTAGAACAAGGGGCAATGATTTTAAACTGGAAAACGGTAGATTTAGGTTGGATATTAGGAAAAAAATTCTTCACTATGAGGGTCATTGATCACTGGAACAGGTTGCCCAGAGACGTGGTGGAGGCCCCATCCCTGGAGATATTCAAGGTCAGGCTTGACGGGGCTCTGAGCAACCTGATCTAGTGAAGATGTCCCTGCTTCCTGGAGAGCGGTTGGACTAGATGACCTCTAAAGGTCCCTTTCAACCTTAAACATTCTGTGATTCTATGATTCTATGACTATGGTTGTATAGTGAAAAACTTGCCCTCTTTATAGTGGCAATAGAAATCAGGAAGTGGCTACCACTTTGTTCTTCCTAGGATATATCAGGTCTTGTTTACCAGTGACTTTCACCACCTATGGAGGGTGAGAACTGGATTTAGAAACTTGCATTTTTTATGAAATATAGAGGATTTTTTTTCTTCCACAAACCAATCTAATACACATTTTTCAATCGAGATTTTTGATCAACTTGAATTTAAAACACAAATTGAAGTCCATATCGCTCCTACACTGGATGGGGTGGTATTTAAAGTTCATTGATCTGACTTCACAGATCAATAATAAAGTCATAAAGTGATAAAGACAGCAAAGTGAGAATCCTGTATGCAACAAGCAAGGAGAGCAGAAATTCTGGCCAGAGCAATAGAATAAATTCCACCCATCAAAGAAGCGATATGGGCTTTTCAGTGTCACTGAGCTCAGAGGTTGTCATTGGGTTGCATCTCATCTGGTAATGCCACATCTTCTAGCTCATAAAGTGGACTTTTATTTGGGCAACTTTTTCTATTCTAGCTATATTTTTTTTCTCTCTCTAGGGTGATACAGGTTCCCCTGGACCACCAGGCTTACCTGGAACAGTAAGTAAGATTGTGTTTTGTGCTCTAACAATGTTGAAGGTTCCATCACACTTCCTCCACAAGAATTCCTCAGAAATTAAGTTTTTCATGATCCCTGATTCTGTGCAGACATTTTAGGACACATTTAGTCTGAGATTATCTCTCTTTGCTTCAGAGAAGTAGTATCAAGGTGTATTTGGTCTTTTTTTATTTTGGGGGGAAGTTATGCCCTACCCTCCCTCTTCGCAAACAGCATTTTTGTAATTTCTTGCCTTGTGGAAGCACTGAAATTGAGTTTGTGATTTTTTTAGCTTCTGTGGGAACTGAATACAGGGAATGTGTTCATACAGATGTGTTCATACAGGGTGAGCTAGGTTTTTCTAACTGAGACCTCAGGAAAAGACTGGATCTGAACCAGTGAGCTACATGTCTGTGTAAAGAGGGTTGTGTTCTTGGGGAACAATTCACCTTCCAGGAAGAACAGAAGGTTCCACTTTTCATTAACATGAATTTTTAGGGCTGGAGAATTCAGCTTCAGTAATCCTGTAGCCTCCGAGAGCCTCTGCCACATAAAGTGACATGCTGTAAGCACAGGAAGACCTTCTCATCCCAATGTTCATTCTGGGTGCAGGACTCAATCCAACCCACAAGCTAGTCATACCTGATTGCATGCACATTTAATAATAATAATAATAATAATAATAATGGTAATACCAGGAAAACATCCATTTATTCTTTTTAAAATGAGCCTGCAAAATTACATTTGGGAACATGAGCATAATTAGGAGTTCCCTCCAGCAAAATCTGAGTAAGCGGTTTGGAGTAAGCACTAGGAACAGGCCTGTTGTTCTAACAAGAGGGTTGATCTCAGTCACAGATCCTTCAAAACCTGGCAGGTACCCACCTTACAGCATTGCTCACCACCACTAGTTACAGCTGCTACTGTCACATCGTGGAAAGAATTTGGATTAAGGTCTGTTGGTGAAAAGCAAGTGCCCTCAGACCTTCAGGTAGCAATGGAGGAGGTGTTATAGTTTATTTCCTGATACTAATTGGGCCTCTTTAGACTGTGCCAAAGGGGCTTCATGGTATGGTGTAGGAAGACTCCATCTGGACCACACCAGAATGTTACAGTTAGAATTCTAAGGATCTGACTCAAGGTGGAGAAGGCAGCTTACAAACAAAATACAACATGGCTATATATAGAGAAGGTATAGCCCAACTGCTCAACCTTCCTGTGTTTGGAGGGAGAAATGGTTTCTATTCCAGCTTTAGAAGTAGTTTATGATTTCATTGGGAACTAAAGTTTTCTTCCTCATTTTATCAATTTTGATAAAAGATGCTGCTTCCCTCTACAGAACTTGATCCTTTTTTTGGTGGATCAAGCACAGCCATGGAGTTGCAAAATTTAATAATATTGGAAATGTATCCATGACAAAAAGTGGGCTAACATTAAACTTACTAACAAGGTTAAAGATCGTTTAATTTTTCATAACAGTGGAACATATGGGATGTTTTTGAGTTTATGGTCATATTTCAAATAGCCTAGGCAATATCTGATATTTGTGGGCTTTTCTCCAAACAGCCAGATGTTACAATGATTTGCTCATTTATAAACTTACTGATGGATATATGGGATGTGTAATCTGAAATGACAAGAGGAATACATCAGTTACTGCATTTCAAGGAAAACAGGCAATGCTTATTTTAACACTCTGCTTTTTCTTCCAGACAGCCTTCTTCACCCCACACCCCAGGATTCCTGTAAGTAACATCTCTAATAAGCCAGAGGCCATGTTTATTGCCTCTTGTGTCTGACAGACACACAACACCTTAGAGTGTTTTGAGTTATTGAAATGCTTCCAGTCAAATGCTTAGCTTGAGTCTGGGTCTGGGCAGCTTCACCGTTGTCACCAGCCATGATGGGAAGCACACGGCTGTCCTGGTAACAGCAGCATCCAAGCCAGCTGTGGCCAGGACACAGCTTTATGCTTTCCCAGCCTCTTAAATGAAGAGTGCTTGCAGCACATAGTGATAAATTTATTTATTTATTTATTATATAAAATCACACTATTGATATGTTATTAAACTTGGTAAGGATCAGGAGGCTTTATGGTGGGTATTAGTAGCATAGGTAGGCTGTAAGAGTGCCATTAGAAAAGAAAGTGCTTGTGCCAGGTTCTTCAGTGACTGAGGAAGAAAATAGGAATGTGAGATTGTAGTGGAAATAGAGACAGATTTCTTTGGTTCACTTTTCCCCCTGGGAGTTTGCTTATAAATATAAATATAAATCATGGTTTAACCCCAGCTGGCAACTAAGCACAATGCAGCTGCTTGCTCACTCCCCTTGCCCCAGCAGGATGGGGGAGAGAATTGGAAGAGTAAATAAAAGTGAAAAAAACTTGTGAGTTGAGATAAAGATAGCTTAATAGGTAAAGCAAAAGCCACATGTGCAAGCAATGCAAAACAAGGAATTCATTCTCCACTTCCCATGAGCAGGGAGGTGTTCAACCATCTCTAGAAAAGCAGGGCTCCGTCACACCTAACAATAATATCACTCCGAACACACCCTCCTCCTTCTTCTTCCCCTATCCTCTTATATACTGATCATGACATCACATGGTATGGAATATCCCTTTGGTCAGTTGGGATCAGCTGTCCCATCTGTGTCCCCTCCCAACTCCTTGTGCACCCCTCAGCCTACTCGTTGGTGGGGTGGGGTGAGAACCAGTAATGGCCTTGTCTGTCTGTAAGCACTGCTCAACAATAACAAAATCATCCCTGATTATCAGACATTATCAATACTGTTTTCAGCACAAATCCTAACATAGACCCATACCAGTTACTATGAAGAAAATGAACTCTGTCCCAGCCAAAAGCAGCACCATGTACCATGGAAATCAGCAGAACAGTGACATCTTGTGTGGTCCTTGTACTGCTACAGTCACAGAAAGAGTTATCTCTTTTGCTTTGAGTACATTACTCTTGTAAATGAGCTGCTAGTCAGTAAAGAATAAGAGGCTCAAAGTGTGTCAGCAGGCCAGATCGCTGGAATTTCTCCATGTGTTAGATGAATGTGGTCATACTGCAGCACAGGGCTGCCTGTGGCATTGCAAGCCTTGGGAGAAGGGAACATAAGGCTAGTTACCTTTGTTTTACAGCTCTACAAATTAAGGTGTCAGAATGTGGTGATAAGCCTTAGGGGAGTGTTATGGGCTATTTTACAGAGGCTGCAGGACCATCAGGGTGCTGAGAGTTGTCACACACTCTCCAAAACATAGTACTTGCTACTGCTTTACATAGAGTGTGTGGTGTATAGTACTGGGGAGCAGCTTACAGAGATGGAGACAAGAAACAAAGCAAGCAACAACACCATTACTCTATTTACTTATTACTAGTGTCATGTTTTATCCCCAGCCAGTAACTAAGCACCACCCAGTCCCTCACTCACCCCTCCCTCTCCAAGGGGAGGGAGATAGGAAAAAAGTCTCATGGGTTGAAATAAAGACAGTTTAACGGGATAACAGAAGAAGAGAATGCTAATTATAATAATACTTACAGCAAGTGATGGACAACCATAATTGCTTGCCACATGCAGGAAAATAGAACCAACCCCATGAGCAGTCTGTTTCCAAGCAGCCAATTTGCCTCCACTGAGCTTCCCTGCTTATATATGGAGCAGTACCTTATGTGGTTGGGAATATCCCCATGGCCAGTCTGGGTCAGCTGTCCTGGCTGTGCTCTCCCAGCTTCTTGTGAACCCCTCAGGGCCTGGGAAGCAGAAAAGTTATCATAGACACAACAACTACCTAGGAACAACTGAAAACAGTTGCATTTTCAGCATCCTTCTCATACTAAATCCAAAATACAGCACTATACTGACTATGAGAGAGAAAATTAACTCTATTTCATCTGAAACAAGGACAATTACTTAAAGTCAGTTTACTTTAGAACACAGCTTAGTAATTGTCAGAAATAGAAAATCTCTGACCAAGTGAGTCTGAGCTCCCATTACCCACCACCATAGCTCTGCTGTGTGTTTTGGGAGCAGCCTGTGCTGTGAGCTCTGAAGAAACTCACTGATGAAGCAGGGCAATGTTGGAGTGTGTGTGAGTTTCTTTCTTGGGGTGCAGGGAACTTTTTTATGTTTATTTAGGCCGGTGAGTTAAAATTATTAAATATTTTCAGACATGGGGGACATGAGAACCACAGCAGTGGTCAGGTAAAAAGAGGCAAAAGCAGTAAACCAGGCAATGGCTCCTCACTTTGCCTTCCGTCTCCCACTGCAGCTGGGCACAGCTGAGCCCCCACTGTGTTTTCTCTCCTTTAAGTGGTGCAGAAATGACTAACACCTTAATTGAGATTACAGGAGGGCACTGCTGAGTGCGGGTCAAGGAGGCTGTAAGCACTGATCTGGCTCAGGTTGGTGGCAGCTGTTAGCTATCACCTCATTGTTTCTGTTCATTGAGCTGTAGGAAAGAAGTGGGTGGCAGTGGATTAAGTCCAGCTGCCGGGGGGCAGAGGTCTCCACAACATGTAGCACTAGCAGACAGTCTGGGTGGATAGTTGTCAGTTTTGGCAAATTTGGAAGGACTTGCAAGGGTATTTGCTGGCAGGTTGGGTTAAGGAATACTACCTTTACCCATGTTCGTGACTGTGTAAGTACATCAGAGTGGAATTTTTCTGATTTTTTCATTAACATGCAAGTCAAGTATCAAGGAAAGGAGAATATTAAAAAACCTTTGTCCCTTTACTTCTGAGTTACTTCTTCCCTTTGCAGTCTTGTTTTACTTGCTAAAATGTGCCCTCATTCCCACCTAGTAACACCATCCCTGCCTACAGATGTATTGCCATGTGGCTGTGGTTGGTCGCTTTGCTCTCTCAAAAGGGTTTCAGAGCTTGAAATGTCAATTCCAGGCACAACCGTTCAGGTCCGTTGCGTAGGACTCCTTGCTTTATTTTAGGTGGTCCTGTCGTCTTTCTGAAGGCCACTAGATGGCATGAAGGTCTGCCTTATTAACAGTTGTTCTAACGGGGTTCTACTTGTAGAATTCCTCTATTATTTATCATCTATTATAATATTCATAATGCATAATAAACACAGACTAAGTAATATTTATGCAGTTACATTTATTTTGTCTGTTAGAGAATCGTTTGCAAATGGACTCTGAATTCCCAGGTGTTGCCAAAATGATTGGCAAATAGCTGATGTGAATAAAATTCAGGCTGATTTGTCTTGGGCTCTGCATTTTGACTGATCACTATTCCTTGCATGTGCACGTATCTTAAGTCGCTGATGTTCTTACTCATCCTTGATTGCATAATTGAAACACCTTGTATGATAAATAATGAATAAGTAACGATTGCTGTTGCCTGAATACATATGTTCATATAAATATACAAATGTGAGTATTCGTGTAGGGCTTGTTTTATTCCAGCTAGTTCCGTAATTGTGTGCTCTTCCTCTTTAATTTATGAAAAGCTGGAATATGTACTTATTGATTATTGTTCTAGAACTCAGAACAAAGCTGATGAACTTCTGTGTGAGAGCATCTTCAACTTAGTGTAAGGAGGAAGAATGGAAATAAATTAATACTATTAATCAACAATAGCGGTGCATAAAATAACATACTGATGTTGCGGGAGGGAAGGGAAGTTGTATGAATGTAAGGAGATGTTCACAGAACTGGTTGGAAAAGCTGGGTAGTGCACATATCTGAAAGTGTTCAGGATGAGAGCTCTCTTACAGATGTAGCAGGGAACTGTCTGTGTGTGAGATAATTTCCCCAACTGTAAGGTGACGTTAGGTTTATAGTACTAGAGAGAGGCAATGCAGTGGTACTGTCTCCACTGTTCTTGGTCATACCAGCTGGCATTTTAATACCTTGAAACTGAATTGATCAAATTTTGGAACACTAAATTCTTTAACTACTGTTCACTCTGAGGGAAAACTGTTCTCACTTTAAATTGAATATTTTTGCAATTTGTATCATAACAGTCTAGAAAAGATCTCCAAATCTTACTGTGTGATACCGTAGTTTTGATTCATTGTCATCAAAATCCTTTGAGGAAGCTACTCTGTGTCAGAAATGGACATGACTAGTGTGACTTTCAACAATGGAAATAGCTTTTATTTCTCTCTTTGTCTTGTTTTATACCAAGGGTGAACCTGGACCAAAAGGGGATAAAGGAGATCAAGGAACGATTGGAGAACCTGTAAGCACAGCCAAGTTTTTCTTCAGTGGATTTTGAACTTTAGCAAGGAGAGGACATGAGAGTGGCCTGTTTTGGAAGGAGAAGGCAGGGGGAACATGCCCCTTTCATAGCTGGGATACCTCTGTCATCAGAAATGGCAAGAGTGGTGCTCAGCTTTGTACTAACTGTGCAGAAAGCTACATGACATGAAACTAAGCATCTAATTTATAGCTCTGGGCCTTAGGGGCTGAGAAGAGGACTAATGGGGTTTTCTAAACAGAACTTGGCTGACACTGAGGTTGTGCAGGATATATTAAAGACTTTTGAAGTGACGTGGCCCAGCTAAATTATGCATTTGGTGCATTGTTTTGGATGGAGGCCTCAAGAGAGACAGTCTGGTGCAGCCACCGCCTCTTTAAAAAGCACCCTTTCTTGGGAGGAAGAAGAAACATCCCCTTTTGCTTGGGAGAAGAAACGGTAGGTTTCTTCCTTCTCATCTCCCTCTGTTTTTGCAGGGATTACCTGGGGTCCCAGGTGAACAGGGTGTCCCAGGACCTACAGGACTACAGGTAAGGTGTCCCAATCTTGAAGAAAATTTTTGACATTACCAGAGGGGGTGCTTTCAAGGTCTATGTCACTATAAATAATTCTTACCCTCTCCACCAATAGCCCATTTCACATTCCTCATTGTTGTAAATTAAGGGACTCTTGTAGAGGTATTTATTTATGCTGGACATCAGGACAACACAGAGGGAATCAAAGGAGAAACATGGCATCTCTGCAGTACGAGCAATATTGTCTGGGAGACTTGGTCTAACTTCATGATCCTTTAAGAGGGCATCTTGTATTGATGCCACCGAACCACAGGTCTCACAGATAAGTTACTGCAGTATGTTAGCAAAATATTGCAGAGCATTAAGATTCAACTCCAGCCCATTTGACTCTGAATGCATTATGGTCCATGGTAAAATGGTTTTATAGTCTCAATTACCTTCTGAAAATTCCTTGGCTTACACCTATTATTTCCAGACATCACCAAGCTATGTTTTCATGTCAACACGGGAGGGTGTTCACTCTGCCATTATCTGTGCAGCAGCCAAGCCATATAGTCAGCTATTACTTGGGCATCAAGAGTTTAAACAGGTTAACAGCAGTCTTTGCATTATGAAGAAAAATAAAAATACAGTATTGCCATGCAACTCTTAACATCTGCTAAATGGGGGACTGCTCAGTAAGTAGACTCTCTCTTGACAAAATCCTGAGGAGGGGGCTACATAATGTGTAGGACTGGGACAAGCCCATTGCACTATAGTCTAAATGACTGTGGTTTGTGCAGGTAAGACTTTCCATGTGCAGGGAGACCATCAGTTAAGCTGGAAATGAAGTAGCTGGTAGCTCTGAGGATAGGAAGGAGTGTCACCCAGATGGATGTCTGCACGTTTCAGCATCCTGTGCTGAGAAACAGTCTCTGAGCTGATCAGTCATTAGTAATTCTTCTTATGTCTCTGGGTTTTATTTTTATATTTCATTTTCTCACTGCACAGAGAACTGGAAGCCATTTCCTCAGCAGTTAAACTCCTCCGTGAATTGATTAACGAAAACCATTGCCTGGTGCACATTCAGGCATCTTGAAATTTTTCTGTCTGGCAGGCAGTCCCATCCCATCCCTAATCAGCCCATATCTCTTCTTTCCACACAGGGCATGAAGGGCCAGAAAGGAGCCCAGGGTGAAGCTGGAGCTCCTGGAGAGACTGTGAGTAGCTGTATTGCAGCATTTTTCCCTGACAATAGTATGCCTGAAGGGACTCTGAAGTTGGTGCCTTGCAGATTCACAGTCCCAGGCTGCTTGGGCACCCGGCACATCCTAAGCTGCAGCTGGAAGTGTTGCTGCTTGTGGGCAAACAGGCACAGCTGCATCAAACAGATCAATGCCCCAGTCAAGCCAGCTCTAAACTGTGCATCTTTTGTTGGCCAAATCTCTCTCTCTCTCTAACAAAATGCCCTCTTTTCTGGGTGAGGCGCCGTCAGAGCTTGTTACTGCACTGCGATACCAGCCAAGCCCAGGCAGCCAGCTGGTGCAGGGAGCTCATGTCTCATCTGCAGCCTGAATTACTTTTTGATCACAGTTGGTTTTAGGCTTTTTAGTCAATTCTGCTTTCTTTAATACAGACTCATCACCAGAGAAATCTTCACATACCACTTTCTGAGGCATTTGTTGTAGGGAGTGCTGCTGTTGTCTGTGTGCTAAAGAACAGCGAAGGAATCAAGTCCTGTTTTATTATTGTGAGAGTGTATAAGACCTTTGAGGCTGAATAAAAGGCCACGTACTTTGTTTGCAAGCAGGCAAGGAAGAGTGAAGAACTCCTTGAAATAATGATTAAGAGAAAGCATGTTTGTGTCTGATAGAAGGAGGGAATAGGAAGTCCAATTTAAGCATCCTAGAGCACTGAAAGTGCTCCCACCTTTGTGTTCCTGGTTCTCCATCTTGGGCCTGTGCATAGACATTGTCTCTAGCAGTGCTTTGACCCTAAATTCTCAAATGCCACTCCCCCAGCTCTCTTTCATTCCTTGTTGAAGGACTCTTTAATCTTTCCGGTAAGGGGGGGAAAAAACCAAAACAAAACCCACCTGCCTTCCACCAAACCTATCCATTGGTTTAATTTCTTTGTATAACCTGGTGGCTCAGAGGATGTTAATGATATGGAAATTCAAGTATATGAGCACCATAGTTTTTTCCATCCTTTCACTGACTGCCACTGCTCCAAAGGTTTCAGTGGCGATGAAGAACACAGAAATGAGAAAACCTTGAATTCTTTACTGAGCCAAAGGCAACAGATAGATAGACATTCAGTTTGTGAAGAGCTGTGTTGTGGAAGATTTTTGTCATCTCCCAGCATTGTCCTTCTGCAAGATGTTACTGGCCAGCTCTTCCAGTAGAAGGGCTTCCTTGTACTCAACTCCAAGTCAGGCAGATTATTTCAGTATAATGATGATGATTTTAGATAGTCTGTCTGTTTATCCCTAAATGGATTAGGGGCTGTGGATGCTGATTTCCTCACAAAGCTGTGGTGATGGGGAACCCTGGCCAGTGCAGGGTGACAAGCAACTGTAGAGGAAATAACTTCAACCTGATACAGTCAGGCATAGAGGGAAATGCTTGAATATAGACTGGTAACCCCAAACAGAGAATCGCGGAAGGGACCTCAAAGCCCACATAGTTCCAACCTCCTTGCCATGGGCAGAGACACCTTCCACTAGACCAAGTTACCGAAAGCTCCATCCAACCTGACACTGAACACTTCCAGTGTTGGGACATCCACAGCTTCTCTGGGCAACCTGTGCCAGTGCCTTGTCCCCCTCACAGAGAAGGATTTCTTCTTACTACCTAATTGAAATATACCCTCATTCAGCTTAAGGCCATTCCCCATTGTCTAGTACAAGCCAGTCCAGAGGAAGGTCACAAAGATGAACAGAGGGCTGGAACACCTCTTACATGAAGACAGAGAGTTGGGGTTGTTCAGTCGGGAGAAGAAAAGGCTCCAAAGATAATTTATTGCAGCCTTTCAGTGCCTGAAGGAGGCTGCAGGAAAGATGGAGAGGGAAACATCTGCAGGGATATAAATCCCAAAGTGTATGTCCTCTCACGCCCCCATGTGTTTTTTGGTGCACACATGGGTTTTCCCACCCTGTAAAGCTTTCGCTTGCAGGCAGAAAACACCTGCAGTTAAGAACTGTAACACTCTGAATGGTTTGAGCTGTTCATCTGTTTAGTGCAAATGAATAGTTTCAAGTTTTGTTCCCCAGAGAGGAGAAAGATAGAATTGTCAACAAAGCATATTTTGTTGACCTAGATTTTTATTTCAATGATAAACCAACATACTTTCCTCTGTTCTTTTGATGTTTCAGGCCCAGACTTTTCTTCCTTTGTCTCAGGTAGATTTAGGTTTTATTTTGATGGAGGATAATTTTAAGCTCCCAAAGAGAGTCTTCATCCATTTTGTATTGTTTCATGCTTCTTTACACTACAAAGTGTTTCACAAAAATGCTATTTTTTGCTTTGTGCTTGTACAACACCTTGTCTGACATGAACTCTAATCTCACTTGGAACATCTTGTTCCTGTGGTGGCACAAGTTGTGAATTATATATGGACACACATTTCATTTTCTTAAAACAGGGTGTAACTGGACCAGCAGGGCCCCCAGGTCCAAGAGGCTTGCCAGGGAATGTGGTATGTATGCACCGGTGTATTTGTTTTCCTATCTGTGCCCTAATTTCTTTATTTAATTGTGGGGGTTTTTTTCCTTCTTTGTGGTTTGCTATCAGGTTCAAAAGGCTGTGTTTCATTACAGTTTTTTTAATGGTTGACTTGAAAGATCTGGAGGCACCTGGGAATGGTGTATCCATGAAACATATTCTCATATTCATTTGAAGCAAGAGGTAGGCATGGAGCTGCTTCATTTCTCATCAAATTGTCAAAAGCAATTTTTGAAGCCAGCTCTTCAACAGAAAGAATGGTATTTTTATTTACCCTCTGGTTTTCTTTCCTTTGCCTCATTTTCATTTGTCCTTTCCCTTTGAAAACATGACTTCTTGGTATAAAAATTGCATGGTGAACTCCTCGATTTGTATTATGTAAACATGCAAGTATTTGACCCTACAATCACAGCCTTGAAATCGATTCAGTGCTCTCCTTACCTCAGTAGATGTTCATCACTGTTAAGATATGCATGACAGCTTTTCATGTTTGCAGAAAAATCTTTGGACTAATTTTACTCCCTGCTCCACCAGTGTAATTTTCTTTCAAGTGTGTGTGGAGTTTCCCTCAGTTTACACCGGAGTAAGTTAAAAACAACAGTCAGACCCCATGTTGTAATGCATTCAGACACAGCGATTTAGCACAGAGGCCTCTGTAAGGCAGAGTTTATTGCTGGGCAATTCAAGAAATCTTAAATTGTCTTACTACTAATTGTTAGGGTACATAGGATTTAATTGTATTAATGTAGTGATTTAATTTCAAACTGAAAGATGATATAAAAAAAAAGACCTTTCCAATTTCATATTCCCTTAAGCAAACTTCTATACCAGTAATACCAATATATTACCTATAAAAGCTAATATAGTTGGAAATAATTTTTGCTGGTGCAGAAAGGAATGTAATTTTTGCCCCCATCCTGTGAGAAGGTCAAGAAATCATTTCACATCTTAAAATGGAGTACCAATCCATACTGTGTTTTGGTGTGTTAAGAAGTTACAGTATTTAATTTGGAGCTCTAATCATCTCTATTTTGACAAGGAATCCTTTGAGATCTTCTAAAACGTGAAAAGGAATGAAAATTGAAATAGAGGGTAAAACGAGCATAGCTATGTTTCCCAATGTATAGCTTTGGAGAGCGGGAGCCATAAAAAATTAATATTGTGAGACTTTGGCTTCTCTGTATCAGAGGTGATGATTGGGAGTTTGCTGGTAATGGATTAGGAACTGCTGAGGATTTTACAGAGTTAAATGAATGGTTATCCGTAGAAGAAGAATGCACAAATCTGAGATTAGCTCAATTTCTCCTTTTGCTCTTTTATGTTTTTTAAAAAAAGCCCAAAACCTCCTTTAAGCAGTTGGTACATCTCTTTTGTGGTGTTCTCTGGATTACAGGTTGTCTGTACTGGGAAATGTAAAACTGATACTAATCCTGGAGATAGATTGTTCTGAGCCCACAAGCCTATCCATTTGCTTTAGGATCAAATACTACCTAAAACAAGAAAGTTTTAAGCTTTCAAATTCTTTTCTTTCCAGGGTGTGCCTGGAGAACCAGGCCTACCAGGAAAAGAGGGAGCAAAGGGGGAAAAGGTGAGGTTTTTCCTTTCATGGATTTGTTTCTTCCTTTCCTTTTGGACATTTTAAGTAACATTAGAAACAGGCAGCCTGAACTGAAAAATTATTTCATAGGTTTGTGGATGGTTAAATCACATGGGCTCATTAGATCATCTGTCCGACCTTCTCCATTACACAGGCTGTAAGGTTGCAGCTTTATAACCTCATAAAATCGCTGAGATACAACTGGATATGGTGAAGTCACTGCTACACATTTATGCAATGGTCATTTCCTACTGTCCTCACTGCCTGACAACAGTGGGCTTTTGGTGTTTTAAGTACCTCCTGTTCACCACTGTAAATCCAAAGTGTAAAAAAAGAACCCAAAACAACTGGCTTACATGGTTAGGAAACAGATTTCTTCTTCCCTGTTGTAACTGGACAGTTAGTTCAGCTTTTCAGTGCACCCTCACTTACCTTTTGCCCGCCCTGACCTAACAGTTATATCCCATCTCATAGCTAGGCAATGAGCTCTCTGATGTCAGGGGTTTGCGGTTTGCTTACATGTTGCCCAGTGCCCAGCATTCTGGAGTTTTGTTTGCTAGGGTAGGAAAGATTAATCAGAAACATGGCCCTGTGTATGTGTAAATGTGAATCACAGAACCACAGAATCGTAGGGGTTGGAAGGGACCTCAAGACATCATCGGGTCCAACCCCCCAGCCTAAGCAGGCTCCCTATCTCATATTGCACAGACAGGTGTCCAGATGAGTCTTGAATATCTCCAGAGAAGGAGACTCCACCACCTGCCTGGGCAGCCTATTCCACTGCTCTGTCACCCTCACTGTGAAAAAGTTCTTCCGCATGTTGGTGCGGAACTTCCTATGCTCCAGCTTACAGCCATTGCCCCGAGTCCTGTCCCCACAGACCACTGAAAAAGGGCTGGCTAATTCTCCCTGTATCCCATGCCTAAGATATTTATAAACACTAATTAGGTCCCCCCTAAGTCTTCTTTTCTCCAGACTAAACAGTCCCAGACCCTTCAGTCAAAGAATCTTCCAGGTTACTGATAGCTACTTCAGAGTCATGTGTGGGCCAAGGGCTGGCTCATATACCCGGTTCCCAAAACATTTTGAAGTCTTGTTCTAGGTTCCTTAAGGAAAATCACAAATGCCTTGAGATTACTGAAGAAAAAGGCTTAAAAGAGAAGTTCTCATGATGCCAAGAGAAATTCATATGAGAACGCTAGAAAAAACATGTATCTTTCAGTCCCAATGAAAGACCTGAGACAGAATGGTCTTTAGTATGCTACTAAGAGTTTTGGTGGTTTGTCTTCCACAGGGTGATCCTGGAAAAGAAGGAAAAGTGGGTTCACCTGGGCCAGCTGGTGAGCCAGGGCCTGCTGGAGAACCAGGTTTGCCTGGTAAGGGTAAAGATGGAGAACAGGTAAGTACTGCTGCTACGCTGAGTAGTTCAATACGAGATAGATGACCACAACTTCTGCAGGAGAGTGGTGGATTTTTGGTAGAGTTAAGCTGCATTGTCACATGTACTTGTAGGCTGTCTACTGAAGATACGAAAGATGTGGTTGTGCAAAATGCTGCAAGGCAGTGCTACATCTGAAAAGGGAGGACGAACTGAAGCTGTATTTCTGAACATGAAAATCCCTTCAGTGTGCCATGGTGGCCACTGAAAATTGAGACCTCCACAAGGTGTAGCCTTTGTCCTTGTGACCAGTACAAAAGTTATTAACTTGATGTGAGTTCTCTAAAAGCATTTGACTCTAGCCAAGTTAGCAGATTATTTAATTTGCTTACATGTTATCAGTTAAATATTGCCAGAACTGTGTGAGGCAAGGAGTGATGCAGTGGGGATGCTTACTACCTTCACTATTTCAAAGTCCAGGCTTCTGTTTGGCTGTATGGTGACTGTTTTCTGGTTTTGGCTCTGTCATTTAGGGGCAAAGAGGCCCACCAGGCTTGCCAGGACCCATTGGACATAAGGTAAGCTTAAGCTTTACTGCGGACCATGCTTTTCTCCATTGTTGCACCTGGAAAAAGTTATGGTGAAAGCATGGTCTGTTTTTCTGTGGGAAATAGAGTTTCTGAAGCTTTCATTTAAAAATGTAATTCTAGCCTTTTAGGAGGTTCCTTTCTATATTATTCCAGTATGCCTGTAGATGTAAATGTTAAGATATGAATTAACTGTGTTCACTTTCCACATTTAAAATTTCTTCCAGCCTTCTGTGAATTCAGCACAGACTAAGGGCTAAATGCACACTTTTTTAGGGAAACTGTGACTGGGAACCTTTAATCCATACAGCTAGAGAGACACTGCATAGCTAAATTTCAATCTTCTCTTGAGACCACCTGTCAGCTCCTCAAAGAGCACTCCTGTGTAGCACTCATTTCCTTCACCTCTCTTAAAGGAGGATGTGAATAATTTTCCAATGGGACCAGATGGTCCTACTTTCCCCTCCTATATTGTATTTAAAGCAAAGATTGGCTAGTTGATTAAGTTAATAACTCTAATTTCAGGTGAAAATAGTGTTTATTCCCTTGTAGGTACACAGCAAATAGAGAAAGGAATAAAATAGCAAAGCTCCTGGGAATATCTGGATTGTGCTCGAGTCTTCAATCAGATATGTCAGAAATGCTCCTCTTTGAAATGACCATGTTCTGATCTGTTTTGGAGAAAGAATAGGGTGTTGAAACAGACTTTGTAAATTATAAAAGTAGGAATATAGTAATATGAGGCTAGTTCCACCTAGGTCCCATATTTTTGAAATAACCAACCTGCTATGAAATGTTTTCTTTTTGCTGCATTCTACATAAACACACTGTAGTCTGTTGTATATATCTTTGATAGTTCAGAACTCACTCACAATAATAGACTGAGAATTAATATAAAAGTCAGAAAAAAAATTAAAAGAAATCTTATTAAATACCCTATTCAATATCAACATAAGATTGTAAGAATATAAATTGTGCATTGGAAACTACTATTGAACTGTTTGTATTGAAATTATGTTCTTGAATAAAGTATTAGATAAGGAATCTGCTGGAGTGTTTGAGCTAATCAGAATACATTCTATCTCACTGTCCTTGCAGTATTGTTTCTTTGTGATATAAGATTAAGAGAGAGAGAAAGAGAGAGAGAAAGAAAGAGAGAAAGAGAGAAAGAGAGAAAGAAAGCAAGAGAGCAAGAAAGCCAGAAAGAAAGAAAGAAAGAGAGAGAAAGAGAGAAAGAGAAAGATGTTGCATCCTGAATGAAATGAGTGGTCAGAATCCACGGGTAACAATTTTTCTATCATGCTTCTCCATAGCTGGAAATAGTGTAATAATAAATAACGTAAATAAGATTCATTGTTCATTCATTCATAAGACTACTGGCAATGTGAGACTGAATCTCACAACTGCAATACAATCATAAAAATCTTTGATTTGTTCCTATAACAAGAGAACAGACATTGAATTTAAGTATTGCACCTGAATTCTTCCTTAACCCTCTGTCTACAATGTCCATTAAACAGTGTCAAGTAGTTGTCTGCACTCTGTAGGTTTTACCATTGAAAATCCTGTTTTCTAGAAGGGAGGACTCTCCTTTTGTAGTATAGTTCTCTGGGGAGAGTGGTAAGACTATTGAATTATTTTTTACAAAAACTATTCATACACTTATGTAAGTTGGCCTGTGTTGTTAAAGAAAAGGAGAACGTTAAGTTGGAATTGAACATCCCTTATTCTGTTTTCACTGGATGAATAATCTGTATTTAACAATGTTTTCAGGTTTGCTATCTACCATAAAAACACAAAGAAAAGCACGTTATGGTGCTTAGTGTTTCCCCAAGCCAAAGAGAGCGTCTAATACCCTGCAGGCAATTGCAAATGCTAGAAATTGGATGCTATGCACTAAAATAAATTAAAATATTTGCAAAGGCTGTGTTCCTCAGTTATGTGATGTGGCACACATTGGCACTGTGTGAGGGCTCACACAGGTGGGATGAGGCTTGCGTGAAGGAGGGGGCAGTTTTCTTGGCATGACATGACAGTGACTGTGCTATATCCCCATGCTGCCACAACCTGATGCTTTTCCTCCATGGGTTGGATCAGGTCAGGATGCATCAGTTACCTTGTGTTCTAAAACCTGATTTGGGTTTCATCACATTTTCTCAACATCTTAAACTGCTTCCTTGTTTCAGGGTGAGAGAGGAGCTCCTGGCCTCCCAGGACAGCCAGGAGACAGAGGTGTGCCAGGAATCGGGCTGGCTGGACCCCCTGTAAGTAGCAGATCCTCCTGTGAGCTGCCATTTGGGTAGCACACTGTCTGTGCTCAGATGTGCCAAGAACCTGTGGGATATTTCACCCTCTGAAGATGCCAACCCCAAACTAGTCCAGAGGCTGCCATTCATGGCTCAGATGTTTCCACGGCTGTTGTAAGGGCTCTTGATAAATTTGGTTTTTAGTCGAAAGTAAAAGGAAGAGAAGTGTTACAAGAGTGATTGATATCACTGGCTGTTACTTGTGACTTTTCTGGATCACCTTGATGCATTGACTGTGGATATGAGTAGAGATCTGTGCTAAGCCAGCAGGACTGGTCTGCTGGGGAGACGTAACCCCGCTGTCACCCTATTAGAAGGTATGAATGTGACACACATGCCCACATTCGTGACATATTCAGCACTTCGACAGGGAAATACAACATCAAATTGCTTTAATTTCTGCACTACAAGAGAAGCATCAACCCCATAATTTCCCACAAAGGTTTAGTTGCCCTTCATCCAGCTCTACCCTCACCTCCTGCTGTCAGTGCTAAAGGTATAATACCTTTATTGGTAGGCTATGAGGTGTACCTGGGATTCTGCTCCATGAAGTTTAGATTTTCATATCACTGGGGTTTGATCATTCCAATACTAGGCACATACAACCCCTCTTGCGGTCAGAGGGGTTTGAGAGTACTCTGACAGTAGCCCTGCTCAGAGTCCTCCAGAAGAGCACTGAATTTGTGAGTGAAGTAAGTTTAGAAGGAAGCTGTAATTGCTAGAGGACATCTGAGACCTTGCATTCTTATGCAGTCCCTTGTACATGCTGTAGTTTCCCAATTAGTACAGGAAATCACTTTGAAATGGTAACTTATGTTGCTGTGTAATACTGGTTGACACATCATGCTTTCTGAGGTGCATCTCCACTTAATATTTGTTTTTACCATGCTGAACACTAAAGTAAAGAAGACTGGGTCAGTCATGTTTTACACTGTGACTGTGTGATGACCTTCATGATCCTCACAGGGTTACTGATGATTGAAAATTTTCTGGGTGTTATTAGTTATGATTTATCTAAGGAGCAGTGATATTTTTGCATTTATTAATTTTCATTCATTAAAAATAAAATTAAAATAGCAGATGAGCATCCGGCTAGTTGAAAGTCACTAAGCTATGGCTATTTTTTAATTACTTTATTTTTAGATTCAGTACAGGAGTAGATGAGTTCACTTTCACGTCCTGATATACGCTGGATGTTCTTCACTGGCGTTTTGGCATCCACATATCCATGAACACAAATGACTAAGAACTCGTCTCCAAATATAGACATCAGTTGTCTCACACCAAAGGATTACTTTTTCCTGTGTCATAATTGTTTGACCACAGTCAGGATGAGTAGACACCTACCACATTATTCCTGATTTATTTGTTTTTATTTATTTCATCTGCTTCACTAAATACTCCCTTATTTTTTATTAGCAACTGTTATGATGGTTTTCTCTACTGTAGATTCATCCTAACCTCAGCTCCAGTGCAGACTCTGGAGTTTGAAAAGCACTGTACAACCTCAAATCCATCAAGCTTTCACAAAGACCGTGTGCCACAGGGAAAAGAAAAAAATTTAAAAATAGAATAAATTCAGTGCGTATCACACAATTAATTAAAGGTGATGTGACAAAATTGTGTGTATAATGCTTTCAACTTCAGAGCTGAGAGCCAGCAACTTTTTAATTGGAATCCTCACCCTGTTTCATCCTGTTGCCTTAACCTTTCTTGAGCTTTGCTTGTTGCATAAAAGGTATACATAGATGAGGATTTTTTTGGTTTTTTACTTTATCTGCCAAAGTATTGAGTTATTATTTACATAACACTGAGCCATCAACTGAGTATTACAGAGTGTATTTTTCCCATAAGAAGAAGAGGGGACTGCTTGGAGAAATTCACTCATACTGACATTGTGCAGCATAAGTAGAATGGTTGTGCTCTTGCTCTGCCTTGCCTGGTTTGTATTACTATTGGTTCAGAATTATGTATTTAGCCTTGCTTGAGCAGAGCATTAAGGCATCTTGCATGGAGGACTGTATGAGGATTAGTGAATTAATGTGCCTGAAATAGAAACCAAAAGGGAGAGAAGCCATAAACTGAACCAATTTATTCAAACACAGTCCCAGAGATGTGAGGTCAAGCTTTATTTTGGGTGTGTTTGGAATGCTAGATTGGCTCATCCCTGCTGGATATGTGTGCCACATGACCTCTGTGTTCCTACAGAAGTGGATACCTTCTATTGGCTCATTCAGTTGCACCATTTTAAATTGCATCCTGAAACAAATAGCATATGTAAGTCCACTGAACTCCCTGCTTTGACCTCATTTAAAGAGCAAACAGGTCCCATAGGACACTTTTCCTTCTATTAGAGGTAGCTCAATGCAGTGATCTTCAGGACTGGAGTGTGGGGGGAGAGGGTTGGGAAGGAGGGGTGGTTCTCGTCATGTTCCAGCCCAATAGATGTGAAGTGCTGTAGATTGACGTTCCCAAGTCCAACCAGTATCAATACTGCATATTGCCAATGGGCAAATGCAATGCACACATGTACACACTGATGCGTGCGACCACCCAGACCAATGAAGAGAATAATGCCTCATATAACACTCATATAAACCTAAACAACACTCTCAGAAACACAAACAACTATGTCTTAATCCTGCTTCACTTCACCAGATGATCAGGTTTGAAGGCCACTGTTGAAATATGCACATGAAACAATGGTCTTTCCAGCAGCTGGTCTTGGACACCTACTCTTCCCAGTACCCAGGCCTCTGCAGAGGTATTCTGCATCCTGACACATCCTCTGACTTGTTCCTTTTCTTCACCCTTCCTTTTCCATTTTTTTTTGTTATCTTGGTGCTTCAGAATCCACCCTGATCCAAGAGGTGGAAGGGTAATATTAAGCTCTGCTTGTGTTTCTATTGCTATGTCTTCTCTGTTTGTTTGCAGGGCCCCGTGGGACCCCCAGGAGACAAAGGGTCATTGGTACAGTATGTCTTTCTAACTACCCCCAGATATTATGGGGAAGGGACCATCACATTATGTTTCTACCAATGATTTCATGAAGGCACGTTTAATGAGTTTCTTTTTGCCCAAGGATAGTAGGGTCACAGGGTGGCTGACCCTCCAAAGGGGACTTCATTTGCTCATTACCAGCTATTTTTCTGCTATATTTGGTTGTGAGAAAAGGAGTTGATCAACGCTTGGCATAGTGACAGCTTTTCCTTACCTGTCAATACAGTCCTGCAAAAGAAAGAATGAGTCTCTTGTTGAACCCTTCATTCAAAAAAGTATTTCAAGACAAACTGATATGCCCTACAGCAATGCCTCAAAGGTTTAACAAAAACCTTTTGAAACCATTTTTCTCACTTAAGTCACAGAAATCCATGCATTTTAATATTTCAATATTTTAATATCGACCAAACAGACCTAGTTCCTCAACATGCAGTTTTAAAAGTTTGCAGCCATTGACATGGAACAAATAACTGTACTGTAGTCTCAGTATACACTGGCATGAATTTCCAGCACCACAAGCAGTCCTAACCAGTGTGCTAACTTGGTACTGGGGAGCTGGACCTTCATCCTCTACAGCCCTGTGATCACTCATATTTTCCCCCTGTTCATAAACTTACCTGCCTATAAAAAGTCATTGTTACCTTTTCAATAAAGATATGTATGATTTGACTTTTGTGATGCCCATGAAGTCCCTTTAGGCACAGAAATGACACTGTGATTGGTGCAATGTAAGATTTTTTTTTCTTAATCTCCTTTATAGCTGTTTAACTGCTAGTTAGTTTATTTTTTTTAATAACTATTGGGTTGAGAATTTTTTCTTTTCAACTAAGAAGCACCTGATAAACACTGTTCACATTAGAGGGTTTGTCTGTTCTCTTGCTACCAGGGTCATCGTGGTGTACCTGGTATCCCTGGACCACAGGGGCCTCCTGGCCAGGATGTAAGTAAAATAAAAGTATAAATTCTCAAGAAATTTACCAATGCTCAAATTTAATTTCCCTTAGAATTGTGCTTAGGCTCAGCAACAGCCATTTAGTGTTACTAAAGTGGTCAAAGGGAGATGATTCACAGAAGTGAAGCTCTTACAAGTTAGGTTGTCAGAGGGGAAAACAATTAGTCTAAGGGCTGTTGTGGAGAATTTTACCACTATCAATTTTAAAATGATAACAGAGAAGTGACTTGACAGCATCTGCTGGCCCTGCATTGGAGAAGGATGATTGTTAAGCTGTCTAGGAACTTTTTAGAAACTGCTGAAATAAGTAACCTATAATATTTCTATGAAAACAGAGCCACAGCTGTTAAAAAGCTCTTTGTGAGTTCATTTCACTGCTACTGCTGAGTGTGAGAGATGGCATTTTAACCTCTTGGTGTGTTGTCCTCACTCCTGCTGTCTCAGTGGGTGAGTCACGAAGCTGAGGGATAGAGAGAAAAGTGGCAGATTCCCAGCTGGAAAGCTGACCCCTCTTGCTGCCCAGCTTTATCACAGTGTTGAATCAGAAAGAGGGGTTTTTTCTCTGCTGGTCAGCCAGCTCTGTGATGTGGAAAGCAATCCTGGAGGAAGACCAGCAAGGGGTCTCTGAAGATTTCAAAAGGCTTGATCGTTGGATTTGTGCCTGTTGAGAGAACGCTGTGGGAAGGGGGCAGTGGCCTTCTCTAACTCTCCTTCTCAGGGCGGCTTTATGATGCTGTCATGACCAAAATGGGTACCAGTTTTCATTAAGTCCATGGCAAACAATTTTCAATACTATTATAGCTTTACTGATGATGTACATCAGCTAGCCTAAAGGGTGTACTTTCCTATGGGATGGATCTCCTTTGCTCCCGAAGCATTTGGAGAAGAAAGTCTTGTTTTCTTCCCACCTACTTTGTCACAAGACAAAGGATTATGGCCAAGGATCTCTTTCACAGCCCATGATAGTAGAGATGGTTCTTTGCCTCCATCACCTTGTGTCCCTGAGCAGCCACACATTCAAGATTAATTGTGTCCAGCTGACTGCTCCTATTATTCCTCACCTTATCTTGGATGACTGAGATTGTTAGCGCAGAGGTTTTACACAGAAGATACAATAGATGTTGTGTGAGGAGAGTGCCAGAGCCAGTTTTTCTAAGTGTTCCTGCCTCTATTCAGATCAGCGTTGACTGGTCAGCTCTTGAAGAGGCAATTTTACAGCCTTTACAAGTTTCCTTTCCTCCACAAAAAATTACCCAAACAGAACCATTCCTTATGGTACTTAAAAAACATATCCTCTATTACATTAACTGTTTTAATTACACTCAAGATGTGTTTCAGGAGCTCTCTGTATCCTGGTTGATCATCTATTAAGCAATTCTACCTGTGTTCCAGGAAGTGTAAATGTTACTACAGGGCATATTGTTCTATTTCTTGGTATAACAGCAGGGATACCTATTTTACAAGATCATAAATTTGTGGTTTCTTGATTTTTACTTTTCATTTATGACTAGTACAAAAGATGATCTTTTTTTTTTTGTTCTGCTTTTGCACTCTTGTATATTCCTGTATTCTGTGAAGCATGGCCGTTTTTGTACTCTGTTGTGTTTAAGCAGTATGCCATCAGTTCGAAATGCTCCAATTTGAATTGCTAATAGGAATTTGCTGTGTAATTCCAGCGATAGCCTCAATGACTTGCCTCGATGTCATTTGCTGTGGCCTTTGCAAATGTATGCCAAGTTTTTTTCTGAAACTAAATATTTTTTTAAAATCACATTTACATACACTAGTCTATATTCTTTGAATTATCTTTCCATTTTCAGTCACATCAGATGCTCTTGGAAGGGTGTCTGCTACAAATTGTTATATTTCCTGATATTGCCAAATCAGATTTATGGTTGTATTTGGGGAGGTGGAAGAGTCAATACTGCTTCTGCAATGGGTTTGACAAGAATTACCTCCCATTGGTGAATAGATTGGAAATTTTTACACGACTGCATCCTAACTTCTCTGTGGTGCCCTAAAAGCATGTGCCATATTTTTTTGCAATAGCACTGTTCAGGGTCACCTTTGGAAACATCTTTTTGCAACTTGATCAAGTATCATGAGTTGTCAGGACTCTGTCATGCTCTATTAAATTTTAGGTTTCAAAAATCCTTGTCCAGGTTTATAGTACAGTTGTGAAAGTTTGTCTTTGTTCTGTTACTCTTTGCATAGGGCTTGGTGTTTCTTTATATGAATTGCCTTATAGAGTTCACTATGCCTATAAATCCCTACAGATTATCTTCTTCATAGAATCCATAGAGAGACTGGAGAATTGGGCATGGAGAAATTTAATGAAATGCTACAAAGGCAAGTGTACTGTCTTGCATTTGAGGAAGAACAACCCCAGATACCAGTATATGTTGCGGATGGACCTGTTGGAGAGCAGCACAGGGGAAAGGCACCTGGGAGTCCTGGTGGACAGCAGGATGACCATGAGCCAGCTATGTGCCCTCGTGGCTAAGAAGGCCAATGGCATCCTGAGGTGTATTAGAAGGGGTGTGGTTAGTAGGGCAAGAGAGGTCCTTCTCCCCCTTTACTCTGCCCTGGTGAGACTGAAGCCTCGAAAAGTTGGAATCAAAACTTAATACCCTTGGTGACTATTAAGCAGGTATTCTTTACCACGTCTGGAATATTGTGTCCCATTCTGGTTCCCTCAGTTCAAGAAGGACAGGGAACTACTTGAAAGAGTCCCATGCAGTGCCACCAAGATGATTAAGGGAGTGGAACATCTTCCTTATGAGGAGAGGCTGAGGGAGCTGGGTCTCTAACCTGGAGGAGACTGAGGGGTGATCTCATCAATGTCTATAAATATGTAAAGGTCGAGTGTCGNGTCGGGAGGATGGAGCCAGGCTCTTCTCAGTGATGGCCAGCGATAGGACAAGGGGCAATGGGTGCAAGCTGGATCATAGAAGGTTCCATGTGAACAGAAGGAAAAACTTTTTGCTGTGAAAATGACAGCACTGGAATAGACTGCCCAGAGAGGTCTTGGAGTCTCTGGAGAATTCAACTCCTGCCTCGATGCATTCCTGCATGACCTAATCTAGGTGATCCTGCTCTGGCATTGGGGGTTGACTAAGTGATCTTTAAGGTCCCTTCTAACCCCTAGATTCTGTGAATGGTTTGATTGGAATTGACCTCAAACATAATCTAGTTCCAACCCTCTGCCATGGACAGGGACACCTTCCACTAGCCCAGCTTGCTTGAAGCCCCATCGAACCCGGCCTTGAACACTGCCAGGGAGGGGGCATCCACAGCTTCTCTGGGGAGCCTGTGTCAGTCCCTCACTATGCTCATAGAGAAGAATTTTTTTCATAATATTTAATCTAAATCTACCTTCTTTCAATTCAAACAGATTACGCGTTGTCCTATCATCACATGCCCTTGTAACCAGTCCCTGACCAACTTTCCTGTAGGCCTCTTCAGGTACTGGAAGGCTGCAATAAAGTCTTCCTGGAGCCTTCTCTTCTGAAGAGAAGTAGCTGAACAGCTCCAAGTGTCTAAGCCTGTCCTCTG
The DNA here is from genome assembly GCA_013400835.1 of Zapornia atra. Taxonomy (NCBI): domain Eukaryota; kingdom Metazoa; phylum Chordata; class Aves; order Gruiformes; family Rallidae; genus Zapornia; species Zapornia atra. The sequence goes on along the minus strand of VZTU01027871.1, from coordinate 7,329 downwards.
TAGGAGGAGGTCCTAAGGATCTTTGTGGCCTGATCTTCTGGGACAAAGCAGCAACATTTTGTCCCTCTCCCATGTACATGATTTTTTTCCCTACAGCAGACCAAATTTGCTCCATAACAGGATTAATATAAATGATGTATACTTTCATGCCTTTGGTTACTACAAATATTGCTTCCACTTGCTTTTCATACACAGAAAAAAGTAAGGGAGGAGCACACTGATACCTTGGTACAGACCACAGGTGCCCTTACTCACTGCCTGGTCAAGCTTGAAATTTGTTGGTGAATACATGTACGCCTGCCATGCACACCAAGATACAGACACACATCCCCAGGAGCTGGAACCAGCCTGTGACCCACAGTCCTGCCTCTCCTGCATGTGCCCTCATGATCCTGCACAGCTCTATAAATTCCTGTATTCCTCCCAGTCTTGGGCTCCCCTGGTTTATAGTCTCATCGCTTGCAAAGTCCAGGTTGATCTTGCTGGAAGCAGTACCTGGGGTTTCTTGGTAGCCCATCAACTAGTGCAAGTAGTGAGGTTTGTTTCTTTTCAGATCTGTGTCTTGGTATATTTTGTCCAGGTTTGGTTCCCATCACTGCCTCCCTTATTATCAGCTCAGGTTTCTATCCCTGCATGTTCTTACCTATGGCTTCCTCCTTATTTTCCCTTGTACTGAAAATGGTCTTTGACCAGACATCCCTAAAGCAGCAGACACTCTCTAGCCAAACACCCTTATGCTACGCATTTTCCGAGAAGCATCCACTCTCCTCTACATGTCTGCTGGGAGCTAAAATGTTTCTGTTCAACATACCTACTTAGTTCCCTCAGATTAAAAAGCAATCTGAATGAGAAATTCTCTTGTCCTGCTATTAGCAGTGAGGGCACCCTTTAATAAGCTCTTTCTGTATTTTGATTATGATCATTTTAATTAACATAAACATTGAATTAATAACTTTTTAATTATGTTAATTATTTCTGATAACTAAGTTCTAGTACTACCATGAAGTTAATCTTCCCTTGCATTTATTTTCATAATTAGAAAGACTTTGTGGATGCACACATTACTGCCATTGGAACTGAAAAATAGAGTTTTCTGCTGTGGGGTTGGTTTTCCCATGCGGTTAAAGGGACAGTTCCAAGAAGCCTTCATGTTTGTTTTAGGGTGCATATACCCCAAACCAGAGTACATTTATCAGACCTTCCACTAGGTTTTTATTCCTGGGACTTATAAACTATTTAAGCTATTGCATTTCAAGTTTAATTTTCAGTCTAGTAATAGAACTATGCCATCATAATCCTGTGTGACAGGCTTCCTTCTACACATTCTTTTATTCACATGTACATCACTAACCTGTGCATCGTTTTTCAGTGTCATCTGTACAGCTCCCATCAGTTCCCTATTAGACACCATTCCTGTGTGTCAGATTTTGCAGACTGATGGGGTACTCTGGATGCTGTGCTTCATACCTCCTCATTGCTGATCTCTTTTTCCTGCACTGGTATGGTGTACCTCTCATTGAATATTCTATTTTGTGCCAGCTACTGTTGGCTGCAAACTCCCAACAGTGTTCAAACTTTATGAGCTTCCCATACTGGTGGTTATTCATGTCTCTGCATGTTCCCCATTGTATTATCAGCATTTCTTTTCATTGCCATGCAGGTTTTTTTATCAGACTCTCTTAATACTTTTTTTTCTGTCTTTCTCTTTTCCAGTTTCCTCCCATTTGCCAGATGCAGTTATACCCTCTGTGCCTTCCTTCTAGCATTTTCATTCTGCTCTGACTGCTGTTTTCAGCTTGGCCCTTGTTATCATCCTTTTCTAACTGCAGTCTTCTACAGTCCAGCAATCTTTCTTCTACTTAGGACTCTGCTTCCAGTTGTCTGTTCTCTGATAATGCAACATGCTGAAGTGCAATCATCCTACATCTGGTTTGTTCGCTTCAGCTCAGACAAGCATTCTTCAAAGGATACTATGTTTTTGCAGTCTGTATCTTCAACTGTTTGACTTTTCCTGGGGATGCAGTGGTTTTCAGATTTGTCAGGCATGGCATCTAGCTTAATTTCTTAACCTGGCTTATTTCCACCCTGTTAAAGACATCACCAGCTCCACATGATGCAGTCTTCAAGAAAGTAGGTCCAACCCTTTTTGTCTCGAGGCGATCTGATACCATGTGGATATCAAAGCCATGTGTAAATCCCAGTATACCGGTTTTAGCCACTCTTCTTATGTGTCTTCACAGAATTGTAGAATTGTAGGGCTTGGAAGGGACCTCAAGAGATCGAGTCCAACCCCCCATAATTAAGAAGTCTTTCTCATAAGAAGTCTTTTCCTATATTCTTCTTTCAATAAATATTATTCAAATGCTTGAATTCCACCACTAGTGTCATGTCATTTTTCAGATCTCTAAGCAAAAGGCTGTCAGCAAGCCCTATGGTAGAAATAGTTTATTTATAACTATGTTAATAGCATGAAAGACATTTCTGAGTTGTCTTTTCTGTGTTGCTTTCTGATCTGGGATGATTCTCATGGCTCAAGTCTTTGCTTCTCACTCATTAAGTACTGTGTGAGTCTTCCTGAAAGTCACCGCTTAACCCCAGTGGGTAACTAAGCACCAATCAGCTGCTCATGCATTCCTCTCCTTGCCAAGAGTATGGGAGGAGAATGGATAAATGCCCCTTGGTTTGAAGTAAAGTAGTGCTAGTGAAGTAAAGTAATAATAGTAATAACAGTACTACTGTTACTACTAATAGTAAAATATTAATAATCATGCAAGTGATGCACAAATGCAATTGCTCACACATGCAGAATAAGACAAAGCCTGATGCTCAATGTGTTTCCAAGCAGCATATCTGCCTCCCACCTAGCTTGCCAAGTTCTGTCTAGAGTATGATGTTCTGTGGCAGGGAACTTCCACTTGGCCAAAGTCAGCTGTCCTGGCTGTGCTCTCCCTGCTTCTTGTGCCCTTGGCAGGGTGTGAGAAGCTGAAAAGTCTTTAACTTAGTATAGACACCACAACTACCTAGAAACAACTAAAAATATCAGGGTGTAATCAATATGATTTTAACACTAAATGCAAAACATAGCACTATACTGACTATGAGAAGAAATATTAACTATCTCAGCTGAAACCAAGTCACTGAACAAAGCAGGAATGGGAATATGAGATCTCTAATTGTTGTTTAGTCAACCCTTTTCCCACTTGCACAAGGGGTTGAGAACCACAGTGGAGAGGATGCCAAAACCCAGGACCTGACAATTAGCATCTGTGAAAGAAGAGACCTTGGGAACATCCCACAGTCTTCTGACAATCACAGTGCTGCTCTGTGGAAGAAACAAAACTATAAATGGTTATAGTGTTTCCTTACATTTACTCAACTCCCCAGAAGAACATTTGTAGAGAATTATGAGCTAAGGATCTCCTTCACACCTGATCTTCTCTTGGCTCTTACCTGCAGAAGGTTTAGTTCCTTGGGTATAAAGCTTTTATCCTTGGACTTCAGTACTACTTCAATTCCACTTTAACTCCACTTCAGCTTGTGTTTAATATTCATGTCTTAAGAAGTCAAGGTAACCGAAGGGTTGTTGTTCACTCAGAAGTGTTTAATGTGGGCGTAGAAAAAGAACAATCAATGTATGTTCCTATTTTCTTTCTCCTCTAGCAAGAAATATGGAATTGAAGTTATAAGTGAGATAAAAGGATGAAGTTCAGGTTTGCTCTATAGTTATAACCGTGGTGTAGTGGGGTATCATAACTTTGCCTGTGTGAACATGTAGTGCACTTAAGTCATATATCTTCAGGTAGCCAAGTAAATACCCATCTGGTTGTCTGCATAAATAGTACAATGAGCTGATTTGAGACAATGGACCAATCTAGGACAACATGATTGACAGAACACCTAGTTCCTTTCCTGACAAAGCACTGACCAGTTTTTAAAGGCACTTTCCAAGTGGAAATTTTGGATAGTTTCAGAGTTCCCCAGGTAGCCTTCACTAAGCCTAGACTGATTGAAAGCCATGACTTGTATCTTCAGTGTATTGATTAACATACTGGATGAGGAATCTGGCACCATCCCAGACACGGGATGAATCCTGCTACAGAAGGATCTAAGCTGAACACAGATATGATGCTTTTAAATGGCCAGTAGAAACGTCCTCTAGATGCAAAAATGGGCATGTAGGGCAGTATTTTGGTTAAGGTAGGTAGAAGATAATTTGGATGTTCTTTAAGGTACTCAATATAGATAGAACAAGCATATGCTTGAGTGATGACACAGGGTAACAGGCCAGGTGGGTATAGGAATTTAGTAGAGAATGGGTTGGGGAAATCTCACCCAGTCCAACTTGAAACACAACTTCAAGGATCCTTGTAATACAGATTTCTGTCACCATCTGGACAGTGGCAAACTGTCCTGTTTGAAAGATTGTTTCCCATGTGAGCATTACTTTATGCAGAGATTCAAAAATAATCTTCAGTTTAGTTTTGTTTTGGTTGTTATTTGTTGGGAGGGTTTTTTTTACAAACTAATGACTTGCTAATGACAGGCAAGAGGTGACCATTAGTGGCGGGGTCCCCTTTCCAAACTGAGTTCCTGGACCTTAAATTGTAAGGATTCTGATCATTTCTATGCTTTCATCTCATGAAAACTGAGACAAATAAACCCCAACAAACAGGCAAACAAACAAAAAGGCTCATTGCTATTTTGACTGCAGGGGACCCGTTTACAAGCCTTCTAAAAAGCAAGATCTTGATTTTACATGTTGCAGGTATCTTAAGGGATTTAAAACTTCATCCTTCACACTACTGCAGTTCAATGTTTCCTGTGATCACTAAACCAGCTGAAACATTTTTAGTCTTCGTGTGACTCCAATGAATTTAACAAGGTCTCGTGGTAGATAGGTGAGATTTAGGAGGGGTACAGAGAATGTGATTAAGAGATGGACAAAAATCAAGAGGGAAAATTTTTTAAGATGCAGATATTTAAAGGAGTTTACTGTTTGCCACATACCAGGTGCAGTGGTGCTCAATGGCAAGAAGTAGAAATTGGCTTGTCCAGAGTAGTCCACAGAGTGTGGGAGCAACCATGGGGTTATTGTATGATAATTTCACAATTTTTTTCTTTCTCTTGATCTGTAGGGCCTACCTGGAAATCCTGGAGAAAGAGGACCTCCTGGAAAACCGGTATGTAACTTCACATACCAAGAAGGCCAACGGCATCCTGGCTTGCATCAAAAATAGTGTTACTAGTAGGAACAGGGAGGTAATTGTCCCCCTGTACTCAGCACTTGTGAGGCCGCATCTCGAGTACTGTGTCCAGTTTTGGGCCCCTCATTACAGGAAAGACATTGGGCCCTGAAACGCGTTCAGAGGAGGGCTACTAAGCTGGTGAGGGGTCTGGAACACAGGCCTTACGAGGAGCGGCTGAGGGAGCTGGGATTGTTCAGCCTGGAGAAGAAGAGGCTCAGGGGAGACCTTATAGCTCTCTATAACTTCCTGAAGGGAGGTTGTAGTGAACTGGGGGCCGGCCTCTTCTCCCGTGTAGACAGTGACAGAACTAGAGGGAATGGTGTCAAGCTGCGCCAGGGGAGATTCAGGCTGGACATTAGGAAGCACTACTTCTCGGAAAGGGTAGTCAGGCACTGGAATGCACTGCCCAGGGAGGTGGTGGAGTCACCGACCCTGGGGGTGTTCAAGGAAAGACTAGATGTTGTATTGAGGGACATGGTTTAGTGGGAGCTAGTAGTAATAGGTGAATGGTTGGACTGGATGATCTTTTAGGTCTTTTCCAACCTTGATAATTCTGTGATTCTGTGATTCACTTCTATATTACATTTTCCTTTTAACTCACTTTCCACCTGTACATTTTACCTCAGAATTGTAATTCAGTGCATTTCCATTTTTCCCAGCAGAGCAACTGGAAAAAAGCTATTAAGGAGTCACGATAAAACTATCTGTGTATTTTTTGGAACAGTATGAAAATAAATGGGGTTTATTTGTATGCAGGATATCCAAAATTTTAAAGACAATTTCTTAACACCATTATGCAGTACCTTTAGCAAGAACTGCATTTCTTATGTATGAAGAGTTCAACTCCTCTCAGGAGTGAAGTGCATTGATAATGTGGTATAGCAAGTATGTGTTTGGCTCAGTGAGTCCTAGGCAGGGCAAAGGAAACCAGTGAGAGACCATAACCACGTTCAGAAAAATTTCATGTGCCTTGATGTCTTTTAAAATTGCCTGAGATAATGAATTTCTCATTCCACAGGGTTCATCACCCCTGCTCTCTCCAGAGGACATAAATCTCTTGGTAAAGGTAATCAGCCTTTGAGGATGGAGAAAGTTTATCTGTGTGTTTGACTAACACTCTGTGATGGGAAAGTATATGAGCTGCAAGTACAAAAGGTGCCTTTAAACACTCTATCAGAGCTTGGTTGGGACACTAAAGCACATGCTGCAGATCAAACTCCAATGACTTTTGACCATCCCCAACAGTGACATGACCTACAAAGATCTTCATAACATGGTGTATGTTACAAAAGCTTTGACACTTTTTCAGCTCTTTCTGAGGCATGTGTTCCCAAAAAGAAATAAAGATTCTCAAGTTGTATTACCTAAATTGGAAAATGGAAATAATTTTAATAAAATGTCTGATTTTTACATATACTTTAATCTGTGACTGGAGTAGGTTTGAACCATCTGTGCAAAGTAATTTTGCATAGTACCTTTAAAAGGATGCGGGTAATTAACCCCAGGTTTCAAAAGTGTTCATCTGTCTGTCTGCTTTTACTCTCCATGTAGAGAGTTGTCTGGGAAATGGGTCAGTATTTGATAGGTTTTGACTGCAAAATCTTTACAGATTTACATGGTCTGAATTGGGAGATTTTTAAGCAGTCTTGGGACATGGCAAGAAATCTTTTCTTATTGATTAAAGGAAACTAAAAAATTACCTTTCTTTACCAACCCCATTAACACAAGGGCCCTTTTAAGATTGCTACTGTGAAATGCCTTTGTTGAAGAGCTGTCTTAAGGAGCCCAGTATTTTTCCAGAGAACTCACTGTATGGTATTGTTTGGCTTTTCTGATCAGGACAATAGCAGGGGACTGATACTTGAGTACAGGATGTCATTTTGATGTTCCTTTATCTTCTTCCTTTGATGATTGATTGGTCAAACACAGTCTTTCTGTTCATCACTTTTTCACGCTACACTTGCTACAGCTCTGTGTAAATCAGCACCTTGAGATCCCAGATGCAATTAGGGCTCTGGGTGCCTCTCGATCACTTTTATTGTAAGTAGGGCAAAGAAGCTGGTAAAAGCTCTAGAGCACAAGT
>VZTU01027870.1:196547-225160 GCA_013400835.1 Zapornia atra | reverse complement strand
ATCAAATTGTAAATTGAAATAGGAATAACTGTAATCTAGAACCCAAATCATCAAAGCCGATAAAAAATCATTCAGAACAAAGCACCTAACTAAGAGTACATTTAAGTTCATATTTAATCCTAATGGCAAGCTTGAATTTTACTAATTTCTATGGAATTTAATCACATAAATGAAAATTAAGCACATGATTAAGTGCTTTCATGAATCATTTTCATGAGATAGATCATTAAGTTTAGATTTTAGTCTCTAATGATAGGAAAAAAAAAATCAAATGCCTAATTTTATCTAAGTAGTTGCAATGTTATACATGGGGTTCTGTGGTATTTCAGCCATGCTGAATGTGAATATTTTCTGAATTGGGGTCCAACCTCTTTTTCAGTTTGAGGACTAAAGAGGAGACAGAATATCTCATAGTGAAACTCTGAGAAATTCCTGATTCCCATCCTATTAGTACCCAGAGAAATGCAAATCTTGTGTTCCATGAGAAATTCTTTTAACTTTTAACTACAGTTCTCACAATTTTTAATGCACAAATACATACTTGTTCAGGCAGCTGCCTCATTTTAATTTTACCCTTTTCTCATATATTAACACTCACAATCTAAAGCTCTTAGAATCTCCCCTTCTGCTGAAACCACCTAAGACAACTTTGGAACTGGTTGCTGTGTAAGTGTATGTGGATGTTCATCATGAAGACTTAATGTGAAAGCCAAGAGATTTTATCCATTTGGCTGTAGAAATACATGCCCTGAGATACAATCATTAAATATTCTGAGTTGCCCTGAAAAAAAAACAGTGAATGTATTTACAGTGTATTCAACTAAATTCACTGTTACTACCACACTACTACTACTACTACTATTGCTGCTCCTGCTACTGCAACTACTAGTGCTGTTACTGCTACTGATAATAATGCCTATAATTAAAATACGACACCTGGAACTTTTAGATCCAGCTTCTAATCCAAAACTACATTAAGATCAACATTTAGCAAAACAGAGAAGTGAAAGAAAAACATACAAAGACCAACCTAAAGAGGCGTTGCAAGACAGAGGCAAGGAGTATATATTGTTAAATCAGTGGAATAATTAACACTGACTAATGAGCTTAGAGAGGTACGGATCAGTCCTGCAAAAAATCAAGCAAAAACCTGCATCAGAAAACCTCATATATTTTAGGGTGTTGAGTTTGAATCAACCCTTTCTGATTAGATCTGAATGAAAACCAGCATTATGTTCCTGGTATGCATTTCTAAGCTGTACAAAAAGAACATTAGATGTGGAAAATGTCCTTGAAGTAGAACTGTCAGTTCCACTGTATAAGCTGTGCTTTTTATGAGACCATCCAGGGTTTGGCCAGCGATCAGATTTTTTCATTGCGAAGGAGCTCACATTTAGTTAGCAACATGCCTGCATTTCCCCATATGGTTCTTTCCAAGGTGTTGTGTCATATACAATGATGTCACATTTTAGAGGAAGAAGGAAAAAAGGCCTCAAGCTGTTTTCTTCTTTTTTTTAAAGCTTCACCGATTATGTGGTAGCTTTAAGCAGCCTGCTCATCTCTAGCGCGCAGTTGGTTATCTGCTCTCCTTAATTTGAGCTTGCATGTATTCACACAGCTTTAGAAGGAAAAAAGAATGGCATTTCTTACCAGAGATCCAGTGTTTGTCTATCCAAATTTTCAGTTCAATGTATTTCCACTAGCTTCTGAAGTGTGAGATTTTAAAGGGCGCAGTGTAATAGTTTACATCTTTACCCAAGCTGCTATATTTACATGCCTCGTAAACCTGTGGTGCTTAAGGCTTTCGGCAGCATTGCTTTGATTTCATTTGTGGTTTTATAATTATTGTTTTATTCTTAGGCTTATTATTCTTGGAAGGCCGAGTTTGTAATGTAATGGGAATGTCCAGGAACATCCTTTGTTCTCTCAGTAAAACTACTTTAAACATCAATGCATGAGCTGTACATGTGGCTTACACAGGCATTCCCTGAGTCTAGATTTTTAAAATACATATAAAAAGACTTTTTTTCTCTTATTCTTGATCATTACACATCCACTTCTATAGTAACGAAATACCTCTTAAATTTTCACTGTATTTTTCAGCACAAGTTCATTTGTAGTGACTGGCACCAATGTACAGTGCTTGAGGGACTCACCAGCTGAAGTAAGTAGGTATCTTACTTCCTATTGAAACCTGCAGCTAAGACCATGAATCTGTTACCTATATGTCTGATATCATCTGAGATGCGTTACTGTGTTTGGGACATCTAGAAAAAGTGAGAAGATATGAATCAGGATTGACAAAAGGAATGCAAGCTTCCATGGACAAGGAGGACACTCCAAAAAAACTAAAATGATACTAGATACTAAATGCTTATGTGAGTGAAGCTCATCCTTTGGGAGTGTTTTAGGTGTCTAGATAGAGATGTCTAGTGACTTTTGAGATGCTTATGGCTGTTACCTTTGGCCACTGACTGCTGTCTCAGAAGGACATCGCAAACCTGTGCATGTCTGACAGTCAAGTGGAGATGCCTCAGGTTCCCTAGGCATCTAAAGCTATTCAGTTGACCAAATGTATGTTTCTACTTAAGGGTGAATTGACATGTCCATTAGACTCCACTAATTGCATTGGCTGGGGTCTGATTTGCTTGCCTAACCACAAGCATCTAGCGTTACTTGAGATGCCCAAGGGTGTCCTTCTTCCTACAGAAAAGTTCTGAAGTTCTCCAGTAGCTCCTGTCCATGCCAGATCCTGTGAGACTTTTATGTACCACAGAGTACCTAAAATGGTACTAGAAATGCCTGAACTCAGGCATTCAAGTCCTAATTTTTGTTGACTATAGCGGAAGTTCAGACAACAGCACAGATTTACAGCTATGTTATGCCTACATTAAATTATTTGAGTGTGTAACTCAGCAAGTTTGTAGCAGGGAAAATTTCCATTGTTTCCAAGTACTGATCCCAGGTTTCTAATCATAAAATCATCTCTTTTCAGTATGCATTGCATGGTTGTATATTTTAAAGCAAAGCTTTTGAAGGAGTCTAATGATGATGAAAGTCTCTTACTCAATGTTTCATAGCACCCGGTTTTGAGACATGGAGGGGGAGGGTGGGTATTCAATCCGTTTTGATATCAAGCCCATTTAAATTCTGTCATATTGCGCATACACTTGAACCATGGCATACATCAAATATCCCAAGTTTCTTTCTTCTGGAAAAGTTAGAGCTTACAGAGGCAATACTAGAAATAAATGTCCTTCTGCGAACAGAGAAAAAAAAAAAAGACTGGTGGTTACAGCAAAAGAACTAGTGGTCAAGTCAGCTTTGTGATCTTCAGGCTCTCATCCTGTTGTGTACTCTTAGGGAAGTAATTTTAAACCCTGTGATTTCTTTTACTGTGATTTGTTCTGCATAATTCACATCTTCATGCAATTTAGTAAGGCTATGAAGTAGAATGGATTGCATTCACATTTCTGAATACAGAGGTCTATACTGCAGACCAACATAAGGTCTAACTCCCCTACTAAATAAAGGAGAGAAAATGGTAGGGTCTGGGTTCAATACAGCTAATTGTTAAATCTTGATCAAGTCAACTGTTCTAAATGTGATATTTTTGCTCCTTGAATATAGAAATTCTGCATAGATAGCTGATTTGAAGATATTGTCACTACAGAGATCTATAATGTGGACTGTTGAACACCATTTGCATCCTCCAAGGCTGAGTATCTGTGGTGGGTTTTTCTGCACCTGATTACCAATTCCCATTTTAATAATTTATTTATTGCAATTATAAAGTCTTGTTATCTTAAAGAACTGACTACACCATCTAGACATGTAGTCCTTCAGGTGTGCAAACTCTTCTACAAGGACAGGTACATGAATTAATCTGGAACACAAACTGCATAGACTACAATAACTAGATATATTGATATCAACCATTGGATATATCGTTTGGATAGGAAGATGCAACATGACCACATACATAGGAATACCTTACATAATCTTATGAAGCTTGAATTATGGATATAGTCCACTGAATCAAACCAAACTAGTCTATTTTATGCTTGTGGTGTAAAAATTGATATCCAGTATGATGGTTTTGGTAAGCAAAAAAAGGGTCAGTTCAAGAATGATCAAATATTATTAAGATATGCAATAAATCCACATGATACAACAATCTGTGTGAGATATAAGTTGCTTGAGAAACTCTGAAGGTAGGAGTGAGGAAGGGAGATGGTCTGAAAATGATGATTCTAGTACGAGAATTGATTTTAATGGCAAACTATCTGAAGCAGTTGGTACTGCACAGCAATACATTGAATATGAGCACTAGCTTTCTATTTTTTTGAGTTCTTTCATTTCCAGATACTTCTGTGACATAAGCAGTACAGTAGCTAAAAATCAGACTAAAAGGATACTCAATGCTATGTTGTTATCTCTCATACACGGTAGACCATCTATTACCCTAAAGTAACAATGTTAACAGGGATTGGCTGAAAAATGAATCCATGACTCTGTAATTTTTCAGCTAATTTATGGCAAAAGTATGTTGAGCAAAATATCATGAAAGAAATGACAATGTGTCTTTTTAGTTAATAGCTGTTAGACTTAATAGAATATTATGTAAATGGAAAATGGCAGCTTAATTCAGGCTTGAGGGTCCTCAGGACAAGGACACGGACCTGGAGGGGTTCGAAAGATGTCTAGATGTGGAGCTCCAGGACACGGTTTAGTTGACGTGGTGTTGGACAGGCGGTTGGACTTGACGATCCTAGCAGTCTTTTCCAACCTTAAAGATTCTGTGACTCTAAGTGACCTGTTGGAATGAGTCCAGAGTAGGTCACAAAGATGATCCAAGGGCTGGAGCACCTCTGCTATGGAGACAGACTAAGAGAGCTGGAAGACTGCAAACCTCTCCAGGAGTTACTAGAAGATTTTTCTTAACATGTGACTACGACTGAGTTCTGGTGGTTAATCCTTAGTTAACAACATGGAACAGAAAATATAACCATTTTATTGAGTCAAATTCAGCAATTTCCTAGTAGCCACAAAGGTAAAAAACAACAGCATTTTGCAACAGATCTATACTAACCACACTTTTCTGGGAGGGGAAAAAAAGCTTCTTTCTCAACATCTTATTCATGAAACTAATACAAAATAAACCTGGAAGCTCAGAATTAGATTGGTTGTGGAGACTTATTGTATAGAAGATCTAGTTTCTTTTGCTGATTTATGGATTTTGCAGAACCTGTAACAGACCTTGACTTTACATTATTGCCTATTTTCTTTTTGTTTACTCCTTGTATACACACTTGATAGTCATTAATCTGGACTGCTGCAAAGGTAAGATTCATACTTGTATATATGGTACTACCTCTTATCTGGAAACTTTTACTAAGAGTTGGAGACTCAAGTTCCAACAAAAGGTTTAGAAGTCAATACTACCCTCAACTGCCGCCCTGGGAAATTCCAATAACCAACAGGTCCTGTGATGTCCTCTTCAATGTGGGTTAGATGGTTAAGTGAATTAAATTTAACATCATTGATGGGTAGCAGAGATGCACGCAATAAGCAAATGTAATAGACAAAACACTCAGCTCTTTCTTTCATCTCTCTGATAGTCTAGACACCTACACTGGAGCTGCAAGTCCGCATCTCCCCATACAGCCAGTGTCCTGAGGCAGCCACAGTGACTGAGTTAGACATACCTCCCAGTGCAGATGCATAATTTTCTCAACTGGGTCATATGAATAATAATAGAGATTGGGAAACTGGTCTTTTTTTTTTTCTTTTCAATTTTCTGTTGCTTTCAATCTAACGTGATTTCAGCATTAAATGGCTGAGTTCACTGACATTCACTAATTTTTGTAGCTCCTTGTGAGACAGGTGGAAATCAAACCGCATGTGAGGGCTGTGCTTTAGAAAGTTTGAGCCTGCCATTTGTCTTGGAGGTTTTCAGTTCCTCTTGGTTCAGACTTGAGCTGCAGTTGCTATAAACCCTGTGAACAGAAGAAAATCCCCTTCTCGTTTCAATCTCGTAAAACAAATACCTTTCCCTTTCTGTAAAATTTTCTTCCACAAATGAGGTAAGGTTTGCCTGTATTTTCATTCTCTTTTTTCCATGAGAAAGAACGGGATGTTCTCCAGTTCTTTTAGCTTATCCCTGAATTATTCATGACAAAAAAAAAAAAAAAAAAGGAAAACCTGTTAAAGCAGAAAAGAGCAGCCTCTTAAGAATAAGAAAGTTGTCAACACTTAGTCCTTCATAAGCCTAGAGAAAGAGCTGATGCCTCACACTTCCATGGAAATGGAGATGTTAATGAAGAAACAGGGTAGGGAGTGAGAAAGAGAAACAAAGAATGTGGTTTCTGGGCCTTTATTTTGTAAATATTTGGACTCGTGCAAATTTGTTAATTGAAGCAATTGATTTTTGCCTGAAAAAGGTAGCAATGTCTAATTCATTAAAGCCTAAAAATAACATCCTTTGGGCTAAATGGGGTCATTTCATTTGTAACCTTTTAGTGAAGTATTAACAATTTGGAAGCATTTCCGCGCATATCTTAAAAAGTGCCACATTAACAGAAAGGGGCCTGGAGAAAGAGAGAGAAAAAAAAAGAAAAAAAAGGAGTTACAAACACACACACAGAGGCAAGAGCGCACACACACAATATACATGGCCTCCAGCCCCTGTCCTTCCTCTTCTGCAGCATTTTAAGGTCTGTGTTTAATATTGCCAAGCCTACTTGAGTGATAAATGCAACTGTATAAAAATTACTTATTACAAGCTGTCATGTTGCCTCACTCACACTGCAGGGCTAGAGGCACTGTATATAAAGCTAGAATCTCCACCTTGACAGCATCGGCAGCACCAGCTTTAAAATAAAATGCTTTCAGTCATGAATACAAAACATAATTTACCTTTTCATAATACTTCAGTTTGGAAACACTTTGGAAAGCTCATGTTACCATCAAACCTTTACCTGAGCCGTGCCAGCAAACCAGTTAATTCCAAGTTGTCAATTTACTTCAGCGCTGCTTTCCATCACTTAGTCTTTGAAGAAACATTAAGCTGTTCAAATTGCCATCCCTGTAATTTTTTTTTTTTTTAAGTTATATTTATCCTCAATTCTTTGGTGGTGAGCAGCTTACACAATAGGATTATTCCAAGCATTAAATTACAATTTGGGAGAGTGCCTGCTCGCTACATTTCTTTTTCAGAAGCCCCCTGACTCGCTGTGTGCTCACAGCGTCAAAAAAATTCCTGACTCCCATCCCCTGTTTCTTCTCTCCCCCCTCCAAGTCCAGTTACACAATTCCCCTTGAATTGCTCCTCCCTTCCTATGGCTGGCCGAGATCAGAGGTTTAAATCCTTGCTGTAGTAGCCCAGCCGCCCCTTTTCTCTTGCATTAGTACTGTACCGATGCTTAAACATAAAAGCTCACTGTAAGCTGTGGATGTCAGCGAGATTGAAATTGAAAGTGAAGGTTCCAGGGAGACCGGCCGGGTAACAACTGATGTGTTGTGACTGTTTTTATAGTTGGTCATGATGCATACAGTATGTGAAGTTCCCATCTGTACTGGTGTCTGCCCACCAGCCACCCTGCCACATTCGCAAAAGTGGCTCCGGCACCGAACGCAATAGGAACAGAACTGCAGATGCCTCCCTTTAGCCCAAATTTCTTTTGACAATGTTCACATCCAGTTAGGGCCCAAAGTGCCTGTACTTGTCAAGAGGGATAAGGAGCGAGGAAAGTAGTCCCTTTTCGAAAGCGAAACAGAATTGCCAAAGGAAATATTTTCTCTTCTTCCCTCCGCCTCCCCATCTTCAGCTGCCCCCACCATTGCACAGCCCGATCCCCCCCTTCCCTCCTCCGTAGACACAATCTCCAAAAAAAAAAGAATATAAGAAAAAAAAAAAAGAACACAATAATTAGATTGGCATGTCTGATACAGGTCTAAAATTTTCTTTTTCTTTTTTTCCTGCTGGAGAAAGGGAATGAGATTGTGAGAGGGGTGGGAAGGGAAGATTTTGGGTTTGATGGTGCTGACTACAGCAACCCACAGAAGACGCCTTATGCCCATGAGCTCTGGGATTCGGCTACAGGGGGATTCGCTGTCCCCAGTGGGTTGCTTAGTTGGCAGCAATGGGTGCATATTTCCTATGCTATTTGAAACTATTTCGATTCCACCCATGCAGATAACATTTGGCTAGAAACAAAATACATTTCCCTTCACATTCTCATCTTTTTAAATTTTTTATTATTTATTTTAATTTACTGATCATGACACGGAGTCAGAACTCAAAGGTTTTCTGGTTCTAATAACTGATGACAGGTCTGTGGTCTTCAGCTTGTGCTGGTCACAGGTCTGTGCCTCAGTTTCCATATCTGTAAAAGAGCATGATAATGCACAGCTGTGTCTGCAGAGGGCTCTGAGGATGGGTTCCTCATCCTCCTTTGGGAGATACTCTGCTGACCAATGCATTAGATAGCAGAGCAGATTTTGATAGACAAGGCATTCTAATACCTAGAAATTAATAACTATTTCTAACCAACCGAATGTTGCCAGCTATGACATTGCCACAGTACTCATCCTGCAAACTTCCCTCATCTGATCACAGTTCTCTCACCTGAGGATACCTGTAAAATAACCTTCACCCATTACTTCCAGATGACTTGCAGAGATTATTTCCAACTTAATTTTTTCCAGAAACAATCTTCAGGAGGACTGCTTCTGTAGAGCACTTGATCCTGAGAAAGGATGTTAGAAGGACATTTCCTATTCACATTGGAGTGCAGGTGATTTGAAAAACTGGGGTCTTAATCTAGCATCTAAATACTTGACTTTAGTATTTGATTAATCTTTCTAATTTGTGGAAGATTTTCCTTGGAAAAAAAAATCTTCCTTAAATTTGGAACACAAATATGTCTGATGTGCTGCCCAGCTACCTTCTCTTATCTTTTAAAAACAATTCAATACGAATTAAATACTGATAAATAGACCCCTTTTAGGAGTATCCATATATATTTAAGTAGATTAATAAATTTAGAGTGTTTCACACAGTCTTTTATTTAGTTTTCAGCAGATATGGAAATTTGATGGAATTTAGGCATCCAAATGCCTTAAATATTTCCACATTACAGCAATAATATTCTCAGTTCTGGCGGGCGTAATCAGCAAAGTGGCTGAATTGAAATAGATTAAAATAGCAGCAAAGCCAATGCCACCCTGGTTTCGATTTCAGATTACTATATCACATTAAAACCAAATCAAACCAATCCAACTCGCCCCTCCCCCCCCACTTGTATAGGAATCTTGGGCTGAATTCCAGCTGGTTGGCTGAAGTGACATTATTCCATGTTATTTCAGCCCTTCTTCAGGGTAGCTGCAGTGTAACCTCTGGAATCTCTGGCACGTGGAACATCAAAGACACATTTATGGGCACTGCCTGTTCTGAAAAAGTGTTTAAAGCTCTGATGTTTAAGCAAAGTAGACTCAGACTTTATTTCATGGTTAGTTCTTGAGAGCTCAGTTGTCTCTTCCTGCTTCTTCTGTAGGAGTTGCACAGTTGCAGGAGGCAGCTGAGGGTTTGCTCACAGTTCCCTCCCCAACCATCCCCAAAAATCCAAAGCATGTTTAAGATGTGAAAGTTGGTTGTGAAGAAACTGGCTTCCCAGGGAGTCTTGAAGCCCTGGACTTTGTTCCTGGAATAGCTGAACGTGCTTTTCCTACATATTCTCCTCTCAACCTCACATTTGATCTGACCCAGCTAACCATTTCATAGTCCCAAAGAGGAAACAGAAAAGTTCAGGGAGGGCAGAAAACAGCAACTTGCAACACTATCCAGGTTTCATGCCTTGCTGAATCCATATTTAGTCTCAGTATCTGCAGGGATGTTCAGCACAGACGTGTGTTCCACTCTGCAGAGCATCTATCTGATGGGATGAGTACTGCTAATTTATGATGAAGGGATACAAAGTGAAATGAGACTACAGGATGGACTATGTATGAATCGGTATTACACACACAAAAACCCCCAATAAAATCAAACAAAAAAAGGAAAAATAAATAAAATAAACAGTTTTATAGGATCATAATAACTGAAATTTTACCTGTAGCCTAATCCTTAACTACTTAACAGACAAGAGTTAATCCATCTGTTTCCAAAGTTTAATGTGCCAAAATGCCTTATTTTTGGTTTTTTGAGAGAGAGGGTACAAAATCAGTCCAGGCCAAGCCATGCCACCTTCATAAAACTAGCATCAGATGTGTTTCCTTCATCAGGGAGAACAGTTACAATGCTGAAACACTCTGGAATTTCACTGCATGGAGGTGGTAGCACAGTCAGCTGAAATTATTTTTAGCTCCTGTAAAGCAGCTCAGTCGCTGGCATTTGGATGAGCTTTAATTAACAGCTTTCTGTCTTTCTTTGCAGTTTGCTGAAGGGAAAGGTTGGTGGTAAATGGAGCTGTAGATGATCACTGGCAGTTCTCTGAGGCTTTATGTACAACCTTGATTTCCAAAAAGATAAATACTCAGGACCTCTCCACTGGTTTTTAGCCATAAAGTTTCAAAAAGGAAGGTGATCTTGTGATGAAGGTGTAGAATTAAGTCTCCAGTGGCTCTTTCCTAGGCTTCCTATGCAATCTCAGGAAAGTCATGTAGGTCCAGCTATCTTCAGGGTCAAGATGTATTCTAAAATTTTTTACTGAGCCCTCTTCTACAGACAGTATGGAAGGCAGGAAGCATGAGTGATAACAGAGGTGGACGGGAAGATCTGTTCTTTAGAGATGGCTGTCTCTGTCTATTTTAGGAGATGGTGGATGAAGAATTTGGGGTGAACTCCCACAGTAATTTTAAATCATCCCTGGAGAGAGCAGACACAGAACAGCTGTCATGTCCCTGTTGCACTGTTCCCACTGCCTGCCTTGAGCTGGAGAGAGCTCTACTGCAGACATTTCATGACATGGGCTCCTTAGATGAGAACCTGAAACATGGTGTATTTATCCTGATCAGATTTCAGATGTGATTGCTGAGTGCCAGCACAAGAAGTGGGAGAGAGCTGAAACACCCCTTTTGGAGTCAACTAGACTTCCAGAGACATAAAGGAGTGGCAGATAATGTAGCTGAAGTAATACTTATTTCAAGCTAAGGTTTGCTGCTCAAGGCTCATTGTCTTTGATGCCTCGCAGTCAGTATGGTTGTATTCCCTATTTTTCCTGACTTTTGTGCTGGCAGGTGAAACAAGGCTAGGGTACTATCCCTGGCTCTGATGACACTTGCCATGGTCTAGCCATCCACACCTAAATCGTCTCACCCTCTAAAACAGAGAGGATGCATGCAAAGTGCCTATTAAGAGTGTTATAAGTCAGCTCCTGGATAACAGCAGGGATTTTTTTGGGATCGTGCTAGATATTGTGGGCTAAAATCAAGTCAGTGGCCTATGTAAGAGCTTGCCAATGTTTTAAGTAAATAAATAAAAAATAATCTCCAACCTTAAGTGACTGGACATCAAACAAGAGTCACACAACCAGTTCCAAAGATTTCCAGGCCCTTCAGCAGAAATCAGCAGGGAAGTTTCACATTAGGCCTGTGCGAAAGCTCTTGTTACAGCACACAACCAAGTAGTGTTTTGTTTCTTTAAGTTTTACTGGGAAATTTTAGGAGGAAATTATAAGCTGATAACTACCAGGGAATTTTAGGAGGAAGGAAAATGAAAGCAGTGTTTGCACAGGTTTGTGCAGTTGGAAATAGCTGAGTTTCACTTGCCTCTGGCTCTTAACATTGGATTCCAGCTATTGCAGTTTACTGCTTTGTCTTTTGGATTAAGAATAGATGTAGGAACTTTTCCACTGGCTGCACAAAAAGAAAATATAAATCCTTCTTCTGACATGGTCCCATTCATTACCCTTTTTTAACTTCTTCCAGTGACATACCATTGCTTTGGTGTGCCTGTTCAGGAAGGAAGAGTCCCCTGCTTTACTGGTAAGCAAAGCTGCGATTGTGTGTGACACATGAGCAGAAAAGGGCAGAAAGCAGCCAAAATGTGTGAAATCGCCTTCCAGTTCTGACCTGGAGGGACTGTGTGTAGACCAAAAAAAGACCACACACACAATGTTCATTCATCTTCCGTGCTCACTGTATGAAGACTGTCATCAGGAATGCTAGTCTGTCCCAGCTGAGTGATGTGTCACTTATCTGCTTGGAACTGGGTCTAACAAGTCATTTTATGTAGTCTAAGTCATCAAATAAATACCTGGTGAAAACAAAGTTCAGCCTCTATACCCTGAGTCAAATTTAAGCCAGCAATCTAAAGTAAAGCACTTATTATCTCATTATAAATTCCCTTGAAGTAAAACAAGATCATTACAAGTCCCTTTGGTGCTCTCTTTGCTCTTAGAACTGTATTCTATTCTTACTCTGAGTGAATTTAGGCATAATCTAGGCCTTTGATATGACTCTTAATCAGACATGTCATACCTCATCGTCTTTTGGATCAAGGCTAGAAGTGTGAGCTTTTCCATTGACTGCACAAAAGGAAATGTTGATCCTTCTTATGACATAATCCTTTCTTCCCCTTTCTTAACTTTCTTACTTTAAAAAAAAAACACCGTGAGTGATATTTCTTGCTTAGTTCTGACTTTGAACCAGGTTACTTTTTCGACTGGCTGTACTAGATGACAGTGGGTAGCAGCCATTTCAGATGAAACCCTGTCTGTTTCTTCTTTATGAAGGTTCAAAGTATAAAATTCAATAGTTTTTGAACTCTTTCCCTTTTCTCTTCTCATAAAAGTGAATAAGAAATGCCAGTTTCTTGTACGCAATCATAGCAGTTCTGTCTTGTACCATCATCCAGCACTTGTGCTCCTTCTAGCTGAAGAAGGATTACCCAGTCTACAGGTTACTGATGCGGACTGATGTTTGAAAAACAAACTTATAGCCTGGAAATTTTTTTTTTTCATTATTGATAGCTTATATTTGTTTTTTCAAACATCAAAGTAACAAAGGGGAAGATAATTTACAACAGGCTTTTAATTTTTTTTTAAAAAATTGTTTGTAAAATAAGTTTCACAGATGCTAAAACTATTAATTAAATTGTTTTAAGCCCATTGTTATGACAGATACCATTGCATTGCCACCAGATGAGGTACATTTCAACATTTTGGAGCAGGAAAGCCAAAGAAAGATTGGACACAAACTTATATTATTTTTCTACTTCCAGAGATGAGTTTTGGGGATCTGAAAGACCTATTCTGCCTCTACTAGATCTTGACTTGGTCCTGAGCAATGTATAAGTGTCAGTCACTGGTAAAATCTCAATAACCTCATTATTGTATACTTTAGTATGACAGCACGATTGAAGACAGGGATGACAGGTTAAAAATGTTTTTATTTTTCTTTTAACATGCGTTTAATGCACTTTCATTTCTTAAAGCTTGTGGAGCTCATCAAGTGTATGATTGGTCATTGCTGGTTTGAAAAGGGGCAATGGCTGCAAATTGGAGCACAGGAAGTTCCGCACCAACAGGCGGAAGAACTTTTTCACAGTGAGGGTGACAGAGCAGTGGAATAGGCTGCCCAGGGAGGTGGTGGAGTCTCCTTCTCTGGAGATATTCAAGACTCATCTGGACGCCTATCTGTGTCATATGAGATATGGAGCCTGCTTTGGCAGGGGGGGTGGACCCGATGATCTCTCGAGATCCCTTCCAACCCCTACGCTTCTGTGATTCTGTGATTCTGTGGTTCTGTGAACCTCAAGTGGTGAACTCTGACCTGGACTAGGGGTAATATCTTGGGGATGGCATAGCAATGGGGTTAGCACATAGTCAGCACAATACGCTGCCCCAGCTTCCACTGAATTTTGGCTCTGGGCTGAACCAGGTTTGTAATATTATATTTCATAGCTGCTCTTCATCGGTTTCTCTTTCTGGAACTTCTTCAGCCAAATCCTGTAGGCTTTTAGGATCCAAAGCACTCTGCAGCAAAACCAGAATGTTCACTACTCAATTACATTCTGTGTGCAGAATTACCTCTGGTAGTAAAGTTGTGCTGGTAAATTTTGCTGTAGGTGGTTGGGAGCACTCTGTGTATACATGAAGAAATACACTTCTCCATTGACCATCTCTTGATTTTTGGAGAATTATCACTTCCACATGGATGGATCAACTTCCATTCATCTCTCCCTTCCCATTTCAATGCACAAAAGAAGGTGAGTGAATGGATTTATCTTGTGGATGCAAACCTGGACTAACCTGCTTCATGCATGAATTTCTACTTTATCCTGTTTTAGCTCAAGAAACATGGATTCACACATAGGACACCTTCACAAAGAACAGAAAGACTTCATTTCTATCTTCAAACTTGTATCAGGCGAAAAAATTTCTTTTGGCTTTAGAAGGTCCTGAATAAACTATATATCCCAAATCCCCAAAGGGATTTTGAGGCTGACATTCTCAGCACCAGCACACCTTAAAATCAGCCTCCCAAGAATTCACCTTGCATATTGAGGTGCCTACATTTCCTATGCAGCAACAGTTAATTCTTCTTAAAATCATAACACTTGGGAAAAGTTAAGAGTCTTAAGTGCATCTTCAGTGGTAAAACATCTGAGCCAGCTCATTGGAAAAGTTGGTGTGAAACCTAATCTGTGCCTTGGTTTTGGGGAATTCAGAGAAATAGGTATCCAAGGCAAGAAACTTTCTTTTGGGCATAAGTCTCAGAATCAAACCTTTGGGCATGGATAGTAAGAGCAGTGTTTTCACACCTGCCAGGAGAGGAGCTGCCAACACTCATCTTTTACATAATGGCCCCGTGGTTACAGCATTGTCCTGGGAAGCTCAGAACTGGAGTTGCAGGGCAGTTTTAGCCTGAGAAAGGTTTAAGTGTGTTCTTCCCATATCCCTGCAGAATGTTTTATCCAGATATATCTAAACCATGCAGGGTAATGAGAAGGAACCTCTACCCTTTCTGTCAAAAACAGTCCATGGGCAACCAGCTACAGAGCCAAAAGGAAAGCATACCTGAATAAAAGTATACTGTGGTTTATCGGGTAGGATACTTAGTCAGGTAAGGAGAGTAATGGATTCAGGTCTCTGCTTTTCCAAACTGTTTGATACAGTCAGTATTCAGTTATTGTTTCCTAAATGGATAAGAAAACCCAAGCTGTTCTTTATTAAGCTGGTCCCCTTCTGAAGAAAAAGGTGTACCTGCACTAAGGTGTTCTGGCTGCTCAACTAGCTGCTATCTAATGATTAAATCACAGAATCACAGAATTGTAGGGGTTGGAAGGGATCTCGAGAGATCATCGGGTCCAACCCCCCTGCCAAAGCAGGCTCCCTATCCCATATTACACAGACAGGTGTCCAGATGTGTCTTGAATATCTCCAGAGAAGGAGACTCCACCACCTCCCTGGGTAGCCTATTCCACTGCTCTGTCACCCTCACTGTGTAAAAGTTCTTCCGCATGTTGATGCAGAACTTCCTGTGCTCCAATTTGCAGCCATTGCCCCTTGTCCTGTCCCCACAGACCAGTGAAAAGGGGCTGGCCATTTCCCCCTGCACCCCATGCTTAAGATATTTATAAACATTAATTAGGTCTCCCCTTTCTCTAGACTGAACAGTCCCAGCTCACTCAGCCTTTCCTCATACGGTAGATGTTCCAGGCCCTTAATCATCTTCATAGCCCTTCTCTGGATTCTCTGTAGCTCCTGCTACAAGGAGCTGATACTTAGCTAAGTAATCATAACATGCAGCAAAGTGTTTCAAAACTGGTTCAAAACTACAGCAAATCCATCTTTAGGATTCCTGGTATTGGATCAAATCTATTGTGGTCATCAAGCAAACAGATGGGTAGACTTCAGACCTCTATTAAGGCATGTACTCTTTGGTGTCTACAGTGTAAGTGAGCACATGACACTTATGTCTATGCTTATGTTCCAGACAATGGAGATAGCCAAAGCAGTCCATGGAGCACAGGAAGCAATTCAGCTTGTCCTTGAATAGATACTTATCTCAGTCAGCTGACATACTCTCCAGACTTTCCTAACTTCACTGAGTAGATCTCCAACTCTTTTTTTTTTTTTCTCTTTCTTTTGTGAATATGCTGCAAAAGTATCCCCCTGATTGCCAGCTTCTCCTAATTGATTGCCCAAGTTTTGGAAAGACTGAATCAGCTTCCTGCTTAGAAGATAGAGTATTTTTTAAGATTACCTGGACCAGCTCAGAGGGAGAAGTGCATTTTTCAACACACCTATGGTGGCATATTGCCACTGAGAAAACCAAACACATGAAAACTGAATTCATTAGGTTAGCATCCCACCTGTTGGTAAAAATTTTTCCTCTTCTGTCAGAGTGAAGAAGGCTTATGCACTCTGTTTAGTAGCACAATGAACTTAAATGGCACATAGACATTGTCAGGAAACTTTTTATGTAGGTATAAATCCCCTCTCATTGCACTAGAGGGGCTAAAAGCAAACAGAAACAATCAAGCATCTATATATGTGCAGAAATGCACACACATATGAGATATAAATTCCTTATTAACTTATTTTTAAATGCAGAGCAGACTTTGGACTCAATTTTGAATAATTTGAGTGAAATAAAATCTTGATTAATGATTCACTGAACAGCATCTGTTTTTAAGGTACGGGGTCTGAAATAAAGGCTAGACAATCAGAGTGTTAAAGCTTTCATGAGAAAACACGTATGACAGAGGAAGGTGTATATGCACAGGTGGCAAATTCTGATGTTTCTTAGCTTTGCAGTGCTTCACTTCAGTGGCTTTTCTAATGCTCTTTTAATGTTTCTGTTTAAGCATGGATGGGTACTTATGCATGTGCATGTGGAATAGAACCGAATAGGCATAAATCAGTTTCTTTTCCCTTGCAGGTCATAAAAAACTCTGTAAACACACAGTACTGTTGTAAAGGCTCATAGTTTAAGTTCCAGAAATGCTGTGGGACATATTTCCAACACCATTTTTCCACAGATGTTCAGGGGGATAGCTCTAGACTGTAGCCATGGAACATGTCATATGCTCATTTCCAAAGTTATTAATATTTTTTTAGTTTGTATGTGAGAAAAAGTTTGTGATACATGGGCATAAAAACATTTCCTTTCCCAGTTCCCCTCTTCCTGAATTAAACTTACAGTACCGTAGATGATGAAACTGTGCAGTTAATTTCTTTTTAATATTAGTGCCTCTTGAAGTATTGCTCATGAAGGCAAGATAGAACAGTTGGGGAAAAAAACCCAAACAAAACCCCAAATGAAGGAAAAATCCTTCACAATGAACTTGTTTTTCATTTGGTAAAAACCAGAAATTGAATCTGAAATAAAAAAGTAGGACAAATACCAATTTCTGCAGAAATTGAACAAAGTCAGAATCCTTAAAAGGTGGAACATTGAAATAACATTTCATTACCAAGGCATGATGTAATTATCACAACAGCCCTATTGAAATTAAGTACGATGTCTGTAATGAAGTTGTTGACCCAACATCATTGAATATGTCTAAAACTAATGGGAATGTAACAACATTTCAAGCTCACTTTTGTTTTCATGTCACCTAGAGCCATACTCACAATAGTCTATCATACCAGGGTCTACCATAACTAAGCATAAAAACAAATGGAATGGGAAAAAAGAATAGAGAGGAGAGGGAATTGTTCAAACTATATCAGATAAAAAATTTTTCATTAGTACAGGTTACGTCTTCTCTAATGAGGTTTGTCAATGCAGTTATACAACTGTAAACATGCTAAGGGCAGACACAACTCCAATTCAGATGGAAAAAGGTAGGCAGCTGCAAAGGAATTTCAGCACACCAAGACATCTTCCAAAAGAAGAAACTTTTGGAGAGAGGATTGGGTCACCTTAGTCTCCTTGTTCTGGACTATACAAAACAAAGATTTCTTTCATGTTGACAGACCCACTGCATGGAATTGGAATCTCCAAATCACCAAACTCAGTATAATGATAGTCAGCAAGAAATTATCTTCACCAAAATGTGCCTTCATTCTGCAACATGTTTTTGCACAAAGATTCCCACCCCCAAAGCAGCTTTAAGCCACTTTTTCAGTATTTTGGCATCATTTTATGTGTAGAATATTTCTAAGAGGTAGAATATTTCTAAAAGCCACTCCTTTTCAGTCTAAGGAGGGATGGGAAAACATTGTTGAAACAAGCCCAACTGGATAAGCAAAGTAGTGTTGGTGGGATTTGTGTGTGTATAAGGATATGCTTGAAAAAATATGAACTGCTGCCTCCTTTAGTGATGCTGAGCATCCCAATGTGTCAGCCAACCTTGGTGCTGCTGTTCCACCATCCAGACTCAGCTGCAAGCCGACACAGGCCATACAAAATGGGTAGCAGCACACCTCTTTGGCAGTGCTGAAGCTTACACTGTCACAGCAAAGCAGAAGGGATGGGTTTTCTTTCAGTTATGTCATATGTTCACAGGGATTTAGCAGCAGAGTAGAGAGCTGCTAAAGAGTAGAGTTAAATGGGCAAGAGAAAAGATCTTTCTGCAAGAGCCCTGCAGCCTTTCATTTCCATGGCTGGGAGCATGCTGTGGAGGTCTCTCACAGGACAGCTGCCCCCACACCCCTTGAGTTTGCCTACTTGACTCTTTCAGAAGCCATCCCCTATTATTTTTGCCCTTGTGTATATGAAGCAGTAAGTGGCATAATGTAAGCATTAAATAATTCTCCATCAGTAGGTTGGTGGAAGGACAGATAGTTGCATTCATACTGAGAGTCCACCCCCACAAAACAACCCCAGTATATAAAGTAAAACTTCTGATTTTCCCTGGTTCTTTTATCCTTCTGCATGAAGAAAGGCGGAATGTACTTTTTTTCTAGCAGCTCTAGAAGTTTGGGATTTTACAAGAAATGCTTTTACCTGATACAATTTGGTTTAGGTTTCCCTTCAGGTGTTCGATTTTTCTGAGGAGGGTGTACATCATTGCTAAAATACAAAATGTCAGAACTGCCCCTGATCTTTCAGCACTTCACAAGCAAGTTTTTGAATACTGATCTACCTTTTATTTTCACAAGGCCATGAAAAAGCAAAGTTTTTCAGTCATAGTTGGAAAAAGATGTGATGCCCATCTACAAGAAGGGCTGGAGGGAGGATCTGGAAATCTACAGGCCTGTCTGTCTAACCTTGGTGCCAAGGAAGGTTATGGAATAGATCTTCTTGAGTGCCATCACACAGCATGTGCAGGACAACCAAGTGATCAGGCCCAGTCAGCATCGCTTTAATGGAAGGCAGGTCCTGCTTGACTAACCTGACCTCCTTCTGTGATAAGGTGACCCACTTAGTGGATGAGGGAATGGCTGTGCATGTTGTCTGTGCCTAGGCTTTAGTAAAGTCCTTGATACAGTTTTCCACAGAATTTTCCTGGAGAAAATGCTCTTGGCTTAGATAGGCATATGCTTCACTGGGTAAAAAATTGGCTGGATGGTCAGGCCCAAAGAGTTGTGGTTAAATCCAGTTAGCAGCTGGTCTCAAGCGGTGTTCACCAGGGCTCAGTACCAGGCCAGTTCTCTTTAATATCTTTATCAATGATCTGGAGAAGAGGATTCAGTGCACCCTCAGTAATTCTTCAGGCAACACCAAATTAGGAGTGTTTATCTGCTCAAGGGTCAGAAGGGTCTACAGATGGATCTAAACAGGCTGGATTGATGAACCAAAGCTAACTGTATGTATGAGGTTCAACGAGGCTCTGTGCCAGGTCCTGCACTTAGGACACAACAACTCCATCCAACACTATAGGCTTGGGGAAGAGTGGCTGGAAAGATGACCAGTGGAAAACTGCCTGGGGGTATTGGTCCACATCCCGTTGAATGTGAGCCAGCAGTGTGCCCAGGTAGCCAAGAAGGCCAACAGCATCCTGTCTGGTTTTAGAAACAGTGTGGCCAGCAGGACCAGGACAGTGATTGTCCACCTGTATTGGGCACTGGTGAGGCTACACCTCAAGCACTGTGTTCAGTTTTGGGCCCTCATTACAAGAAGGACATTGAGATGCTGGATGGTGTCCAAAGAAAGGCAACAAAGCTGGTGAGAAGCAGCTGAGGGAACTGGGGTTATTTAGCCTGGAGAAAAGGAGGGTGAGGGGGGACCTGATTGCTTCCTACAACTACCTGAAAGGTGGGTGTAGCCTGCTGGGTGTCAGCTTCTTCCCCCAGGTAACAAGTGATAGGATTGGAGGAAATGGCCTGAAGTTGTGCCAGGAGAGATTTAGGCTGTACATTAGGAAAAATTTCTTCACTGAAAGGGTTGTCAATCACTAGAACAGGTTGTCCAGGGCAGTGGTTGAGTCATCATCCCTGGAGGTATTTAAAAGATGTGTAGGTGTGCTATTTAGGGACATGATTTAGTGGTGGACTCGGGACTGTCAAGTTAAGAGATGGACTTAAAAATCTTAAAGGTCCTTTGCAATCTAAATTATTCTACTATTCTGTAATTCTTTCAAAGAAAATTGCAGTGTAGGTGTACACTTGAGGGAGTAGGAGAATATTCACAGTAATGCTGCAGCAGTATTGCTGCTTTTTAGAGTCAAAGCCAAAATAGTTCTCCAACCTCCTGTAGTTAATGCATACCACTCCAAAGGAAGATTCAAAACAGACTCTAATCTAGGAGCTTTGAATCAAGTCTGGAAGGGCTTCTTTCTCTTTAGTGGTTATATAAAGAACCAAAGAGAACTGATTTTGTGACCTCAGGGACACCTAACATACACTTCAGATATTTTTGGATTTCAATATTCAGACAGATTCAGCTCACATGAGTTTACACTGCATAGTGTAAATCTCTACATTCATGTTAATCCCTTAGACATCTTTTATAAACAGTGGGCAGAAAGTAATTTCTCGGAATAGTTTAGCCAGTTTGACAACCTCATTGTTAGTTTAAATAAACTGTAAAATCAAAATACTGGCCTACTGACCCTAGAACTTCTGCTGATTGTTAAATAAGAAATTACAGCCATAGAAAGACTCTGCAGAATGTTGTCTGTTTTCATGAAATTTTTCTGATCTTCAGCTTAACCTAGAAAAAAAAAAGGAGTAGACAGTGAGGGAAGATGGAAAGGATGTAAGGAGTTTCCAGTCTCCAAAATCTTATATTTTTCCAATAGATTATTTTCTCCAACCAGGTTTTGCTAACCTGTAGCCACATCAATCTATTTATCTTGGATGCAATATGGCTTTGCTCTAACTACCTTTCCCTGTTTGTTTTTTCATATGATACACAAAATTGTCTGATTAGAGAGCAATTCACACAGCATAATTGCTCTCTCTCCTTTTTCCTTTTTCTCTCATCTGAGGATGTGCTGCATTTTTATACCGGTGTTTCCATATGGGTGTTTTTTGTCCACCAGCTTAGATCAAACCATAGGGTGGACATAACAACTGGCAAAACATAGATGGAATACCCTGTGTAGGAGTTCCAACTCATCCTGGTCAACCTGATTCTTAATAAAAGAAGTGTCAGCTTCTTTGGCAGCTTCTTCATGTTGGAATTGTAGGAAAAGATATATCACTGTCCGCTGCCTTGTAAAGAAATTGAGTGACTGTAGTAAACTAATATGTTTGTCCTGGAAGTTAAGCCACCATTCATTCTCCTGAAATTGAGAAAACCAGTTTCCTGGTTCCAGGCAATGGGAAAAACAGCTGGTTTGGCATTGCTTCTGTAATATTGGCAAGCCGGTTCTACAGGCTGTTTGCACCTACCATCAATAAAAGGCTAAGTGAAACTGCAAGCCATCTGTCTCTGATGTGACTCTGAACCCTATAGAACATATATTCAGTGATGGTAACCATTAGTCTTTGGGGGAGATGCTCCGTCTGTGTGCAAGGTGCAAGTTTACTCCAGTCATACTTTTAGATTCCACAGAAGTTGGAAGTGCAAACATTTTACTGTGATGGATATTTAAAGACCTTAGAGTGAGGACACAATCCAGAAAATTCCTCCTTAACTAGTTTCTTGAATCCTGAAACACATGCCACTGTGTCTTCTGTTCCCAAGTGACACTTGCAATCAGAAATTTCTCAATACGAATTTGTCCATCATCTTCTGTTACAACTGTCTTCTGGGAAACTGTCAGTCTTAAAGCAATTGTCTAGACTGCCATGGAAAAATCACTATGAGAAATGAATTCAGTAACAGCAGGTTTCTGTGTTTATTTCAAGAAAATCTAGTTACCTTTAATAAATGAAAAGGCTACAAACAGCTGCCCATTGCGGGCCCTCACATTTTAACAGTTAATTTTCAAGGTTTATCTAGCCTGTGAGTATTTCCATAGAAGTACATAGTGATGCCATGATGAGAATTAGACTTCAGAGAAACCTAACTTAACTTTTTTAACAACTAGGCAAAGGAGATCACCAGGCTACCGAGTACCTACTGCTTGGGATTTTTGTTTGCTGTCACTACTTTTCCTTCTTTTTTTTTTAATTATCTTAAATGAGATTTATGCTATCATGTCACCATTTTCTACAGACCAAACATCTGAGAGATTTCTTCTTTGAAACCCTGGCACCAGTTGGTGGTGGAAACTTGGATCTTTTTCCCCGCCCTCTGTGCCACAAACCTACAGATGCCAAATCTTGCATTTGCATCCATGACAAGTGTGCTGCCTTGCCAGCTTGTTTCACTGAAATTGGCTCCTGCTGGGAGGATCTGCTCACAAACTTGTTATGCTGGCACCTGACCATTTTTGGGTACTATCTTTAACACAGCACATCTGTTGTAGGCACACATACTCTTTAACTGGCTCAAAGCACCACGTGACAGACTGTCCTATTTTATGGAAGTTATCCAGCCTTGACACACTCTTGGGTACACAGCTCAGCAATTCCACAGTCTTGGTTACACTTGACAACCCAGGCTGACATTAGCAATCTTGTCTCACTTCCCCCCCTTTCACGAGGAGTAATCACAGTTGCCTTCCTCATCCGTATGGCTAAAACACAAGGCTAAGTCATATGGTTGTCGAGTTTGAGACATATTGGGTCTGTTTGACAACTCCTTTTTTCAAGGCTCTCTAAATAGTGCAGAAAATTCCACTGCAATTAATTTTGAAAATGTTAAGTGTTTATTAACTGTGAAAGCTTTGAAAGGAAAGCGAAAATAAATGATTGTCAGGATTCCCTTTATTTAAACTACTATAATTTCCTTAAAAATGGAAACAAGATCAGTGGCAGCAGAAAGGCTGGGAGATCCTTTAATTTCACCCTTGATTGTATCTGATTTATGTTATGGGAATTTGGGAAGCCTGACCAATTTGTATTCATTATTCTTTGGCAAAGGGTCTTGATGGCAAGGATTACTGATGTTAAATTTACTACAGCTTCTTCAGTGGTATTATTTAGCTGTAGAAGAGCAGTAAGATGCCTGTGTATTTCAATCAGATTGAGGCCAAGGGAAAAGAGGTGAGAGAGACTGAGTCCAGTAGCGGTACAGAAACGTCTGACCCTGTGACAGGTCACCAAGAAGAGAACTATTTAAACCATCCCCTATGTCTATGCTCCGTCTAGATCATCCAGACTAAAAATTTTGGGACTTAATAATTATGTACACTATGAAAGGACTGAAAAAACCCAAAGGGATGTTAGTAATCTATTTGTTTAGGTGAGGAACTTCCAATTAAAAAAAAAACCAAATCCAAACCCAAACCAAAAGAAAAACAAAAGAATTATCTTCAATGATGTTTGAAAACTACATGCCATTGTTTTAGAAAGGAGAAGTATTTGAAGTAGTATAATATATTTTTATATGTATGTATATATGAATATAAAGTCACATAAGTGTTTATATACATGCTCACACACTGATACCTGTGCCTACACTTCATTTACTGTGCATCTACACATTTATATGTCAGGTCATATATGCTTATTGGTACAAATATGAGGTGTTTATATAGTGATGCAAAGGGATAAATGAAGACCCCTGTCACTGCTCATTTATGCATCACCATTCCTTTCTACCCTGCCCTATAAAGTTTTCCTCTGCCTCCTGGTGCACTCTAGTTCTCCAAATCCTTGTTTCACTTACTATTTATTACTTATTAGGAAGAAAATCTAGCCATATAAAATTATCTTTTCCTGTCTGTATGTAGGTTACTGTCTCTGTGAAAGCCCTTGGAAAGCAAAATTGAGTCCTGAAACAGGCCCAGACATCGCAAAATCTTTACAATCAATTGTCCTTCAGCCCTGCAGGGCAGGAAAGGGGACAGTCACACCTTTTTCTCCTGAGGTCCTTTGCATTTGTTTCTAATCCATGAAGAATCCAGTATTTTTAATTTAAATGTTGGACGGTTTTTATGCTTCAAAAAACTTTCACTGGCCCATATGTAAGAATTCAGTTCTGCAGCTTCTCTTTTCTCCTCTCAATACATAAAAATAACTATAACACATGTTTCCAGTGCAAGGACATCAAAGGAAATGCATTACAAAATGCATTTTAATGCCTTAATTTAAATGAAAAAAAAATCTTGTTTTCTATTTATTTTCTTACTTTTCCCTAAATATTCGTGTGGCATATTCTTAACATCGTAGAAATATCAAAGGAAAGTGTGGTGGATTACATTGCCTGAGAAATAGGTGGTGGAATATCCACCAGTGGAAGTTTTGGAGAGCAGGATAGGTATGTAGGTGTCAAAAGGGATTAGATATGGTCAATCTTGCATTTTACTGTTCCATTAAATAGTAGAGCAGGTCCTCATGCAGTCCTGTTCAGTAACTGGGGTTGGACTCAATGATCTCTGGAGGTCCCTTTCAACCCCTACAATTCTGTGATTCTGTGATTCCATCTCCTATAGACTCCAGTAGGTAAAAGGGTGGTAGACATACAAACATTACATTCAGTTTCTACTGCAATGTCTTGCTTTATCAGGCCTTTGTCTTCCCTGGCTTATCAAACACAGTCTTGAAGAAAAACATGATGATACACTCTCCCCATATGTATAAAAAAGTGCTTGCCTGTAATGTGTCTCTATATCTTGGTAAATTTGGTGCAACAGCCATTAGCTGTACTTACATTCTTGTCTTAAAGAAAATCAGATCAGTGATATTATATGCAAGAACAAACAGAAATATTCTGAAACTATTGTTAAAGTGAAGCTATAATTTTATGGAAAACATAGTCCAGATTTGACTTAGTGAACTCTGATATGACTTCTTACTTTACAAGATGCAATTGACTCAGTTCTTTTCTGATCTATGATCAGAAAAGTCAGGCCCATATTCAACCCACCCAACTTGAATTACTTAGTCAAGATATCTGTGGCAACAGAGGCTGCTTCTGTACTCAATGCAGAAAAAAGAGAGATAAATATATTCATAGAATGACTTACATCTTAGGTAGGTTGGCTGATTCTCCTGAGATCTTTCTCTCTTTCTTTCTTTCCTGACTAGCTAATAGCCTTACAGTAGCTCAAGTACTTTAAGTCATACAGCATAAATCTGCGCCTCAGTTCCTATAGGAGAAGCATCAGGTCTACAGGGAATTGTCTTGATGACAATGTGAAAAGTAATTCTACCTCTATGTCCATCCACCTACACTTTAGGCAGAAAGGACCTTGCAAGGTGGGCTTGAAAGAAGGACTGCTTCCAGCTGCGTGACTGCCCAGCTGTGATTCTAATATAGAAGGAAAAGGGGTAGTGACAGCCTTGTCTGAGGAAACAAGGCCTCAGAGCGTGTCTTTCCTTAATGTTCTTTATCATGGCATTCCCCACCTTTCATAGTCAGATGGCAGACTCTCCCAAACCTCACATGAAATATTTTTGTGCACAAGCTGTGACACAGCATGGAGAGATCAAAGGCTGCTGTCTGACTGCTCATCTCTGCTACTGTTGAAAAAAAAGAAAATTCCAGGTGCAGAAAATGTCTTTAACCCTTTCTTCAGCCTGTTTGTTGAAGTGGAAAGATTTCTCTTTCTGACATTGGTTTCATCAAGAGATTCAGTAGGCTGTGTGTGAGAAAGGCTTAGGGGAAAGAGTTTGGTAGTTAATATATTTACTTTGCTTTAAAAGGAAAATTCTAGGGGAAACAGTAAGAAACATGAAAGTAAATACTGAAAATCAGGCCAACCACCATCATGCTTGTCAAATCCAAACAAGATTTATATGTCTACTTCCAGGACATATCTATTTGTCTGTGTGTCTATCTTCTGATCTCTTTACTCTCTGTGCATATTGCTAACACAAAAATTTTCCACTGTGGCATCCCTACCCTGATGAGGTACCATCATTCTTAGAAATCCCAGAAAATTGTGCTGGGAAAGTCTTAGAAAGATCAACCATACCATCCCCTGATCTAAGACAAGATCAGTGTCACTTAAATAATTTGTCCATAGTTTTCCTACTGAGCATAGTTGATGTTATCTCTCACATTAATGTCCATGTCAAGAACCCCAAAGGCTCTAGTGACCTGAAATATCTCAGAAGTTACTTATTTTGCCTTGAATGGGATATGTTAACAGCAAGGTATTTGTTTTCAAAACACTGCATAACTACTTTATCCCTGAGTGGAATCAGAACCAGAGAGCTATCATTTGGTGATGCAGAGTCACCTTGTTCTGATGTTTCAGTCACTATGACTTCATACCCCACCTGGAGTTCTGCAGTCCTTGGTGCAAGAAAAACATCGACCTGTTGGAGCAGGTCCAGAGAAGGACCCAAAAACAGTCATAGGGCTGGAACACCTCTTCTATGAAGAAAGGCTGTGAGATGATTCAGCCTTGAGAAGAGGGGGCTCCAGGGAGGCCTTATTGTGGCCTTTCAATATTGTGACTTTTCAATTCTGTGGCCTTAAAGAGGGCTTAGAAGAAAGATTAAGAGAGATTTTTTATCAGTGGCAAGACAGGGAGCAACAGCTTTAAACAGAAAGCAGGTAGATTTAGATTGGATATAAGGAAGAAATTTTTTACAGAGGCTGGTGGGACACTGAAACAGATTGCCTGTAAAAGTGGTAGATACTCCATCCCTGAAAGTGTTCAGTCAGGTTGTATGGGGCTCTGAGCAACCTGGTCTCATGAAACATGTTCCTGCCTATAGCAAGAGGGTTGGACTAACTTATCTTTAAAGGTCCCTTCCAACTTAAACCGTTCTATGGTTTTAGAATACTTTATTCCAAAACAATCCAGTCCAAATAATTTATAACACTAGAATTACATAATCAAATTTGAATAGTCTGTAGTACTAGAACTGCATTGTGCAAAACAAAACTTGCAGGACTTAAGCGAATGATCAAGAAATTCTGAGTTTGGCATGCTGGACTTCACATGAAGGAAGACTGAGATTTTCTTGGAGATAATGTGCTTCAATGATGATGTGAGGCTGTGAAGTCCAGGACACAATTAGTATGACACAAGAAACCTAAATTTCCTTTCCATCTTTACAGATATCTTGCTTTATCACCCTATAAGAACTCATTTTCCCCTTTCTACCTACATTTCTTTTCTTGTCATTTGCTTTGCATCCTTGTTTACATAATACATCCTTCGAGGCAGTTCAAATCCTCCACAGATTTCACCTCTGCCTAGGACAAGTTACATTCTCATCTGAGGCATATAGATATTGATATCCAGGCGTGGGTTTATTATGAGGAATGAAGAGGGGTTTTTAAAAGCCTTGCCTTGCTATCTTTTCCGCATACCATAGTGTTGGGTGCATGTGTCAAAGCAGCATGTTGTGGGAGGAATGTGGTGGAACTGGAGAAAAGCAGTGGCATTGCAAAACATCTGTCAGCCAATTTCAGCCAAAATTTGACAGATGGGGTACAGATTGCAAGGATGTTACAGCCTCTGAGTTTTATAAAATTAAGTGGCCAGACAGAGGAAAGACATGCCACTAGTACCCCTCTAATAAAGTAGGTTTGAAGAAGTCTTAGTCATTAACAATAACAGATGATCAACACAAGAAAGAGAAGCTCTGAATTTTGCAGTCAATTCACAAGTCTGAATTAGAGCTTTCAGTAGAAAGCAATTACAATGGACAATAGGTCAGACCTTGAATTTGGGACACAACCATTTCCAAATTCAGGAAAGAAAGGACAAAACCAGCTCCTTGATAACAAGCACAAGAAAAAAACTGATCTTAGGGTTCTGACTGGAAACAGAGACCTGTTACTCTTGAATTCCAGAGCCCTACCCAATTATATCTGTGATATATTTGTGTCTAAAGGACAGTAGCTCCCCCTCCCTAATGATTCAAATAGATTTGCTTCTTTATCCTGTATTTGTGGATGTGGTTCTGCACTCACAAAAAAGACTGCATGAGTCAACTGGTGGGAATTTGTTCTTTTCTGCTAAACCAGCACTTTTCTTTCTCTTTAACACTAATAACTCAGGCCTTGTGTCTCTCATTTCATAACCCAAAGGTATGGAAGCCCTACTTGTATTATGCTCCGTCAGCTGTGTCACAAAAATACTGATTTAATGCTTTATTTTTCCCTCTTCTGCATGTTTCCAATAATGTCTGGATAAGAACTGCTACAGGTGCTCTCCCATATTTAATTTTTTCTCTTCTCAAGAAAATACATGCTGCTTCAAGAGCAGATAGGCAGAAGGAAAAAAAAAAAAGAAACACAAAAAAAAATTTCAGAACCTC
>VZTU01027870.1:138052-196128 GCA_013400835.1 Zapornia atra | reverse complement strand
TTAGCCAATCCTGTTTATCTTGGGTTGGGAATATAAGCTCAGGAAAAAAAAGAAGAAAAAAAGAGCCATTTGTTTCATTACATGCTAATCCTTATCTAAAAGGTAGACAACAAATCATAGCTTTGTCATATAACAGTAATACTTTGCCAATCATGTACCTCCCCAAAACGTAGGGTTTCTGTTCCCAAACATGGTTTTCCTTTCTTCTGATGGAGATCCTCTTAGAAATGGGATTAAAGGCAAGGACATTCAGTAATTATTTTGCTTTTTGAATCTTCTGGCAACTCTACACAAAAAATTTTAAAAATCCTGGTTGCTATTTGCAGAGAGAATTATTCCCATCAGTTACCAAATTGATGTTCATCCCTTCCAAGTACACCAACATATCATATGTCTCAAGATCACATGAATCACTCCTCTTCACAACTACATATCGTTCCTAAGGTAATAAACACATTTATTTAATAATTATAAGAAAACACCCTTTAATAACTCGTATTTTAATATCTGTGAAAAACACAAAGGAGTCTGTATCACATATGTAGCTAGCTGTCTATCTGTCTGTAAAAGGTGCTGGTGGTCAATAGCCGTGGCTTGAAAACTAAAGTGGAGATAAACAAAGTCAATGCCGATTGCCTCTGGGCTTTCTAAGTAAGGAGTATCTGTGACTCATGGTGGAGAACAAGAGAGTACAGGAAACCGACATGGAGAATTTCCTGAGAAAGCAAAGAGAGGGCTGCTGTTAAAATGACTATTAAATGTCAGA
Source organism: Zapornia atra (assembly GCA_013400835.1). NCBI lineage: Eukaryota > Metazoa > Chordata > Aves > Gruiformes > Rallidae > Zapornia > Zapornia atra. Next base: position 195,362 of record VZTU01027870.1, on the reverse strand, counting down.
TTTTGGAACATGTCTGCTGAAGAGCAGTAGATGACCCATCATGGAAAACATTTTCACTACCTTGGTCAAGGTCCTGGTCAAGGATGTATGACAACAGACACTTGTCCACCAACCTGTGGCCATGAAGAAGATGCCCAGAAGATTCTATCTCTGTGTTCAAACACCTTGGACTAGAGAACCTGATAGCCTAAATATTTCTGTTTTCTTACTGAGATAGTTAATTGCCTATGTAACATTTGCCATGAACAGAAATCCTTTGTGCATTTCACTGACTTTACTCAGATTAACCCTATCTACCACTTGCCCCCTGAAGTCAATATAATATGACATCTCCTGAAAATATATAGTAATTATAGATTCTTTGATTTGACACTTTTGAGGAAAAAAATGTAAATAAAAATAGTTTCTCTTACTATCATAGGTGTCTTTGAAACATAAATTAGAATTTCTTGTCCTAATTTGCCGTTGACAAGTCTTAGAGGCAGAGTTAAGACAAAATTCTTGAGCCAGCAAACTTGCTTCTACAAGTACAAAGGAATTTAAAGAGTGGCCTCGGGAAGAAATGGATGTAACTGTCAGTCACATAAAAGAATTTAGAAACAGAATGCAATGCTTTGTCAAATGGTGGGATTCAAATGTAACGGCATGTCGTTGACCCTGGTGCTCAGCAACACATATTTCAAATCCCTGAAGATTAATAGGGAAGATGGTTACAGCTCTCACAACAGCTGCTGGAAAGTGTTCCTATCTCACATTTTAATTACATGTATTTATACAGTAAAAAAGTCCTAAATGCAATATAGCCTGTAGTATGCAACAATTTTGAACATTTATGAGATTCAGGCAATTAAGAGTCTAAACTTTCAAATGTTTCCAGATGGCACACTGATTAACAATTGTGTGAATTTAATATTTGTTTAAATGCGCTGCTCTGTAAAATATTTCTTAATAGTATATGAATGCATTGCAATGAATCTAGGCACAACTTTTCTTCAAGCACAACTTGCCTCATTGCCTGAAGAAGTGGAAATCTCATTAGCTGATTATATAGACCAAAAGCAGTAGCAAAGCAGTGGTAAGAGATGAAAAAGACGAAAGAGAAGCCAAGTTATTTCTTAACTAATGAATGTTTCTCCTTTCTCTTTCGACACAGGTCCCACGGTATTCATGCAAGCCACTTACAGCATCAGTCTCACAGTTCTCGCAAGTGAACCTACCAGTAAGGACATTTCCTTGGGGCTAGCAGCATTATGAATGTTGACATCAGCTGCATACAGTAAATTGAAAGAGAGGATCTACAGTACAGTTTTGCTCTTTAAGAAAGCACCTAACCTTTAGTGCTTTCAGTGGTGTTAAACCACTTAAATTCCTTAAATAATATCTCTACAGCTTCCTTAGGTATCTCCAAGCTTTCCACATTTGTACTGTTTTTTCTGATGAAAATTTGAATCAGCGTAATCCCCCACCCTCTGCTAAAATATTTATTTTTTACATGACATCTATTCTAACAGAGAGACCTATTGATGATGGTGGCAGGAATCAGTTATGCATCTAGAGCTTTCAGAAATTTTTGTAGGACTTTATGGTTTAGTTAGTTCATATATTTGATTCTAATACTAGGGTTTGAAAGGAAAGGAACAGCCTGAAAATGCAATATCAGAAGCCTTGTAAATCTTCTACTAAGATTTCTACTTCTAAAACCTAAAAACGGAAAAACCTGGAACTATATATAATCTTTAAAAATCTGGTTTCTGCCACATTCAGGAGAAACTGTTCCCTCATTTTGTGCAATATTTGTAATACATGCAAGTCACCAAAACCAAGATTTATATCACCTGCCACCTGAGATCTGCAAGCTAATCATCTGAGTCCAGAATGGAGTGATGCAGTACCTTCCTTTGAGTGTGATTGGAGAAAAATACATTTCCAAAGTCAGATTCTTTTCTTATCTTCTATATGCGGGAGGAAAAGAACTGCTTTCTGAAAGCACCTCTTGTTCTCCACTGTTTGTAAAAGGAGTCTGGTATGACTACTTCAGATGTAGGTATCTAACTTATAGGTGCTTAAAGTAGGTGAGATGAATCCCTCTAACAATGGACATACTTTATCCTGAAATTCAAAATAAATATTATAAATTTCAAAACTATTTCTTTTTTTGTGTAAGGCTCAGCAGTGAATAGAAAAAAAAAGCAATGGAAACACCCACATTTTGGCAGAAGTGCTCCAGCTCTCACGCCTGACTTTCAACCTTAATAAAGCTACTTCAATATAGCTTCTTTCTGAGGTGCTATTTAAATTATTAGGTATGCCTTATCCCTTTCTTTTCCTCTGTTCCTTTTTTCCCTTGGGTTACTTAAGCAGGTTGCAAAGCTGGCAACATTCACGTTGGAGCAGTTTTTGAAATTCCACATAAACTTCTGGTTTTGAAATTAAACAAAAGGAGATTATTCATCCCTAAACCTGTGAGGAAAGAGAATGAAACCTTAAAAATTAAAATAGCTGAGTGAAATTGTGTGAAATTGTTTTAATAGATCCAGGAGAAACAATGGAAACCTACCCCTAGGCACTGGTTCCCCAACACCTGTAAAGGAAATTTATGAAGTAGATTATGTGGTGTGCTGGGTGTGATTTTAAGGACTGTGTTATGAGCTCAGAAGCAAGAACAGACCATCTCATCATTTGCTTCCAAGTAGGAAAAATACACAATAGGAAAAAGTATGAGAAGCAGCCACGGGAAGAGGAACTATGAAGGATGACTAAATGAAAGTGTACTGTGTTTTCCTTTTGTTTAACAGTAGCTTAATGGCACAGGATGTACTTGAGAATAGTTAATCAGTTTAGACTACAGAGCCTGGACATTATATTTGGCTTTGCAGTTTCCCTGACACCTTGGGTAAGTCACTTGGTTATCCTGTTTTCTTTTCAACTGTCTTGACTGCTTGGGTTGCAAACACAATTGATGGAGACAAGATATTTCCTCTATTTCACTGACCACAGTCTTGCACAAGGGTGCAACTGATCAAAATGCCTAACATACCTGTGATGTCATTTGGTAGGCTCTGTTTGGTGATGGAATTCAACCCTCAAAGACCAATTTATTTTCTCCTTGACTGCGATTGCATTAAGTAGAAGTTTCAAAAAGAAAAAGGTTGACTCCACTGCCCACTGAATTACTGTGTTAAGGTAGTATTAAATTTTATCTGCTCTATCATTCTTCCACAAATTGTACATCTGCTTTCCTCTTCTATTTCTATTTTGTCAAATGACAGTGGATGCTGATTTTGTTTTTCTCCTTGTTTTGACTGAAGTGAGCTTTTTTTTCTTTCAGCGTCAGTCATGAAGACAAAATTTTAAAGCCAGTGTTAACTTACCCAGAGCAGTTAGTGAGGGAGGGAGGAGAGAATGAGAAAGACGTTCTCCTCACCCTCAGAAGCAGACACAACTGTTCTGAGTTACTTGGCAGAGGGAAAGCCTGTTCCGAATACAACCTCCCATATAACCATCATGGAGTCCTGTTAAAAATCCTTTATTTTTTACAAAATTATTTTCAGGATGCAATTATATCTATTACTATACAGCTAGACAGTACAGAGAATCTCAGGGAAAAAAAAAATTACATAAAGTTATTTCCAGGAAGAAACAAACACTTTTTCAATGTAGCAATGTAATTAGCATAGGCTTGCATATCTGAATTCTAATGAATTCATTCCTACTTTTTAGTGTTTTATCACCACTCCCTTTTCCAGATCCTTCATGTGATATATTAGTCTGTTTGGATTTGATAGGCAATAAAAACAGACCAGTCAGTCTGTTAGTTCTATAACCCTCTTGCATTTAAGAAACAATATAAATAGCATAAAGACAGAGGGAGAAATCAATGTGTCAATTATTTATATAGAAAAAAATCTACCTAGTAAAATGAAATTGCTTAGTTCCTAAAGGGCAGAGATGAACTTTTTTGGCTGCTTATGCAGAAATGTTATAAATATTTAAATGTAAATACTAAAATCTTTACATGCATAAATAAACATGAGATTGATATTACACACACTACAGCAGCAAAATATGACAACTGCTGCTTCTTCGGGAAAATGGATATTTCCTGTGACTGAATTGAGAATAAACTCAAAGCTAATAAGATACCTCACATACACTTCTGATTCCACACTGCTTTTAAGAAAAATTTCCCTTAGTTGGTCTTTTTGAAAAGGTCTGGAAATTTCTCTGGAACAAATATTTAGGATGAAACAAAACAGAAGTTCTGACTTCTTTAAATATGGGATATTGGCTCAACATGAGAGTAGCTGAAGGAATTTTAAGAGCTAGTGACATAAAAGTTATCAGCTACTTTGTCCATCATTATGGTCCTTATGACTCCAGGTATGAAGAGGTTAACTGGGCTGAAGGTTAGGTCAGCACCCTTAGAGGTGGAGCATGTATAAAGAATGAAGTGGTGGTCCCCTGGTTTTGTCTTTGCTTTCCACCTTAACACTCAGGTCAGAGGAACCTCTCCCAACTCATGTCTCATACTGTGGCAGAGGTGATGGTCACACTCCTTTGCTGTGCCACGTGACCTGACTCACTGCTGCCTTCTGCTTTAAGCCATTGTGAATCAGTTTATGGACACTCAGTTGTATGAGGTACATCTCAGCAGAGGGAGTCAGGTCCAAGCTCATTAGCACTATTTTACCAGGAGGTTTGCTTTTGAACTGTTGGTTATGTGGATGTGATTAAACAAAACAAGTCATGGGTCAGTTAGAGGTCAGTCCCATCTCGCAGGTAAAGGGAACAGCCTAGCTTGTAGTCACATGCCTAAATTCCCTTTCCCTCCAGACAGGTTGGCAGTGTCCAAACTGCCCGCTGGGAGTAGTCCATGACATGTGCAAATCTCCTGGGCCATGCCCAGGCATAGTCTAGGAGAGTGCTAGCCAGTGCAAGCCAAACCTGTACAGGAAGAACAATTACACATTCTGGATAATTGGGGGATGGAGGTTGAGAACATGCTCTGGCTTTGATTTGTTTGTTGGTATAGACATAGCCTTTGTTCCCAGTAGAGAGTTATGAGGTCTTGAAGAACTCCATGTTTACGAAAAGACTCTAGAGACAGGCTCTAAGACTACAGGAAATTCTATGATTAGTCTCTTTTCCCACAGATACATTTATTTAGGTCATTTCCCTTTGCTAACATGAACTCATTTTGTGGTGTATAACTTTTCTAGGCTCTTAATCCATATAGCCATCTGTATAGTTTTGCCAGCTGTATGCATGACTGTAAACTTGCAGAATATAAAGATACTCCAGGAAAGCTAAATAAAGAAGTTCAGGATTGTCATTTAACTTTAAAAATAACATCAGCAACAAAACAAAATAAAAGCCTTGAAGAGGTCGTGAAATCACATCTCTATCTTTGCAGTGCTTGAGTCGCAGAGTTCAAACGTGAGACCACCTGCCCAAGTGAGAGATGGAAAATGTTCAGGGCTGTTGAGCACTCCATGGATTTTCACAGTGGCTCGACAAAGAGCTATTTAGCACAGGTGTTTAATTATGACACATCAGGGATGCTCATGGCATCCTACACTCCTTAGATTTGCGCTCCCACCTGTGCAGTGGACTTATGTCAGCAAACAGGGCTGAAAAATCAGGTATACTGCAGTGTTTGCAGGTTCCCAAACTGCTCTGGGGCTTTTCTGACTTCATGTGAGCCAACAAGCTCATTGAAAAAAAGCCACAGGTATACACCACATGAGCACAGGCATAATGCTGGATTAGGAAATTCTCTGAAGTTACATTGTTTAGAGTTGGCGAGTGGCTCATGACCAGTTTGGATCATGACACCATGCTGAGAATTTCTGTCCAGAAGCCTCAGGAATAAGAGAATCAACTTCAAATACCGAGAGAAAGCTGTCTGGAAAATTTCCAGTGCAAACATTTTTTCCTTCTGAAAATGCTGAGTTGTTGATCATAGAATGCGTGGTGGAAAAATTCTGATTTCAACTCATTCTATTCTGCCCAAAACATAAAAGAAAAGAATGGAATGTCCTGGTAAACTCAAAATACTTCATTTCAACCTTTTTTGAGAAGAGATACTGTGAATTTCTATTTTTAAAACTAGTAATTAAATAAAAGTTTATTCTAAATTTAACTATTGCCCTTCAGGGTTTCTAAAGTAAAATGTGTTGCTCCATATGACTCCATCTCCCCATCATTAAAATTTTTCCTTTTTCATTTATTTATTTAAAAGTCACATTTAAAGAAAAGTTAAAACCTACGTCATTCTTAGATTTGACCATACATCTGAATGTGTGCAAGATGTCTAGTAGGAGAAACAAACATACCTGATTAAGTATATTACGTAGCATAGGGATCTGGTTACTTGTAGGTTCCAATTTCACTTTAAAAATAGAAACTATTATCTTCTGACCCATATGCAGAAAGCAGATACTCAGATTGGATTGATTCCAAGGTTCCTTATGCAGTTATGAATGTCTTAGTCATAACACAGAACCTCTTGGCTTGGTTCTTTGAACAATAATAATAATATAATAACAACAACAATAATAAAAACTAATTTATAACTGTATCTTTTCAGAATAAGTTGACCAGCACAGTATTAATATGATGTCAGCAAACAGTTCTTGCGTTTTGATCTCTGGTGTGGGATTCATCTCACCTACCTTACAAGCATCAAGAAGGTGGCTCTGTAGTCATCTAAATTCTTTTGACACATAATGGCAAAAGGCTGTATCCTTCAGAAGGTGATTGACCTCTCTTGGTTGCCTGTTTTGGGACAAGGTAACCAGACTATGAATGATTTATAGAGGGAGGCTCAATGACTAGGTGCTAAATTTTAGCAGGTGTATCTGGCTTACATGGCAAGGTTTTGCTGGTGGAGACAGAGTTGCAGGGCAGTCTCTGTGAGAAGACACCAGAAGTTACCCTCATATCAGACAGAGACAGTTTCAGACCGCTCCAAAATGGACTGGCTGCTGCCCAAAGCTGAGGCCATCAGTGGTTCTGGTGATGCCTCTGTGACAGCATATTTAAGAAAGGGCAAAAAAACCCCTTGTGCAGCAGCTGTGAGAGAGAGAGAAAAATGTGGGAGAAACAGCCCTGCAGACATCAAGGTCTGTGAAGGAGGGGGAAGAAGTACTCCAGAACAGAAATTTCCCTGCAGCCCCTGGAGAAGTCCATGGTGAGGCAGGCTATCCCCCTGCAACCCATGGACGACCACAGCAGAGCCCATATTCACACTGTAACCCATGAAGGACTCAGTGTTGAAGTAGGTAGATGTGCCCTGAAGGAACCTGCAGCTCATGGAAAGGAGTCCACACAGGAGAAGTTTTTCTTTCACAACCTGCAGACAACAGGGGAGACAAGCTGGAGCATTCTGTTACTGAAGGTCTATATCCCATGGAAAAATACCTGTGCTGGAGTCGTTCTTGAAAAACTGCAGTCCATGGGAAGGACCTATGCTGGAGAAGTTTGTGTAGGGCTTTCTCTCATGGAAAAGATCCCATGCTGGAGCAGAGGAACAGCACGAGGAGGAAGGAGTGGCAGAGACAAAGTGTCATGAACTGATCACAGCCAGCATTCCTCATCACCTGTGTGCTTCTCAGGGGAGAGGAGGCAGAAGATTGAGAAGTGAAGGTGGACCTGGGAAGATGTAGGGAAATGAGGCAAAGTTGCATTTAGTTTTGTTTTTATTTCTCATTATCCCATTTTTAATTGGCAATAAATTAAGCTTATCCAAGCTGCATCTGTTTCACAATAAATAACAAGTCATCTCTTTGTCCTTACTTTGATCTACAAATTCTTTATTGTATTTTCTCCTGTCCTGCTGAGGAGGGGGAGTGATAGAGCAGCTTGTTGGGTACCTGGTGGCTAGCCAACGTTCACCAACTACAGTGGACTAGAGTTGGGTTCAGTTAGTCCCAGTGTTGTCTCTGTGAAGCTTTCATCTCAACTTTAGATGCTTAACCAGTCTAACAATGCAAATGTTCATACCTGAGCTAGTGACCTCAGTTTCCGTTACCGTGGGTGGGCAGGAGTAGGCTCTTTTGGGGAGGAGTAGGCACTTTTGGGGAGGAGTAAGCTCTTTTGAGGCAGAATTCATTGGCCTAATACCAAACTTCTATTTCAATTTTTCCTTATTTATCATAAAGTAAGGTTGGACAGACAGCTCTAAAATGAGTATTTTAAAGATTTCTGAAGTTAGGCAAATACTGACCTTGCCAACAATATTTTATACCCTGCTATAAAGTCTTAAGGAATAGCGTTTTCTTTCCCTTACAGGTGGGTTCTGATGTTCAGATCTTTCATATGACTGAGGTATTTGGACATAAACTTCTATACTCCACAGGAAAAGAAATAATAAAGACATGCAATACCTCCCCATTACCTCAACCATCACTGAAGTTATGAAACAGTGTTGTTTTGCAACACTTTCAGGTTTGTTCTTATAGGAATGCAGATCTCCAGGCTAGGTCTTGAGACAGCTACTTAACCCAATACCGAACTAATGCTTAACCGTTTTCTTTGGCATGAAAAATCAAAATTGTGGGCTGGTGTACATTCCAGAAAGGTGAACTTCTCATGAAACCTAGCTGTTCTTAGGCAGACTCAGTACAGCCTGGCAAATCACTGTCTATCTTCCATTCAAACACAATTGGTCCCTCCTTTTTCTTTTGTAGGAAAGGTTATTTATCAAATTGCCATCTGACCACTTTCCTCAAAGAGCTGATGGGATTAGTTGAGATAATAAGAGTGATAACCCATCATTTCCTCTTGTCTGGATTGACACCACAGAGACTTCCGTGGAACAGTAGGGAATGTCAGAATTGCATCTACACTGTAGAAAGTATACTTTAAGCTTTAAAGACTCCAAAGTTATGAAAATAATTTAAGCTTTAAGAAAACTGGAATTTAGTTTATAAGAACTTGGAATTCTGCAATATGAATCATAGAATACTAGACTGGTTTGGGTTGGAAGGGACCTGTTAAGATCATCTAGTCCCAACCCCCTGCCATGGGCAGGGACACCCTCCACTAGCCCAGGTTGCCCAAAGCCCCATCCATCTTGGCCTTGAACCCTGCCAGGACTCCAGGGGCAGCCACAGCTTCTCTGGGCACCCTGTGCCAGGGCCTCACCATCCTTATTGTACAAAATTTCTTCCTTATGTCCAATCTAAACCTACACTGGATTTTAGCGGTGTGTATTTGAGAATGGGCTGTTGTTTCACACAACATAAGGGGTATATATAGCCTTACAAGTTTGAATGATTAATCTCTCACTGGAATTCCTAAACCAGAATCTCAAAAATTTGGAAGTTGGCCTTATTCTTCCCAAGGCTAAATCACATGTATTGAAGGTGAGTCACGGGAGTCACAGAAGTCACAGCTGAGTGTGATTTTATTATAAATGTTGAACTCAAGTTATTTATTTGCATTGTCATTTTCCTGACGACATCCAGAAATCTGTTTGGATTTCTGCTAGAATTATGAGTTTTTCTAATAACTTCTGTATACTTGTGACAAACAAGGGGTTTCTTAATGTGAGGAAATGTGTTTCTCAGCTCAAAGCCCTTCTTGTTTAGTTACCATAAAAGCAGCCCATTGATTCCAACCTTTTGAGAAGTATTTTTCTTTCTATTCTCTTTTATGTAGAACATAGATTCTTATGGGGTTTTTGCTCTAGCCTTTGAAAGCGGTTCCTTGACATCATCTGTTTTCTAGCTTGGTGTAGAACAGTCATTATGGCAGTATTGGAAATCAGTATGGGGTTCAGATTCCTTGTTACTCAGTAGAATATGACAGGCATCTTTAAAAAGTAGCTGACCCTAATAACTCTCTGCAGAGGGAACCTTGACATCTGACTTAGACCAGATGTTAACTAACAGAAAACTAAAAATAAGTGTAATGAATAGTATCTAATTCAAAGCAGGACATAATTTACTTGTCCTCACTGCTACATACTGAAAAAAACATAAATTGTCCTATATTTACTTTTCAGAAGGAATACAATTTGGTCTTCAGGGTATGCCAATGTTCAGTATCAATAACATAGTTGTGTAACTGTCGAGTCAGTGGCATATAAGGACACATTTACTATTTAGTAAATTAAAAAAAAAAGAAAGCAGTATTTCTTTTTTTATTGGAGCACCCCACTGTTAAACATCTTTCCAGCTAATGTTTAATAACTACCTTGCTTTATCTTGTACTGATCTTGACAATAATTAACCTGAAACAACTGCAGTTCTTTTTAATATAGGAACATGTTTACTTTGACATTTTTAATTTGCTTGTTAAATAAAGAGTAAACAGTTAAAATCATGACACTCTCAAGTGAAGAAATGAAGAAATTCTATGTTTTTCTTTCTTTGGAGCCTACGGGCATCTTCCCTGATGTGGAGTCAGCACTAGCGGGTGAGGTTACAACATGCTGGGTTTGGCCAAGATGCAAATTGATCTCCCACAAAGATTTAGAGCAACTCTGAAGTTGCAACTAGCATAAATTACATGGAGGTGTTTCACTTGATTCTTTGCAAATCAAAGGCTTCAAGAAGTGCCAAGGTTGTTCCTGAGGAATATCATACAAGAGAGTTGCTGGCCATGGCTGTCTGTAGGATCCAGCTTTTTTTAGGAGAGAAATCTGGGTTATGTAGAATGCCAGCATAGGCATGAAGGATAGGAAAATGAGGGAGATAAACCATACAGCACTGGGATTCCAGCCTTGGTATGTGTATTAGAAGCATAAGGGACCTCAACTGCTAATCTTCTGGAAAAGAGCAGATACCTACACTGTCTGTGAATGACATTGACAGCTACAGCTGGTGGCTTGCACAGCCACCACAGATCAGTCCATAGCAGCCAGACAAACTAAGCCTGGGTGCCAGATTCCTTTATCATGTATTTTTCTCTGCTATTAAAAAGCTCATGTCCTAAAACATTTTAAAAAGAAAGGAAAACTTAATGTATCATTGCTGAGATCTTAATTCTTTCCCAAATCCACAGCATGCTCCAGTTAGACTTAGAGCAGTTTTACTTAATGAAGACATGAATTAAGAGCTGGAAAATAACATATTGTGCTGTATGTAAAATGAGGAAAATCATGCATAATGCTTCCCCTCATTTGTACATATTACATTTGCGATTGTCAAAAACAGGATTAACTATCCCTCTTGGGTTGTGCATTCCAAAATGCTTAATCTATTCTCCCCTTGATACAACAGAGTAACTCCCATTCATACACAAGCATACTGAAAAAAAAAAAATCTACCCTTGTTTCTCATCTCTCATTAATTTCCTACTACTTTCCATTAGCACCCAAAATCACTGCACTTCTCATTAGTGGAAAAATAATTCACACATATAAAGTGCTGCATAATGAAAGCCAAGCTGGGGGTGGGGAAAGAAGCCTTGCTAAGTTTCAGAACATATAAATACAATATCTAAATGTAGATTGTTAGCCTTCAGTCTCCTTGAGGGTCAGAAAATCGTGTCATTAATCCATGAAATTTCTTGACACCTGCTGAAAGGAGTGAGTGAACAACAGAGAAGGGACTGCAGTGGTAACCGTCAGTGAATGATTCTTCTAATCTTCTTCTAAGCATTTGACTACTAGGGATTAGAAACTTCATACTCTTGTATCCTTATATTGCCAGTGGAAAAGTGGAATGAAAAGTTCCCATCTGTATTCACAGAATCACAGCTTAGGTTGGAAGGGACCTTTAAAGATCATCTAGTTGCAATACCCAAGGTTGCAAGAGGTTTCTACCATCCATGTATCCCACACACCCAGATTTCTACAGAAATTATGAAAATAGGGATTTAAAATCCCAATCTACTCAGTTTTCACTGCACTCCCTGTCTCCTTGTGACCCTTCTTTGCGTTGGTACCATATGGGTACTGGGACAGAGGCTTACCAGCTGTAAACACCTCATGATCTTAATTTTCTACCTCTGTTTCTGACTATTTTTAGATTGGCACTTCACCTACTTGGGGACTCTTGCAATTGCCTCACTTTCTGAGGCGGAAGTGGAATATAGTTTTCCCTTTGACAGATCTACCTTGAACTGATGCTTCAGTCTACATTACTTGATGACCTCAAGAAGTGTTCTTCTTATTCCTTCCCTCTAAGGATCTTTGAATGACTGATAGACACCTCAGAGACCCCAATTTGGGTAGGATTAACTGTGGCCTTAGAAGCGACAGCCAGTTAGCAAAAGAAATACACAGGCTGGAATGAGAGTTTCAAGAACCGGAAAATTACAGGTCTCTCCTCACTGTTTTAAGACCAAATTTTTCTCCTGATCTGAGAGGATCAGAGAGAATGCAGTGAAACAGGTGCAAGATTCCAACCTTCCCAAAAAGCTGTTACAAACCCAGAGTAACAACTAACTTACTCCTGAGAGTTATCAAGATGTCTGTGAGAGATTTTTCCACGTGGAAAAATGCTTTCTCCTTTTTTCATGTATATATATAATCTTAACTTCCCTGAGATTTCCAATGTTTCCCCGTTGCTTGCCACCTTAAGATGATCCTCTACGATAACCTAATGTTATCATTGCCAGATTTCCAGTCTCTTTCCATGAAAATTTACCTGCTCGTTCCAGAATAATTTGAATTTCTCTGGGCAGCCTGAAAATTAGAAGGGCAAATTGCCTGAAAAGAGCTTTTTGAAATCCATCAAGTGATTTACTGAATAATAGCTCTTGTTCTATTTTATTCCTTTCACCAAGAGGATAAAGAGACATTAGGGTAACACTATAAATAGATAATGTCATCACGAGTTTTGGACCACTCAAACTGTTTAACAAGGCTCAGATTTTCTCACCCAATTTTAGGCACTTATCTGAGAAGTTTAATTCATGGCTATCATCACCTTATCTTAGAGAGCGGAAAAGGATCAGTATCCCCAGGGGTGATTCTGGCCAGACTACAATATGAATCTCTTTCCCTCCTTAACTCTAGAGGACATCTATTTAGGTCTTGGTTGCCATAACTTGGATAGTTAACGTCAGGTGAGATGAATAGCAAGAAGATTCACAAAAAAGAATGGATCTTGACTGTGGTTTTGCTGAAGCTAAATTAATGGTGCTCAGAACTCTACATTTCATCAAAATGTTACAAAATTCAAGGGGATTCAGATAAGTTTATCTGTTTCTATTCTGACTCCAGCTTTTTATATTCCTATGTTACTAGTACAGGGAATGTAACTGCACTGTCTTAGAAAAGTGCATGTTAAACATATGCTTCTGTATCTCATTCTACATAAGCATAATATTTGACATTATTAAGCTTTCACCAGAAAAGCTTGTGTCTATCAATAAGTGGGCAGGTGTCTTATGGTCCTGTGATCCCACTTCCTTTGACTACATGAGAAGCTTGAGTGCATGTAAGCACAGTATAATATAAAAATGTACTTACTGCAAGAAAAAGGATTCTCAGACGAAACTATACATTCTGAATAATTTCTCCCTTTTTGACTTCAGATCTTTTTTAGAGCACTGTAACTTCGCTTTTTTTATGTAAATAGGAACACTTTCAGAGAAAACACTTTAAAAGAATAAATATATAAACATCCGCGAGTGTTCCAAGTCAATCACGAGTATTTCTGTGATATGTCAGGACGGTGGCTTTGTGGAATGCAGCACACCGATGTTAGTTGCATTGCCATGTGAAATGCAATAGTCACACTTTTGATTTATCTGACGATAATTCAAATTATCTCACTTTAACAGAGTCCTGATCTGTTAAAAACCTATGAAAAAATGTGAATCAGATACCAGTTGTCCTGGTACAAAAGAAATTGATTTAATTTATGATATGGGAGATCAGAATCTAGCTTAATCTTAGAATCATGTTAGTTTTTACATTATGTCATTGTCCAGAACAGCCCAGACCATCTACAGGCAGATAAATTCCGCTAAACCTGGAAACATGAACATTCTTAAATTTATGCACTTGTATAAAAACATACATTTATATTGTACTAGAATCCATATGTGATCTTTTATTTATATTCTATACACGTCATGACTCTCCAGTTTATTAAGCAAACAAAATAGTGCCTATGGTAGTGCATATTTTTATAGCTGTGTTTGCTCACTCTGCAAACTAATTTGCATATCTATATATCAGCAGCAAGTTAACAGGACTGGAGACACAGAAACTATGAGTGGACAAAAGACACCTTAAGAAGCTACAAACCAACAACCAGAAAAGCCTTTTAGCTGTAAGTCAGCAGACTTTTATGTCAAGCTTGGCTGACTAATTATTGCTTATAATTTGCATTAGGATTAATTAACTAATTAGAGAGGAATGTCTGAAGGCAAAGTTATGGCTCTGCTTGTCAAGCTGAGGACTTTAATTATTCTGATATTTTTAATTATAATCAGCTGCTGAATGAGTATTACATTGTCAGCTACTATAGCTGAAGCTGCAGCGGGTAGGGAAGCTGAAGGAATTGTGGGTATTGTTCTACCACTTCACTTAGAAACACAGAAAGGTAATGCAAACTACGCAAATATAATATGAAAGCCTTCTGGCTTCAATACTCATTAAAGGCATGTGCACAGACCTATGCAAAGTGTGACAGTTCAGGGTTACGTATCCTTTTAAGAGTAAGAGAGCAACTTTTCCTCAGGAGCATTCCTCAGTCTATATTCTCTTTTTGTTTAAATTCTTTTTTAGTGAGCCCAAATTACCTCTCAGTCCTCAGATACACATATAGCTTGATTCATATTGCTTTGTCAAACAATGTACAAGGAGCAGTAAAGAAAGCACAACCTAGAGCTGGGACAAAGGAAGAAGTCTTCTGCTTGCTACTTTTGTATACTTTAGAGAACCTCAAGACATCCCCGGTCCAATCAACAGAGGCTCTTCAGTGCTGCAAGGATGAGAAGGCCTATCCATTGCAGAACAGGATCGTTTCTGAGACATATCTCATTTGTTTGCCAAGACTTTGATAGCTTGGCTTAAGGGCTTGATCTTACAGCCCTGTCAGGAGTAAGTTTGTTCAGCAATTTATTGAGGCTACTTCTTTCCCCAGTCTTTCAATGATAATCATCACCACAGCATATGGATGCTTCATTATCCTCAACAGATATAATCTCCCAACTCCTGCATCAATACTCACATTGTAAAAGGAGGAACTGGGGAACAGATTAAGTAAGGGCTGAAGTGAATTTAAGTACAAATCCTCTGTTTGTGGTTTTGCTGACATTTAAAACTCTATATATCAGAAGGTAGAATCTTGTCACCTGGTTTAGGTGCAAACTTTGACACTGACTTTTTAGATGTTTGACCCAAGATGGTTCAGTACATTTTAAATAGTCACCTACATTCTCTGTATCACTTCCAAAAAGATATTCACAGAATTGTAGGCGTTGCAAGGGACCTCCAGAGATCATCGGGTCCAACCCCCTGCCAAAGCAGGGTCCCTAGGACAGGCCGCACAGGTTGGCATCCAGATGGGTCTGGAATATCTCCAGAGAAGGAGGCTCCACATCCTCCCTGGGCAGCCTATCCCAGTGCTCTATCACCCTCACTGTGAAAAAGCATATGGAACTGTTTTGCCTGATGGTGATGCTTCCTTACTGTTACTGACTAGGCACATTTACAGGGCAATTTGCCCTGACCTTCTTCTGCCCTTAGTGTAAGGAATCAGTATGAAATGTCAGGTGTTTCGGGATGCAACTCATTTTATTCCATTCAAGGACTGAAAGTATTATTACCTCCTATTTCTGTAATGGTGACGCAGGAGATCTGAATTCAAGGTGCTAAGTACTCCAAGCTGGCTTAAGCTTATGTCCTTCCGGTTGTGAATACTTACATTGTCAGGCTATGCAGTACCTTCTCTTAGGCACTGAGAAGGAGAGACTCCAAAATTCATTGAGTTATATAGCAAACAGGTTGGAGGAAGTTGAACCTGGGCTTATATAGTATTCAGGGTCCACAATTCTGACAGAACAGCCTTTTACATTAAACCTTGAAAGATCCTTTCTGTTTAAAAGACAGAAAGTATCACTTTCACACCACAGTCTAGCTGGTAGATCACTTCCCGACCATGTTCCATGTTTCAGGCACCTTCCAAAGAGACTTAAGATTCAGACAGTGTTCTGGATAAGGCTAGATTATGATGGTTTCCTCCAAAGCAGACATTTCCAGCTGTGTATAGGTAATCAAAGCAACCCTGAACTTTCAGTGGAGCAGGAAGGCATTTCCAACATATTTAGGACTAGGCAGCCTGGAAAATAAACAAACTCTGTCAGTGTTTGGGGCTTAAGAACTTTTGGCTTACAGCTTAATTTTTGCAGAACTGAAGGTGACTCGCTTTCACACCAAATTTCTCTTTGCCAAATCTTCTCAATGCTTTCTGTTCAATATATGCAGAAATGAGTTCCTCAGAGAGCAAGGAGGCCTACCTAAGCTCTAAATATAATGCAGAGGTGCATATCTCTCTCCACTGACTACAGAAGAACCCTAGGACAATTTCATCCCAATCCAAGCGTACTCAGTTAGATGGGATGAACCTAGGTGCATGTATAAAACAGATCAGGATTCACAAAATAGGTAATGTTGATTTAACTGCTTGACGTAGGCAATTCTATTGAACTAACTGCTTGACCCAGTCAGTGGAGGTAGGATTAATTTAACTATAACCAGGTCTCCCACCTTTTCCTTACAGGGGATGGAAAAATTTCATTCTAACATTTCTAGAGCTTCATTTCATACAACAGAAAATGCTTGAAAGAGCAAAGAAGAATCACACCTAATGTCTATAAAGTGGAACACGTTAGAAAATGCTTGTAATTTTTTACTTAGGACTTTTTCTGTAAACTAAAAAATCCCTTGAAACTCCTGAGAAAAAAGGTACATCAGTCTATAGATGAGATTTAGGCAGTCACCTCCTAAAAAGATTGAAGCCCAAGACCACAAATCCCTAATGACTGCCCAATCTTTTTTTTTTTTTTTCAGGAATGTCCATGGTGTAGAACTAAATTTTAATGACAAAATTTCAAACTTTGGTTTCCAGTAGAAAGCGAAATATGTAGAATATAGAGTGCTGCATTACCTAATTGCAGATGTCCCAAGATCACATTACAAATATCCA
Source organism: Zapornia atra (assembly GCA_013400835.1). Taxonomy (NCBI): domain Eukaryota; kingdom Metazoa; phylum Chordata; class Aves; order Gruiformes; family Rallidae; genus Zapornia; species Zapornia atra. The sequence continues at coordinate 178,248 of VZTU01027870.1, read as the reverse complement.
CAGGATTATAGCTCTTGAACCTAAGTCTCAGAAAATGAACATGTAGGGCATCCTAAATCCCACAATAATTATTTATAGACCATATTCCTCAAGCAAAAATACTCAAGTAGCCATGTGTTTGTAGGACCTTGCCAAAACTTAACCCACCAAAATTCACTTTGGATGGGCACAGAACATAAACACAAACACAACCTACTGGACTTGGATGTTTTTTCTTGCTGTGTCGTTTCAAGTTCCAAGCTAGACTGTTTTCATTCTGCTCTCACAAGTTTATACAGACCACTGAAATCAATCAGTAAGCCAGGAGAAAATACTGTACTTTTAAGGGGGGAAAGGAGTTCTGCCTATTCCTCTTTTAATGTTACAAAAAGTGATCTCACAAACACTCATATATTTTGGCTCTAGAGTGTGTAAGACATACCTCTACAGGCTTGCTTGACCCAATACTGCTCTCAGTTCTTCCCAGTGTGAATTTTTAGCAGACCTTCTCCAAGTTTATATGGTTCCCAAAGAGATATTTTTACTGTTCCATTTTCTGCAACCCTGCACGTTCAGGTGGTAGTTCTGTGTGGCCCAGCAAGGAAGTTGATATAAGGGAGACTGTGAAAGGTAGATTACCATCGGATCATGTATTTGCCTGTTACCTCATCCTAAGACAATAAAATTTAAGATTACCCACACTGTTAGAAGCTTTGAGCCATCCCTACTGAGGGGAAAAAAAAAAAAGCAACGCATTTAGCCCTCTCTCCTCAGTAATCATAAGCAAAAAAATGAACTAAAAAATCCCAACAAACCTATAAACAAAAATCACCCCGGTATTTTTGTAATGACAGTAAATATGTAGCATATCTATGCGTTTTCTAACTGAAAGAAAGAGACTAGTACCGTTTTTGGATCCATGTTCTTCTCTGAATGCTGTAAAAGTAGTGTTCACATGTGCAAGAGCAAGATTCAACTCTGAAACAGCAGATTTCCATTTAAGAAATTAAAGGATAGAGCCTTGCTGGCAAGATATTTACTCATAATATACCTCCAAAAAGCTGAATGTGTTATATTCCAAATGTATGCACATGTTTAAAAAGTTAATGTTTTAAGCTTTCTGCCTTCTAGCTAAGTATATCTAATCTAATTAGTGCTTCCCAGCCAAACATGGCCATAAGCAGGCCCAGAGTACATTGGCGACTCTAAAGACACAGCTCACCTCAGGCCTTTCCTGTTCCTCAGTCTATCCTAAAATTTTGAATGTACCTTGCAAAACACAATTTATGAGTTTGTCACTGCTTAACTTCACACTGCTACACGTGAACCTAAAATGTCCAGACTTCTTCTCTTCACTTTTGTATCAAACATCCTATAGATATTTGACCAAAAAGAGAAGCAGGTGTGCTAGCATGGAGGTAATCCAGTGTGACTGGAGAAACTGGTTGTTGCTTCTTTAGGCAAGTTTATTTCTTAAAAGTGGAAAACATCAATACAGAGAAAGTAAAGCCATCATAGTTCTGCAGCTACAAAGAAAAAAATTGTCGATAGTTTGAAATTTGTTATATTGACATTTTCCATAGCTTTGGGAAATGAAAGCAAAATATTTAGTTATGAGAAACAACATACTTAGTAGACTAAATTTTACTCCTATCCAAGAACTACTTAGTGGCAAGCTAAAGACTCCACTATTGTCACTTTTTAAACTCCACCTTGGACTACAGAGAAAAAAAAATAATTTCAATCTAAAGAATACAAGCTGTTTTCAGCATTATCTGATGTAGTCTGCGGAAAGGGGAGGAGGTGGAAGGGGAGGAGCTATTGACCTGTATATCTTCACTTTTTTTCCAGTCGGGAAACTTTTTCACATAAATGCAGAAATGCACATCCTAGGCAAGGATGACCAAATGGAGCTGATGTCTGCCCAGAGCCAAGGAAAATTGCACATATCCACTCTGGGATCATCAAGGACTTGTTGCCATAAGCCTTTATTCATAACTTTTGGGTGAAGCCTGGTCAATTATGGAATCCATGTGTTGTGGGTCAAGATTTTCAGAAGAGATTAAGGATCAGGATGCAAATTTTTTTCATTCTAATCACGGCTTGGTTTGCCAAGAGGTGATCTAGACTTCTGAAAAATCAAGTAATAAAGCATATCAGGATTATTGCCCATGAATTTGCTGGGGGGAAGGTGGGGTGGGTAGAAACCTCTCTCCCCCTTGACAAGAGATCAGAGGAAAATAACAAGTGTAATTTGAACTTTGAGTCAAACATACCAAGCACTTGAAATCAGAGATTGTTTAATCTTTCTCTTTTCTTAACACCCCCCAATCTCAGGTTAAATACAGCAATTCTATAAATTGTAGCTTCAAACTTATGGTTTTCTTTTAGGTGCTAGTAACTTTTTTGAGACTTGTTCTGTCATCTAGGACTGTGTTTGAGAATGTCAAACCAATAATAAAAGCAAAATCATTACTGGATATTATTATTATTTTCATTCCCTCTTTCCATTTGATGAGAAGAGGTCTAAAACCAGAAGGAAAACAGTTGTTATGACTATCATGTTGGTATCTAGAGGTTCTAGACAGGGCTCAGGTTTTGGTTTTTATTGATATTTTGAATGTGCAATATTCTGTCTTCTTCCATTTCTTTGTTTCAGTTTAAATAAGATGAAGAATTAAGACATATTTTTCAACCCACAGTCAGACAATCACACAGAACTTTATGCGATTAGCAGTGCTCCATATAATTAGTTCATTTCTAATGGTGGTAAATCCTTCCCTCTTGATTCTACTGTTTTCTAGCTTGTCTTTCTAACCACCTGTGTCTTAGCAGAAGCTGTTCTTCACCTCATTGGTAACACAGATGTCTAAAGCACCTGGTGAGGGAAGTGTCTGCGACAGACCTTCAGATTTCTTCAGAAGTTCAACAGCAAAACATTCGTTAGTAAATTCAAAAGTCATAAGGCTCTATTTTGATTTGAATAAGGCATTTTACTCTGATAAAATGAAATTATTTCCTTTGAATACAATCATTGACATTTTTACAATTGTGATTTTTTGGGAATATTTTTGAGAAATGACAGTGGGATCAAGTGCACCCTCAACAAGCATGTCAACAACAGCAAGCTGTGTGGTATGGTTGACACATTGGAGGGAAGGGATGCCATGCAGAGGGACCTGGACAGGCTTGTTGGCCTCAAGAAGGCCAAATGCAAGGTCCTGTGCATGGGTCAGAGCATTCCCAAACACAACTACAGGATGGTACAGGCTGCTCTGGATTGAGATCAGCTCTGAGGAGAAGACTTGGAGGTGTTGGTGGACAAGAAGCTCAACATGAGCTGTCAATGTGCACTTGCAACACAGAAAGCCAAGTGTGCCCTGAGCTGCATCAAAACCACCGTGACCAGCAGGTCAACAGTGGAGATTCTGCCCCTCTGCTCTGTTCTAAGGAGACCCCACCTGGAGTACTGCATCCAGTTCTGAGGTCTCCAGTACAAGAAGGACATGGAACTGTTGGACTGAGTCCAAAGGAGTCAATGAAGATGATCAGAGGGCTGGAACACCTCTCCTATGAAGACAGGCTGATAGAGTTGGGGTTGTTCTGCCTGGAGAAGAGAAGGCTCCAGGGAGACCTTATTGCAGCCTTCCAGTACCTAAGGGAGCTACAGAAAAGCTGGGGAGGAACTGTTTACAAGGGCAGGGAGTAATAAGACAAAGGGCAATGGACTTAAACTAAAAAAAGGTAGATTTAGCTTAGACATTAGGAAAGAAAATGTACTGTGAAGGTGGTAAGGCACTGGCTCAGGTTGCCCAGAGAAGCTGTGGCTGCCCCTGGATCCCTGGCAGTGTTCAAGACCAGATTGGATGGGGCTTTGGGCACCGTGAGCTAGTGGAGGGTGTGCCCTTGCCCATGGCAGGGGGTGGGAGTAGATGGACGTTGAGGTCTTTCCCAACCAAAGCCGTTCTATAATCTATGATTTTACGAACATCAAGAGGCCCCTGAGAGAGATGACTGCCTGAATTTCAGTTATATCTGCAACATGATTGAAAGAACTCCACCCTGTAAAACAAAAGAAGCTGCAGAATTATCCAATGAACTTTCCTTGGTCTCTTGATCTGTTCCCTGATAATTTCTCTAACATCAAGGCATGTGTGCCTATAGACAGAGGGGGATCCATTAATGTATAGGCTGAAAATTAATGAATAGTCCAGGAGTTCACTGGTGAGACAGTCTGGTTATTGCAAGACTGGATGATGTTAGGACAAAATGAAAAGAGGAGTCCAGGGCTAGAAAGGACACAATTGAGAAGGGACTGATAAGCAAGTCAAGGGTATTAATTTGTTTCCACAGGTACCCTGGGGTCAGCACACCAATCTTCCCCTAGTCCTTACTTGTGATTCACTAGCAGGTAATCACTCGCTTTGACTCACTAGGGTGCTTATTTTTCATGCTAATGGGAGGATATTAATTGCAATATTCTCCCAACTTAGTATTGGTGCTGTCAAATAGCAGCAGTAGTAAAAAATCCAAGGGAAGCCTGTGGGCAACACTGTCCTTACAATAATCCTTTTCCATCACCAAGCACTTTGGCATTCTTGCATCCCTAAAAATAAAACCTACAAAATTAATCATTTCCCTTAGATAGCTAGATAAATCCTTGCCTGCAAGATCTGTGTGCCCAGGGTGTTCCTTAATGCCATATAAATACCTAGCCGTGGGCTTGCCTCGGTAATCATGCCTAAACTCTGCCCTGAAGGCAACCATCCTTGGTGCTGATGAGCCACTGGAAGGAGCATACTGCATGTTTAGATTAAATATAAATTAGAGACCTTTTCCTAAATTATCTGTTCCATGAGGTACTGTTTGGGTCTATTTCTGTTTTAGTCAAATTGAAAAATAATCTCCATTATTTGCCATAGGTGCTGGCTGTACCAGATGAATCTTTGGTATGAAAAAAATCAGATTTCTAGCATTGGTAATTATAAACCTTTTAAAAAAAATACTTGAGCCTACTCACATACCTTAGGCTGATAATGAATTATATTTTGTGGTGCTCTGACAAGGACTCTGGGATATTTTTCACCTTCTTTTATTGCACCAGAGAAACATCAGGCAGACATTTGCTGCACAAAAGATTTCCTGGGCAGGGATATTGGGGGACCATCAATCCTTCTCATCTTCAAAGTTACTTTCAGTGTATTTTGATTTTCTTTCAAGAAAGTATGACCATATTCCAACTAAACAAGAGAGAACAAATTGTGACTTTTGCTCCATATTCTCAGAGAAGGAATTCTGTCCTATAGGATACCCGTGTAGGATAGAGATTAGCCATTAAAGAACTAAATTTATATTTTCCCTTCTTCATGCATTTGATACAAAGGAAACCCTTAAAAATTCTCATCTCATATTCTTTGCCGAGATGAAAATTTCCCGCACTTTTGTCCATGTAAACACAGAATTAGTCTCCTGCAAGTTTAGGTGGTGGCAGTTCCTGAACACAGTCATATTTTGCAGATAACAGGATTAGCTTGGATGTGGGTAATAAGTTGGTGAATCTCCCCCTGGCCATTTCTCAACACTGTGAGAGCACTAATCCTTTATGCTTTGATGTCTTCTAGTTTTCCATCAGGTGCAGCTCGGCACTTTTGTCCTGGGGCAGTCAGCGCTCTTATAAGATCTCATAGTGTCCTCATTAGCTGCGCCTATTTACCCAGCCAGCCTGTTGAACCCAATTTATAGTTTATGTGATTAATTCCCAAAGTACAGTAAACCCTAGCTTTAAGGCTCTCTATTATATGACTGCATCTCATATAAGGGCAAACACTAGCTACTGCTCTTTTGTTATATGGCTTCACTATATATAAAACTGTAATAATTTTGCTCTCAACTACACATTAAACATCATTATATATACCTCCTTTCAGACATACAGCCTATAAAAATGTTGCATGTTGAATCATAAAGAAACATGCCTGTACAAGACTAATTTCTTGGTTCTTTTCTATTTTTATTTTAAAAATCTACGTCTTTAACATTTTATATTACAATTATTGATATTGTTGAGTAAGTCTAACAAGGCACATAATTTAGAACTGTTTATCCATGGAATTGCAGGTGAGAAAGACTTAGCAGTCAAAGTGGCAGCCTAAAACCATTGGCACATTTTTTTTTTAAACATGCAGGGTTTGTAGATAAAAGACTTACGTTGTGAATTTTTATGCAGTCATTTAAGTCAACTGATGACATCTGTCAGCACTGCTGTATTTCCTCCTATTGGGATATGAACTATGTGAGTTGGATGTCTGGTAATTTGCATGCAAAAGAATGTTGTACCTTTTTTTTTTTTTTAAATAGATGATCATTTCCAGCTATCTCTCCTCAAGGGTTCATCAGGAGAGGCATCCTGGAGGTCTTTTGTTTTGACATTTTCCATCCTTCTAGTTTCAAAAAAACCCACAGCTTCTCGAATGTCTTGTTATACTGGATGATACCCATCGTGGAAGAAAAACACAACATCAGAAAATCTCAGAGTGTTTTGACTAAGATGCTAACAGTACTGAGCAGAGAGTGTAACAGAAAAGCTCTGTCAAATGGGATCACTCAGTGTAAGCACAGGTAACCAAAACTGTTTAAACAAAGAGACCCAACTTGCCATGCAAAGTCATATTAGAATAAGTTATGACACTTGCAAAAAGTGCTACAAATATTGGAAGGAAAAATTGTTATCTAAAACATGTAAAAATATCCAACATATAGCTCTGCCCACTGAAAATCCCATTTTGATTTGAAGTGAGGTTTGGTCTGTTGTTTTGTTCAGTAGTCTTACTCCTTTCTGATAACTGGTATGAGATCCCAACTAGCCACAAAATATCCTACTTTACTGAAAACCCTAGGGAAGGTAAGCTACAGCTCTGTGATTTTCCCTTAGGCTACATAATCAATAAATCTGGAGTGATGAACCACCTAGAATGACTAGAGAATTATTTAAACTTTATGCTTGTTTGGCTGTTAGTATTTTTATGGAGACGTATCTACAGTGTTAGCTGTCTACAAAGGTCTGATCTGGAACAATCAACATGGATATGATCACACAGTTTTGTATGCATACAGAACCTGATAACTAATACACATATATACCTATTAGCTAGGCACACGTGTGTGTGTGTGTATATATATATATACAGACACACATACATATATATATATACACACACACATAAAATGAAGCAAACAAAAAAGAGAGACTCTTTGTCAGTTCTTAGAAATTAAAAGGCTTTAGGCATCGGCATCATCTTTTCCCAATTCACCTTGTTTCTGCAAAAAAGCAGAATATTAGGCCCAAAATCTAAACAATTGGGAACAAGAAGTTTTCACAGAAACAGTTGATCAATGTTCTTGCACATTAGTGAGGGAAATTCTGCCTTTTTCACTAACCTACTGTACATTTGTGCTTTTCTGAACAGATACTACAGATACTTCTTTTTTGCCTCATTGCAGTTTTCTTTCATTGAAAAGTGAAGATCTGGTGAATTTTGTTGAATGGTCCCTTTGACAATGAAGGTGATGGATGTCCCAACAGCTCAATCAGAGACTGCAGTAATTAAAGGATGGAACTTTGACGTACATCCAATGACTATATGCAAATGAAGTCTACAGGTTTTGGGCAGATGTCTTCAACATTGCCGTGTGCAATGGAACAGTGGTTTGTAATGAATATTTTGTCTGCTCCTTCTCACTAAGTCTAACATAGCCTAAAATTATCTGACCCATAGGTTGCTTGTGTGCATTAACTTCTGCACAGAAGGTCCTGGAGATGATCTGTTTCTTCTCAAAATCTTTCCAACAAAAGCTTTTTTAAATGTAGAAAATCAATGTAATGTACTTACATTTTTGTATGGACATATAAATTACATGAATATACTTGAAGCATTTTATATATTTACAAATTTATAGGATGAGGCAACAGAAGTTGCTACAAAATAATCTTTATTAACATTTTGAACAAATAGGAAAAAGCAACCTGAATCAGGTGCTAACTTCTCTTGCAGTAAAATGGTATGGATTTGTTTTTATTGTCCTAGTGACCTTGTGCTAAAGAAATTATTTTTCTTTATTGAGGTGAAATGCTTTATAGGACATATTCAGGAAACTCTGATACTTGAGCTGTTTCAGTGTACATTAAGCTATTTTTTGGAGATACTGAATAATTGCTACTCAGAAATTGTGAAGACCAGCAGTTCTGAAGTTCAAAAGCTGACCTATTGCAGCACTGCACAATAAGCATGTTTTCCTTCCTCCTCTAATGTTGGGTTTTGCATTGTCTACTCTGAAGGATACAGCATGTCTTTGAATATATTCAGCAAAATTAATAAGTCCAATAAAAGAAGCAGATAACCTTATCAGTATTTCCTTGTGTCGGATCATAGACTGAGGAAATGAGCATTTGTATGAGCTTTTATAAAACTCTGATTCTTCAATAATATTGCTGAGTATATAATGGGAAATGAAAAAGGGGGATTGCATATGCAATGGAAATTTTCTGATTTGTATTCAAAATGCAAGTTCATAGATACTTTGTAATATTTACCAGTTCTAGTGAGCAGCACCTTGTCTCTCAATACTCTGTAAAAAAATGACCCACATTGCAGTAAATTAAGGATCCATAAATAAGAAAGAGGTTGCAGTTTTTGTGAAAGTTTCAACTGAGATTTTTCAAAACTACAGGTTTTTTCAAAAGTACATGAAAAATTTAAGGATTTAAACAATTGCTTATGCACTATAGGAAGTGATTTATTTCTTGTTACAGTAAACAATTGTTCCATTGGTCCTGGTGATGTAAAAATCTTCCCCTGTGGGAATGGTGTCTAAGCACTGGTACCAAAAAATATGTGGTATTGCAATAAAATTCTTTGTAGTCCTATTAAAGCAGGTGCTATGAGAAAAAAATTAGTATGAGTAGCATCAAAGCTTACTGCTACAGTAATAATGAAATAAGAAAAATGCTTGATATTTATAATTGTTTTCACCCAGTGATCTCTTAAGGCTTTGTAAAAGACTTTGGATGCCCATGCCAGCTACCCAAACTAAGCAGAAGTAGCAGTACTATTCAAGAACCCATGAGTTATTCTGGAACCAGGAATAAAGAAACAGTTCTCCTGACTCTGTGTCCCATATGATTGCAGGTTGTATTGCTAGATCTGAGAGAATAAACTACCTGTCAAAACTTATTTTTTGGCATGGAAATTCTTCAGGGTAACTTGCCCTTGGAAAATTTATTTTCATTTGTACCTAAAAATATCCTTCCTGGAAATTTCAGATTCTGCTATAGATACTGGGTTTCACAGTCTTTTTGAATGTAACTTGTGCTCAGTTCCAATGATTATTTAAAATCTATCTAAGCTAGGCTCTTAGTGTCAAGTTCACCCAAGTAGGATGTACAAAAAAATGTGTCATGTATTCATTGTCTGGATGTAATCTAAAAATTATTTTTCTTCAAAGGAAAAAACAGATCTTTCCCTTCTGAATCTGCAAGGCTTGTTCTATAGAACTTTATTTAAGGAAACCATAAGTAACTCCTATCTTACCCGCCCCCCCCTTATTCCTCCTCCTTTCCTAGCATACTTCTCATCTACTGAAACCAGTATTCTGTTTGTTTACTAGTTAGGGTCTTATGTTAATGAGGATATCTTGAGTCTTCACTGGTGCCAGTTATTAGAGATGAGACATTTCTTTGATTCATAATCATCAGTTATGAGATGGTTTCGTGGAGCTCATCTGAATCCATTTCTGCATTCTATCAAGTTTCATAATCCACAATTGGTCCAGGACAATCTCCGTTTCAGTTTTTTGGTAATGCAATGGATCTGTGAGATGAGCAATGCAATTCTCTTGGTTTATGGCCCACATGTCTTTTTAGACAATGAAAGGACATGATGTAATGACACATCACGTCGCACCTGTTCCTTTCTCCTGCATTCTTTCTGTTTGATATCAAAGGCATGGATAATAATAAACTTCACANATGTAATGGATATTATATATAGTGTATATATATAGTATATATATTATATATATTTATAAAAAATTTTATGTTTTGCTATGGCACCTTAGAGCCAGATAATATCAGCTTAATTTTCCCAGGGAATTTTCACAATGCCCATTGCTTAAAGCAGGTGTTCTACTCTACCACCAGATTGCATGCCTGGGCTTCTCTGACTATCAATAGGATGCCATAGGTACCTCCACAAAAGAGCATTTAATTTTGATGACTAAGGAGACTATCCATAAGCAGACTTCTACTCCTCATAAACCTCCTCTCATGGATTCAAATGAGTTACTTACTTAGAAGAAAAGAACATAGTATAAAAAAAGGCTGATAGAATTTAGGCAATGTATAAAGAATATCTAATCACCTCCCCAAAAAATTCGTAGAAGTATGTCTAGCTTTTATCTGCCTGCTTCCTCAGGGGAAACGGTTTGTGGTTTCCAGTTTACTTTTCTCCCTTACAACATACACAGAACAGATGTGCAGAATGATAGAAAAGAGGGAGCTTTGCATCGCTTACCCATACATGTTGTAATCAGCCAAAGCTTATGCCAATAATATTCCATTCTGTCTCGTCATGGACATAGATAGATAGTAATAAAATGGAGTATAGCAGTAGAAGATGACTGGCAAACAGAGATGGAAGACTCTTGAAATATTTTAGTGCACCGAGACAGCTCTGGGAGGACAGTGGAAATGAATTGCATAGTGCTTGTTAAGAAAGTAACAGCTCCACTTCTGCTGGAACCAGTATCAACACACACAGCATCAGCCATTTTTCAGTCATCCTCATGATACCGATGTTGACGACTTTTATTCCTGGGGGAGTTGATTGTTAATCTGTCCTGTCCATTGTGAATAGTTCCTATAAATTATTCTAACAGTTTCTTTATGAGTCATAATTCATGAAAAAGCAATACATTTCAATTTCAATTTCTGTTAAAAAATGAAATCACATCATTGACTACTTGTCTAACAGAATCACAGAGTACCAGGAGATCATCTGTTCCATCATCCTGCTGAAAGCTGGGTCAACATTGCCCAGGACTGTGTCCAGTCACATTTTAGATATCTCCAAGCATGGAGACTCCACAACCTCTTTGGTCAACTGGTTTTGGTGCTCAGTTACCCAAGGTACAAGTCCACGGTCATCTTGTCAGCCCTTCATAGGATTCTCTCCAGTATGTTCACCTCTATTTTGCCCTGGGGTGCCCAGCACTCCTGCAGATTCGTCTCACCACTGCTGAGTAGATGGTCAAATTACTTGACCAGCTCACAATGCTTTGACTAATGCAGCCTGGTACGCCACTGGCCACCTTTGAAGCAAGGGTACCTTGCTAGCTCATGATCAACTTGTTGTCCACCATGTCTTCTCTTGGCAAGTTGCTTACCAGTTATTCATCCCCCACTCTGTACTGGTTTGTGAAGTGCAAGATCTGCCATTTCCCTTTACTGAACTCCATGAGATTCCTGTTGGCCCATTTCTCCAGTTTGCCAAAGTCCCTCTGAATGGCAGCACAACCACCTTCCATATCAACCTCTCCTTCCAATTTTCTGTCATTTACGCACTTGTATTCTGCCACATTGTCTTGGTCATTAAAGTTATTAAATGGTATTGGCTTCCCTGGCATATACTGGTAGTCACTATTGCTCTTCCTTTGTCCACTGAGCTATTCACTTCATTGCATAAGGCTATCATGTTGAGGAGGTATGTTTTGCCCTTCATAAATCCATGTTCACTATAACAAATCATCTTCTTGTCCTTCATATATTTGGAAATGGTTTCCAGGGTGATTTTGTCCATCACCTTTACAAGGATCCAGTACAGGCTAACAAACCTGTACTTCCTTGGATCCTCATTAGAGCTCTTTCTGGAAGATGAGTGACATTTGTTCCTCTGCAGTCTTTAGGGATGCCTCTTGATGACTGTGACTTTTTAATGACAGTTGAGAGTGACCTCACAGTGACATCAGCCAGCTTGCTCAGTACTCATGGTACATCTTGCCAGGTCTCATGGACTTGAATATGTCCAGTTTCCTTAAATGCTTCTTACCTGGTCCTCTCCCACAGAGAGCAAGCCTTCCTTGTTCTAGACTCCTTTTGGTCTGAGACCTGTGACTGCTAAAGGTAAATATTACTAGTAAAGAGAAAGGCAAAGGTGTCATGGAGTTACCCCAGCTTTCTCTGTGTCATCTGTGTCCAGGTTTCCTGCCTCATTTAGCACCAGACCTCTATTTTCCCTGGTCTTCCTTTTGCTGCGGATGCACCTGTAGAAACCCTTCTTGCTGACCTTCACGTCCTTTGCCAGAATCAACTTCCACATGGACTCCCAACCCCGATCCTTGTATGCTCTGACAGTGTCTCTATACTCCTCCTGGATACCCATATATGCAAACTGATGACAACTATCATTTGTACCCTTCTATTTTACTTATTTTCATAAATTCAGACCACATCAGGTCTATGAATATGAAACATTGTTTTTTTCATGATTTATTATGATACTGACGTCATAAGCAGCCCTGGGCAAGAACTGGATATTCTGCTTTGCACAGTTAGTTCTTTTTGCTTCTACTGAAATGGTTTTGCTGTTAAGTGAAACTAAAAAATAATGTTATGAGGGTATAAAAAAAAGCTATCACAGAAAATTTCCTTTATTTTTTCTTTCTTAATATTTTTCTCAATAATATTATTTGCTTTCTAGAAAGCAGTCTCAAATAAGGAGATGGAAATATTCCATTCTGAGACATTAGGAAAAAAAGTCAATGAAATTGACAGGTTTTTTAAAAAAGTCTTAATTTTTGTTGCTGATCGAATTGTCTCTTTAATGTATATGCAACTAATTTCCAACCTACAGTAAGAATGACTTAAGAAAGTCCTTAACTACAGTACCCACAAAACCAAACCATAATTTAAGACTAACATCATCAAACTCTTTTTCATATCCTAATAAGTGTCTTTTTTTTTCCTGAACATTTCAATCCTTTTGAAGATTTAGAGTGCAGTACAAAAGCACAATGCAATAATTTACTTCCATATATACACCAGTATAGGTATATATGAGCACCAGTAAGCTAGTAATCCTAGGTATAATTATAGGCATAGGTATAGTTTTTCTTACTGAAAATAAGGCTGTTTGCCAAATAGTAAGGCATCATCCTCTAGCCTAATTCCTGAAATACTGTAAAACATAATAGACAAGGTCTGTGCCTATAGGGAGATTTTCTTCTCATCCCAACTTTCCATGTCTTCCTAGGGCATGTCGTTTTCCACCTCAGAAACTTTCCTTGACTATTCCAGTTTTTCTCCTCCTCATTTGTGCTTAATTCATTTCTCATACGCACTACACCCCTATGGCACTTATTCTGCCACCATCTCAGAGGTTCATAAGTCATAGTCTTTAAGTAACTGTTTTTCTAAGCCATGCCCATGCAACTGACATGTCCTGCTCCGGGGAGTATTTCTTCCTTGCATGTTTTGTAACAACCCACAGTTTCAATAATTTTTGTTATTTTACAGGCTTTTGCCAAGTGCTCTGTCTTTTCTGGTTCTGTTATTTGCACTGTTTATTAGACTGGTCCAAAATTTTTTTTAAAAAAAAAAGGATTTTGGGGCCATCCAGGATTGTAATCACTGTTGCCAAGAAAGGCTGCTTCCTTAAAACAGTGCAAGCTTAATTTCATCTGCCATGTCTGAATCAGAAACAAAGGTGTACCTTTTTATGTTTGTTTATTTAATTGTCCTATTTTTTTAGTTTAAGGGCATCATGAACTATTTTCCATGTAAGGGTGCAAAAATGCCTTTGATAAGTTGCAGTAAATTGAAGACAAGAGAAATAATGAAATAGACATGTTAATGTATGAATATAAAGAACCAATTGCTAAAAGCTTGTCTCATTTTCTATGTAGAATAGAATAGCATAGCATAGCATAGCATAGCATAGCATAGCATAGCATAGCATAGAATAGAATAGAATAGAATAGAATAGAATAGAATAGAATAGAATAGAATAGAATAGAATAATAGAATAGGAGTAGAATAGAATAGTTCAGTTGGAAGGGGCCTTCAAAAATCTTCTACAATTCCATATTTGGAGGTTATTCTGAAAGGTTTACACTGCAGTTACAACCAGGTTGACTAAAGCATGCAATTGAAAATGATACAAAGCCAAAAAACCTTGAGTTTCAGTGGTTCCCAACCTGTAAAATGTGTCTCACTGGTGTAGTGTGAGCATATTATAGGTGAGACACAGTGTAGAGCCTCAGAGGATGACACTTCTCACCCGTCGCGATCCTGTCTTGAGTCACTGTACCATGCTCCTCAAACCTAGAACTCAGGGGAGCATTGGTACAAGCTCTGAAGACCATCTGCCAGGTTCAGGAAGATCTATTCTTTCCTTTCCAATGTTATATGTTACAGCAGATCACAGAATAATAGGGGTTGGAAGGGACCTCAAGAGATCATCGAGTCCAACACCCCTGACACAGCAGGGTCCCTAGCTCATCTACCCATAGCAAGTATCAGCAACAGCAGCACAGGAATGAGGGGCATGGAGAAGTAAACAGAGGAAAATCAGAGAAGCTGGTACTATATATGCCATTTTTTTCCCCACAAGGATTTCAGTTACAAAACCATTGCGGTTCTTATCAAAGTACACCACTCTGTGCTGTTTCCTAGCCTTTGCTGAACCCAATTTGGATTCAGCTGTTGGGAACTTCAAACTACCAGCATTTGTTTCTGCAATGTTATTATAGCCTGATAGGTCACATGAAGATGAAAGTGTTCCTGCTTTTCCCTTAGTGTTGTTAGTCATCCTGGTGTAGCTTATTAGTGCTATTTGTATACCTTATCACATTGACACATCATTCTTTGTATTTACTTTCTGAAATACTGAATATACTGCTTTTCTTAGTTGTGCATCAATTGGTTTAATTAAAAAAGAAATCTTTTATTTTTCATATATGCCTTTGGAAAAAACAGATCAAGTTGTTCTAAGATGCTTGTGACTTCTCTGTACTGGTATCTAAAGAAACTAATATAAGTGATCCATGTAAAACTCCTTAGAATCCTTGTATGAACAGTTCCTGTATAAAAACATTTTAGGGAGCAACTGAAAGCAGGATATTAATATAGATTCTGGTTTTTGGCTCTTCCTGCTGTTAGAGACACATTAGTAATCTCAGTGGGCCCAGAGTGTGGAGCTTGCTATTTTTTTATGTGTGTCCATACTGTGGAGCTGTTAGTCACAGAATCATACAATCATAGAATGGTTTGGGTTGGAAGGGACCTTAAAGATCAAGTTCAAACTCCCCTATCATTGGCACGGACACCTCTCACTAGACCAGGCTGCTCAAGGCCCCATCCAACCTGGCCTTGAACACTGCCACGGAGGGGGCAGCCACCACCTCCCTGGGCAATGTGTGCCAGGGCCTCACCACCCTCATAGTAAAGAATTTCTTCCTAATATCCAATCGAAATCTACCCCCTTACAATTTGAATCCATTCCGTCTCATCCTATCACTACAAGCCCTTCTAAAAACATCCCTCCCCAGCTTCCTCGTAGGCCCCTTCAGGTAGTGGAAGGCTGCTATAAAGTCTTCCTGGAGCCTTCTCTTCTCCAGGCTGAAGAAGCCTAACTCTCTCAGCCTGTCTTCATAGGAGAAGTGCTCCAGCCCTCTAAACATCTTCACGGTCTCCTCTGGACCCATTCTAACAGTTGCATGTCCTTCTTATGTTGGGGACTCCAGAGCTGGACCCAGCACTCCAGGTGGAGTCTCATGAGAGCAGAGCAGAGGGGCAGAATCCCCTCCCTCGACCCACTGGGCACGCTCCTTTTGATGCAGCCAGGATACAACTGGCCTTCTGGACTGTGACCACATTTTGTGGTCAAGCTTCTCATCTACCATCACCCCCAAGTCTTTCTCTGCGGGGCTGCTCTCTATCACTTCATCTCTGTGTTGGAGCCCAGTCCAGTCTCTGAAGTGGTTAATCAGAGTAACAGTCATCCAGGTAACACACAGGTAACACACAGGCAAAGTTCAATGTGATGTCTTCTAGGGACAACAGCTGATGAGGTGTTAGTGTCCAGACACCCTGTTTTGAAGGTCAAGCAGGTAAAGAGGGGTTTCTCAGTGAAGATAAGGTAAGACCAGTGTGTGACTGAGTTCCTACCTTTACCTGAGATCCTTGCAGTTCATTGTGATGCCTCCAGGACAGAATCTGAAGGCATAGTCACAGTAGTTTAGTAACTAAAAGGAAACTACTCGCCATCTGCCCCAACCTTTTTCCTAACCCCTGAAATGGTGTCTTAGCTTTAGCACTCAATAATCCCAAATTTTCCGTCTATACAGGTAGAGGGTTGTTTTTTTTTTCTTTCTGAGCTTGATACCTATTCCCTAACTCATTGCAGACAAAGTAGAAATGAGACATTAAAAACTGCTCAAAGTAATTTTCATTTATTTAATGTTAATTACATCCGTCACCTAAGGTCCCTTTTGTGTCTGATCCTTTCTGTCTGAAGATGCTGATCTCGTCCATTACATTTCAGAGTCAAGCATTTAATAAAAAGTCAAAAGGCCGCTCAAGCCTCCTTAGTCAATCCACTAGCTAGTGTGGACATGGTTTCTGTATCTAACAGTGCACAAAGGAATGAGCCAACATTGTCTTTGGCTGCTTTTGAATCCTCCAACCATACACTGTGAGATTTTTACATTTGGGTCACAGGAGAGTGAGGTTGAAATGACATCTGTAGCAGAATGCAATTTTTTGCCCACTGAGATTTAAATATATGGGATTATTTACAGAATCACAGAATCACAGAATCTTAGGGGTTGGAAGGGACCTCAAGAGATCATCGGGTCCAACCCCCCTGCCAAAGCAGGCTCCCTCTCTCATATTACATAGATAGGCATCCAGACGAGACTTGAATATCTCCAGAGAAGGAGACTCCACCACCTCCCTGGGCAGCTCTGCAGACAAGCTCTACAACAAGCTCTGCAGACCATATATTGAGAAGACCATTACGGTACTGCATTTTTCCCTGCACCTTGGGAGACAGAAAAATGGCAAGAAAAAGTTCAGCTGATGTCTTCATAAAGCTGTCTTTGACACTCTGGCCCCTAGAGATTATGACTTTCCATCATCAACTATGAGCAATGGGTGGTGAAGCAACCAACAGTCAATGTTTATGCTGCCTTTTGAAGTTGCCAAATGCTTCTCCATGCTTCTTTTTCTTTTCCTCCCAACTTCTGGCAGGCATGTAAATGGGACATTTTTACCCAAAGCACTATTTTAGCCTTTTATTTTACAGAGATAAATTAGTCATTTTGTGCCATTCTCTAAAAAATAATGATTAAAAGAATAAAGAAGTCTGATTTGATTCCTAATATGCAGTGAAAGCTTAAGCTGGCTAATAATTGCTAATATACTACTTAAGGCTTCCTCTGACTCACAGCCAACTGTAGAGGGCAAGTCAAAACAGCCTTGGATAAATAATTAAAGCATTTAAAGATGTTAGGCTTATATTTTGATCCTAATCTTTAGCTGGTATAAATCTGCTCAGCTCAACTGAATGGGTGGAGCTGCAGAAACTGAAGACTGGGTCTTATTTTCAAGACTTCCCTAGATTGTAAGTGAGTAGAATTTGTTTTTATCAGTATTTCTGAATCCAGTTTTTTTATTTTTCACTGACTGATAGTTTCTGACACTAAATAATACTGGAATAAACATAGATTATTACCCTCTCATTTCTGTACCTGCTGCAGAGGTGATTTCAGGTAGTGCTGGAATAGACATAATTTTATTCTTAAGCATGGATCCATCTCAGATAACGTTGGCTGGCTGCTAGATTGACATACAAATCTGAGCTAGGCACCCTGGGCTTCTTTTAGGATTAGTTGAGATGAAAAGAGGCTTCAAAAGATTAAATTCACCTTTCTTCTGGAAAACATCTAAAATATTTCAGATGATCTGAGATCTAGAAGTGTCTGTTTCTGCCTATTGACTATAAATGAGAGAATATAGTTATTTCACACATCTATAGTATTGGTGAGATGAATTTTTTGCCATCAAACAAACTTGTCAGTTAAATTCACTCTGGTTGACACAGGGCTTCTACTCCAAAGAGTGGAACTTAAATGAAACTTCACAGTTAACCAGAAGACTGAGACAACTGATGTACAAGTCTTCTGCACAATAGTAAATTCCTCTCTCAAACTGACTACATAACAGGCATGTTGCAACTTTTACCTCCTTCTGCTTGCTTCCCTTCTTCCAAAGTTATTTTTTCTACATTCAGTCAAAATGAACATAGTTTTTCCTACATTCAGGAGGTACCCTGAATAATAGTGAGGTTTTCATAAGCCCTGTTATAACGTAAGAATCTCTAGGGGCAGTGGTCAGGTAAGTGGGATGTGGACTAGAAGAGGACCATTTCCTCATTGACAGGAATAACAGCAGTTTGACTATGGCCAGAAAATGACCAAGACTCCCTGCTTTGCTTTGCCTGCAAATGTTGATTGGCTACTATTATTACTGTCTGCAGGGGAGACCCAATGGATACAAGAACTGCTGCTCATAGAAATGACCTTTTTAGTAGTCACCACCATTTGTGTTGAAGCAGGATCAGAAAACTTAGATCTCCAGGGCTTTTCATCCCATCTTCATCACTCCTGTGCTGCCTGAAAAACCCTAATCTTTACAGAGGCAAAATTCAGTTTTTCCTGAAGTCCTCTGAGTGTTTGAGCTACTTGTGCTCTCATAGCCTTAAGGAGAATGTATCAGCTGCCAAATGGAGCTGTTTTTGCTTTAGGGCTCCACATACTGCTGTTACTTAAATTGTGGTCTACAAGGAGAATTCAGAGCAAAAATAAAATGAGATAGGCCTGCTACATTACTGGAAAGTTGAGATGCCTTAAGATAGTGGATTCTGGGGTCAGAGCACTATTTTTTTTGTTTAGCAATGGGCATTCTTCATTCAACACTTAGTACATTTATTACGTAAGAGACACAAACCCAAAGGAGTTTAGGAAAGAGGCCAACATAATTTGGTCAATATAAGTAGATTTAACCAAAAAACAGTGAAGCTTCTGTACTAGTTAGGGAGATCACAGTTATAACATATATGGATAAACAAAACCTGCCTTTTTTGTGCAAACGTGTATCACTCCTCCCATACATCTCAATTACACTGTTCACCCATGCACACAGAACATGTGTACAGGGGTTTGAACATTTCTGAATAGTTACTACCCCACGTCATTAGATCCAGCAAAGCATATCTGGATATAAACCCAGAGTTTTACGTTAGTCTAGCAGACAACAAAGACATATGAGATGGATTCATATTAGAAAATATAGTTGTATCTACTCTGGCACTACATGAATTCATGTCTGCAGCAGATACAGAAATGAGAGGGTGTAATGGAAACATTTAGCTCATAATTTAACAAATCCTTTGAAGAGAACTACATATGCCCACCTTTAGTAAGCTCCTCAATGAAAATTCAGAGGTATGTAAAGTCAATCTTTGCCAACTGTACTACTTTACTGTAGAAATTGTAAATACAAAGGATTTTTAAATTTTCAGAATTACAGTTTCTGAAATCTCCATTTTGCAAAAATCTCTCAGATGTGGTATTCTTTTCACCACATTCCTGCATTTACAATCCTACTAAGTATGTAGGAGTCACATGAAATGGATTGGAACTCAGCCCAAGACACAGTTCCATAGAGGTCTGTGTCTACCTGTAGGCATCTACATAAGTACCAGCTATCTAAGCTTCCGTTATACTCAGTGGAGGTCTCATTTGTATCAAAGTCAAAGCAGACCAGAAAGTGGTTCAGCTTACTCTTCAGCAAACACTTCCAGTGGGTCAACTGAATCTATATTTCCAGCCTCAACAAATTGCATTGAGTATTGTTAAAGCATGCTGTCTTGTAGACACCTACAAACATACACCTGGGGCTCAACACTTTTGTCCAAACATAGGCATATACTGCTGTTTCAGATGATACAGAGCAGAACGACAATTGGCAGCTGAAACTCTGCTGGAATATCATAGGACATCTCAAATACCACTGAACACTGATGATTAAGGGTCTGAATCATAGGTCCACATTTAGTGGTGGTCAAGTTGTAGCTTAATTCCATTCTTGCCATTTTCCATTTAACCACCCGGAGTAGAAGAGCCACAGTGAATGCTGGCTATAAGGAAAAGATAGAAAGAAGAAGAAGGGCAAAATAGACTGGAAAACGACTGATGAGTAATAGTCTTCAAATACTTAGAAGTCAGAAATAAAGAACAAAAAGAGAACTGTTCCCAACAGTCAACGAGGATGGGAGAAATAATTATGGATCTAAACTGCATTAGGGACATCTATCTAGTGAAAGGAATCATTGCAAAACAGAGTGGATCACCTGGAAAGCTTTGGTGAACAGGTAGAGGGCATGGATTTGGTTTCCTCCTGAGGTGTCTTCCAGCCTTACTTCTAATGATTTTATGACTAATTTTTTTGTGCTAGGGAATTAGAAAATGATCTCTGTGGGTGGAAATGGACTTACCCCCATCACATAGGCCTCCTGACACCACCAACAGAATTTTAAATGAGGAACTAGACAGTCTGTAGTTCTTTAATAGGGCTTTGCTGCCAAGGGGCCCAACATGTTTCCCATAATGAGGCAAGGGTAGGAGGAGAGAAGAGGGAAATTCCTCCATTCTTTATATTTCCATAGTATTTTGTAATTAATTTGATGCTTTTACAGAAAATTAATTGGGTTTTGATAATGAAATAGAAAAGACTAGCCAGACACTGGCAAATTAAAAAAAAATATCACTGCCTAATAGGCTTGCACGTCAGACTGATAATGCTGTCTCCCTCAGGTGCTTCAGAAGAAAATAGCCCAAGAGGGGACACTGTGAAAGTACTTGTCAACTGAAGGGTTAATCTGCCTGCCTTCCCCACTCCCCTGTTCCCTCACAACTAAAGCTAAGCAGATTAATTAAAACTTAAAAGGATTCTGATTTAGTTATGAGTAAGAAAGTGAAGTGTTGCAGCCCCTTGCCTATAATTCACCGTTGCAGATTGACACTCGGACAGGACGAGATGTAATTAGCTTATTATGTAGTACGTTCCCTGCAATTCTTCGCAAAACCTCTCTTTTAGGTTTTTCCCTACCTTATCTCTCCTCTCTTCTCATCCTATCCACGACAAAGGCATTTAACAGAGGTAAATATTGATTTCTAAGATGACAACGGTGGGTCAAACAGGATGCTGATGAATCGTCTCTGTAAACTCAGCAGGTATCATCTCCACCTCATCTGTCATCCCCTGGTGAAACAGAAAGCCATTCTGTAATATTTCTACTTAATATTTCATTTTCCCCCAATATGTTATCAGTGGAACAGCAATGGGAGGGGAAACCAAGAGATCTGCAGTCATAAGTATCTTCTCCTTTCCCTTCCAAGAAATATGAAGAGGAACAAGTTATTTTCCACCCATAGCACTTAAACTCCTGTAGGAAATAATTTATAAATTTATAAATTTCTGCTGTCATATCTCTAAGCCTCAAGCCACAAACCATAAATACAATCCATCCTTTGTGGGGATCTGGTACAAAATCTATACAACTAGTTGAATGCCCTTAAAAATATGAGGATGAAAATACTTACACATTAGGTCTTTGCACAGAGGTGATTCTCAAACTCTGAATATAATCCAACCCTTTTGATTTTGGTGGGAGCTTTTAAAAAGGAGGCATACTTGAATACACCTGTAATGGCATCCATAATACTAACTGTACACAGTGGGATGGAACATACTGCACTTTTAAATTAAGAAGGTAGAAGTTTGGTAGCCAGATGGTGTAGAAATAAGCACCTAGGAACTTAAAAATATATGGATGTAGTGTTATGTCACATGTTATATCTACTGCCTATAACATTCACTCAGGCTTTGAAGAGTGTTCATTTATTCCTTTCTGCATTGGAGGGAACATCTGTATGCTGCGTAAGTTCCACTTTATGGTCAGAGGTTTTGGGGACATCCAGATGTATAACTAGATCTGTCTTTAGGTTCCTGTCTTTAGGTACCCACCTCAAAATGTTTATTACATGCTTGTGGCAGACAACAAAGAGGACTTTCAGTGGAATTTTAATGGAGCAAAACCAAGTTCTTTTAAAGTTACAGCACATCTTAAATAGCGATAGACTCAGTAGGTCTGATCTGAATCAGCAGTAGTGTGTCTAAGCACCAGCTTAGCGGTCAGCTTAGTTGTCCCAGCACGGTTAGCTAAAGCAATGGGAACACAGACAACTGCAGGGGACTGACAGATACAGCGCATGACTTACAGAGAGCTGTGCAATTCCTGAGTGATAGCAGATTCCAAGCATCCTTGCCCACCTCAAATGCACCAAACACCAATGTGTTGGCAACTAAACCGACAAAAAGATTAATAGATAAACAAATCGGGCCAGCTGGGCTGCTGATGCCTTTCTGACTATCAAAGGGAATTAGGCGTCTGTCTATATACCTCTCAAAGCACTCAGTTCAGTTTACAGTGCCATTTGATATGCAGCAACTCCCAACCACTGCTCCAGAGATGGTAAGGTCTCCCAAAAGCCCCCAGTTTGATCTAACTGGCCCCTGCAGATGTTCAGGATACCTTTGGCATCTCACATTACACTTGGTGCCTCTCTGAACCTGAACTGAGTCTCAAGTGCTTGTCAGTGACCAAAACACCTTTGTAAATCAACTCGGGCTGCACACTTCAAGTATGGAATGATGGGATGAACAAGCAAATTCCATCACTGACAGTTTAATGTGAACTCAGATATTTCAGCTCATGTCACGATTTTGACCTTTAGTGATAAATTGAAAAAAACCCCTACCCTTTCCAACAAAAAGGGCTTTTTAGGATGAACCATGAGACAACAAAAATGGAAAGCATGGATCCTTTCTATTTCTCTTCTACAATCTAGTAAGTCTGCAGAAACATTACGATGCTTTTGTCGGTTCTAACAGCCTCCTGTTACCCCTCTCATTTCCTAACAAGAGACCTGGAGACCTTTTGGAATCGAAAAGCCCAAGTCAAGGGGAAAAAACATGGCCTCTTACACGGTGGTGTTCACTGATAATCCTGAGGGGTGTAGGCATTGCAAAGAGATAACAGGGTCTTTAGGGAAGCTGGATGCTTTGTCCGAACAATCTGTGTAGAAGCAATGTTTTTTCTCTCCTGTCCTGGGTCTGAGTCCGTTGATGGGGTTCCCATTTGCCCCTTAGGTCTGTGTGCAAATACACTTTATCAAAAAACATGGATTTTCCAAATTCTGTGCATGGGATCGTGTACAGGAGCAAATAGATATATATTCGTAGTGTATTTAGTACTACATCTCTACAGCTCAACTTCACAAGCTTTTTTTGCTTACTTGGTATACACCATTTCCTACATGAGCCTGCAGCGGGGTCCTTCCAAATTCGTTGTTAGCAATACCACTTCAGAATTAACTGTTTATGAGACCAGTTATTGTTTTCCCCCACTTAATAGCTTTTTGTTGTTGTTTTTATTGCTTGGATTTCATATTTTTATCCTCAAAATTCATCCTAAAATGAATAAAATTATTGTCTTTTCATTTCTAGTTTCCCACTTATACAGTTTACTTCACTGGCACACTGGAAATTGCTATTTAGATCTTTAAATAACAACAGCAAAAAAAAGAAAAACAAAATATCTTGTGCATATGTTCAGCTTTTATGGCATAATTTCTGCCAATTGCCAGGGAACCGTTCCCACATCAAAGTTGACTCTCTGCATAATATTTGGGAAAATGTGTCTGTTTTGCTTCTCTTATAAAAATTATCATTTTTTTGCTACACTTCTGTTCTCTCCAGTTGTTTCCAGGCCCATGACCTTTATCAGGGGAGGCACAGGCATCAAGACGGTGTCCTCTGCAGGTATCATCAACATGACTTGGGTATGATTGATCTACAGGTTTTTGAAATTTTTATTTGCCTACTGTATCTTGTACTTTTACCTCTCTGCCAGAATGAAATATGCTCATGGAAGTTCATTCTTTAACATTGCTTGTCTCTAGTTGGAAAGCTTTTTTAACTATTAGAATTATTTTTGCTTTACTCTGGGTACCCACGTGTGCCCAGGGATAAAATAATTCACATCAGACTATGACATCAGAAGTGCTGAGAGTGCTTCTCTGTGCAAATCTATTACTAACCAGCAACAACACCAGGGCATCCCTGCTTATGATTATACACTTTTTGTACAATTCAAATAAGAATAGGTATAGTTTTTATTTATTTATTTATTTTGTATGCCAAGGATTTCTTCTAGGTTCCTGACATCTCACTGATGAAAAGGCTATTCTGTTGTTGATGTTTAGGAAGCGTCTAGTAGAAGTGCACAGTCATGCACGCATAACAGGATGGGTCTGCAACCCTCATTTTGGCTTTTGTAGATGATAGAGATGAAACAGTTTCCAACAGGACCACTTCCGGTGGCTGCAGTTCAAAGTTCTTCTGGCAGGACAGATCTTGCAAAATGATCACAGGCTTCTGACACGTTCTTCCTCATGTGGCCTGGAACAGCACTGTCTACCTCTGCAGAGAGGACGGAGCTGCAGGGGTTTGTACTAGATCTACAGCACCACATGAAAACATAGGACATGCTTATAATTTTAAAAATATTTCCTCTTACTCTGGGGCTAAAAAATTTAGGCTAATTCTCAACTGGTTTGTAAAAGAAGAGGTATTCAGTAAGACCACAGACTATATAGACAGTTTTTCAGTCTCCAACAATGGCCAGTAATGACTGCCTGTTGGGAAGGAGCATAAAAAGGAAAATATACATTGATGTTCCCACATTTTAGCGTTCCATTTTCCTGCAATCTGTGGCTACGCGATTTCCTGACCTGGGGGTTAGTTCTTTGTCTATCATAGTCTATGAAGGCTTTTCCTTCCATGTTTGTATCTAATTGCTTTTTGAACCCTTGAAAAAGTTATGACATTCACAACATCCCGTGGCAATGAGTTTCATAGTTTAATTATGTGATGCGTGAAGAAGTACTTTCCTTTAATCATTTTGAGCCCACCTTTAGATAACTTTATTTGATACCTCCTAGATTTTGTATTACAAGAAGTAGCAAATAATTGTTCTTTCTTCACCTCCCGCATGATTGTCATGATTTCATAGACTTCTGTCACATCCTGAAACGATTAGTCTTTCTTTCCAGGCTGAATAGTTTTATTTTTGTTTATCTCCTTTTATGTGGAACCCATTTCATACCTTTAAGCATCTTTGCTGTTGTTTCTTTAGTTTACCAATTTTTCTGTACTGCTACTAGATGTAACTTATACGGTTATTTACACCTGTTAAAAGTGATAGCATCATTTCATTATTCTGGTATAGGAGCATTTTACACCCACTTTTGACTACAAAAATGTGCAACCATAGAGGGTTTGGTTCTCCACATTCAGTAAATATTAAGCAGCTTCAATTTATCATGGAAAATATTTATTTGACTTGTGATGAATTCTGGGTTCCATACTTTAAAAAAAAAGTATTTAATATTTGTTTTGATTATTCCATCTGATGTTCTCCAATCTGGTAGAAAGAAAACAATATGTTCTGCTAATGACTATGTTTTTAATGTCTGATGAATTTTCTTCTGTGAGAGAAGGACACAGCTCTTTCAAACTCAGCAGCTGAATAGATCTATATGCCCTCGGGCAGAATGTTGCCAGGATAATGACACAGCTAATGTAATTAATTAACCCTTTTGAAGTCTTAATGTTTCAAAATTTCAGGTAATGGTATTTAGGTAGCTATTTTATTTTATTTTATTTTATTTTATTTATGTAAGATTACAATTTGTTACCTAAGCAAAAAGCACTTCCCCCCCAAAAAAGGAAAGAAAACAAGACTCATGACTCTAACCAAAAAACCCCAGGATAAATAAAGTAAAAAGAGAATTGTTAAGCTATATCATTTTAAAAATTGCATTTGCCACTTCATATGCTAACCATAAAAACTGCTATCACAAATGCTTTGCTTTTTAAAAGGGAAATAATAATTTAAAAAATATTGCTTTGGTTGGGAAGTGTGAAACAGAGGTTCAAAACCTAGTTGTGCTATGGAGTGCAAATCACAGTGTGACCTTGGCTGCAACACTTAATTACTATGTGCCTCATTCTGTGATCTTTAAAAAAAGGGGATGATATAATTTCCTTATTCCTGTTTTTTCTATCTATCTGCCTCATTTATTCAGACTGCAATTAGGACAGGATCTGGTCTTTTTTTTTTTTTTTTGTAGGAACAGCACTTTGCACAGTAAAGTTCAGAACTTGATATAAACCTTTGTTTTATACAACTACTAAATCCTGTGGATGAGATGACACTCCTCATCGATAAATATATTTAGGTAAACTAAGTAACTTAAAGTTGCATTTTAATTCTATTAAAAAATTTGCATCAGTGAAACTCTGGAATAATTCTGTTGAGGTCTTGGGGGTCTTTCTGATTTACATCAAAGTGTGAAAAACTTGCATTGTTTGCTTTTAGTTTATTGTGGAATTGAAACTAAACCTTAAGATTATATTTGGTTTGGTTTCAGTGTTGTCAGTGAAGGTGACATTCTCCATCAGGCAATCCAGTGAATTCAGAATCACTTTATAAATGAAAGCTTTGGTCTGCTCCCAGTCACTCTGAGAGAGCTGCGTCTACTTCTCTGATCAGTTTTATGCTCTTTTACTAGACATTTCAGCTGAGCAACTATGAGTGCTTATAATCATCATTGTCCAGGTCCTGAACACCAAGAAATGTCTGTGAAGTCCCCTGCTACACCCAACTCTTTCCCATCTCTAATAATGCTGTCTGTAAAAGCAGCAGCAGGACTAGCAGCGTAAGTGGGGAATGATAAATATATCTTTAGCTCTCTTTTCATTTTACAATTTTGAAAAAAATCACAGAAAGGTAAAAAAATTATATTTTCTACCTCAGAATTAGTTTATATTTTAAAAAAGGTTAATGAAAACATCAAAAGTTTGGACCTGACTTTGGTACTCCTAAGCTGTATTTTAACTTCGATCCCTGTAAAATTAAACAGAAACTTAAATGAGACATTTCATAATAAAGATCAGTCAAACTATAGGTTTTTAATTATTCAGAACACTCACTTTCACTTTATTTTATTTGGCTAAAAACCCCTCAACAACTGGGAAAGCCCTGCTTGGCCTCTAGTTGCTTCTCCAGAAAGTCCCAAGTCCCTGTAGGTCATCTGGGGATTTTTTAGATACCTTTGCCTGCACAGATGGCACCTACATCTAGGTAATTAGATGGTGCTGCTCATGCCTGTGGTGTGATTCCCTTAGCGAGCATCAGAAGATGACTACTATTCTATTACATCGATTAGATACAGTGCTACATTGGAGGGATGTCAACTCACACTACTGTTAACTTGTGTCACTATCGAACTTCTGTGATTAACAAGGAGTATGTAAATGCTGTAAGGAGAGGTCCTCCATCTGCTATAATTTTTATTTCTAGAGGTATTCGTACTCCCAAGATTCCAGGTGAGATCAGGAGCCATTTGAGACAGAGACGGTCTCAACACATGGCAATACACAATCCTTGGAAAGTTTATGAGCAGTCTGGGCAAAGGGATGATGTCATCTAGAGCCAATGCTGAGGTGCTCTTGAGCTCAGGTAATGCCAAAATGACATGGGATTCCTGTGGCAATGGTGACAACTGCCTCCAGAGCTCATTTCATGCCTTGACCCAAATCACTATTTCCTTCTTGATGCTGGACAGAGAATTTGACTCAAAATGGTTTTACAGGTTCATCCCTTGTAAAGCAAGTTCGTTAAGCATCTGAGCTGACGGAATCAAGGCTGTTGCTCTAATGGAATCATATTGTAATTTTGCACAGTACAGATGTTTTCTTGCATTCCTTTGTCCCCTGGGATATTTGGGTCTGTTGCTTCCTCTTCTCTGGGAATATTTGGTCCACTATTGAGGAGATTCATGATAACATGACAATGTTCTATTTAACTCTTTTTTGAATTTATTATACATATTTATTGTCCATCACAATAAGATACCATAGGCCAATACATCGTATCTCTGCAAGCATCAAGCCATGTCTTTATTGGTCCTCGCAAAGAGTAACTCAGAGCAGTGTAGAAAGTGCTGTATTTTACAAGACTGCCTGCAGATCCAGGCATCATGTCCCAGATGGGCATTAGTGCAGCTGATTTTCAAGCTATATTAAGGGAAAAGCTGACATAAGAGCCAGGTACACTAGATTTACACCAGCTGAGAGACTCCCTGTGCCAAGGCAGCACAAAGATCTGGGCCTTTGGATGATGCTTAGAGCATCTTGGAAAGAATCCTATTTCCGTGTTCCTTTTTTTTTTTCTTCCTGGAAATGAGCATTCCAGTGGGTGTGCATTCAGTAGTATGCACATGCTTTAGTAGCCTAGAATCCTGGCACCAATCCCATTTTGATCCTGGTGGCAATATCAGAGTATTAACAGAGGGTTTCTAATTGTGAGCTTTTAAAGAGCCATATTAAAAAAAAAAAAAAAAGGATTTAAAAAAAAAAAAATATGAAAAAAAATNNNNAAAAAAAAAGATATGCAATATAATCTTGCCCAAATGTTATTTCAATGCCAATAAAACCCAATGAATTGACTAAAGACCTTAGTAAATAAAACCATGTTATTTTACTTCAGGGATTGCGATTGTTGGCCAGACTCAGGATTTTCACTGGAAATGAGATTGGTGGTTTTATTTTAGCCTGAGTAGATAATTCACATTGAAAAATAGTTTGATAATTATTCTCATTAGTCAACTAGGACAGAGCAAGTTGTAATGGATTTAAGTGGTGGCAGGGGTATTTAGGTTAAATTTTAGTAGTTGAAAGGGGAGAGAGAGAAGAAGAGATGGTAAAGAAAAAATGCAGCAATACCAGGAATAAAATAAGAGAAGACGCGATGTGAAAAGCCGAAAGCTGAGAAAAGACACATCTTAAAGGATGTGTCTTGAAGGAGTAAAACATTCCTTAAGCCTGCTGAAGATTCAGAAGCATTTTTCCTTTATTTATTTTCTGTTATTATTTCTATAAAGTGCTTTGTCCAAGAAGCACCCCTAATTTGATATTCAGTCCTTAGTTATGCCCTCACATAACTGTTGTCTGACAGGAGCCAAAGAGGGACATTGAAGTGAGACAGTTAATCAATATGGGGGTACAATGCAGATTTGTATCTCCATCCCTTTGCCAGGAATCCTTGGCATCTCTTTATTGCATCGGCGTTTGTCATCCAGCCTTATGGATTTTTATTATGGATTTTGTTGATTCTTTTTTATTTTATTTTTACTGTCAAAAGTGGCAACCCTATCTAGAACTGACCAATGACCTGCTATAATAGGGCACAGAGTTTGCAAGCTGGAACAGCAGCATTCTGATGCAGCTATATCTCTCTACACAGGGACCAAGAATGTAGTATTGTGATATGTTTTCTCGGTGGAACAGTCATAAAGATTTCTGGACAGAGATCCACAGAGTCTTCACCCAGAATTCAGATTCTTTTTGTCCCAAAGACTTTACTATATCAGAATAATGCAAGAGAAAGCAATTAGGTGTCATACAAAGAAGCAGTAGTGGAAGGAGTAGAACACCAGAAAATATTCAGTATATGCTGGGTGCCTAGAACTCATGGGCTTGAGAAACCATTAACTATTAGCAGTCTTTATAAAACTACTGAAGGCTGCAATACTGCTTTATTTCATGGCAATCCTAATAAATTCAGTGACATCATATATGGTGCACAGGAGTAAACCACAAACCCTCTTCCAGTTTAACCATTGCAAAATTAGGAGCCTAGTCTTATATATCTAGTCTCTTGCAGTCAGACAAACACATCCAAAGAAGGATTTCAACTTGGATGTCTTAATCATCTCTTGTAGGTGGGTTTAAGTGCTCTCTAGGGATTCATGTGTGTCCCTGTTCCCTAGTGAAGGTATCTACATCAGCTAAGATAGCACATCTAACTAAGGTACATCTCAGTAAGTGTCTATGGAAGATAAGTAATATGTAATAAGAATCACTTTTCTGAGATTACCAATGCTCTAAGACAAAACAAGGAAGACAGAAAATGAGTTTGGAAACTGGGCCATGACATTACACCTGTAAAATTGTTATTATGCTGAGGTGAAATTACTAGAATGACAAGAAAGCTTCTGTACCATGTAATCAAGCAATTAGTCTCTTGACCCATCTTGTTGAACTGCAGTTTTCTAGAAACAATGTTCCTTGGCTAAGTTATCTGTCAAGACATACTTAAATGAATGTGTCATAGGAACAATATTTTATTTACTTCTGAGAACACGATGTTTCTGAATTGCTGCTGTAATTCAGAGGGAAATAGAATAAGGAGAAAACTCTGAATAACATGAGTGAAGCACCTATAGGTCTGTGCCAGGATTCTTGGAAGTGGTGTATGAAGGCTGAGAGCTGAATGAACATGTCTACTGAGCATGATGGCACTGAGAGGGTGCAAAAATAGTGTGAAAAGTTTGTAACTAGACTTTATGCTATTCCTAGTAACTAAATGTAGAATTACTGCTGAAACTTTTGGTCTAATAATGAATTTTCTTTTTTTGCAATTTAGTAAATTTTCTTCAGAGTAACAGAAGTTATAGGAGTTCATCAAAGGCTACAGACAGTAGATCTGGCAGGATGAGAGTGTATTGTATATACCCAAAACCTACTGAGAATAAGTGTAGGATAATTCTGTGAGAGACTACATGTCAGTCAGCTCCAAAATCCAACTCTTCGCCAGGAGAATATATTTTTTTTCTATGGGAATGAAAATGTGTTGACAGATTTAAATTTTTTTTCTATTTTAATCCATCTTAATGATCAACTCCTAGTAGTCAGGTAGGTCAGGTAGGTACCCATCTACACATAAACAATAAAAAATCTTTGAAGACTTTTTCTGACAGGTCTCCATAAATTTACAAATCTTATTGGGAGAAATTTAGTGTGAAAATGACCTTTACAATATTTCTATTGACTTGTGTGCTGTTTGCATTAGTACTCTGTAACTACAGCCGCTCTTGACACACTCTGAAGTCTGTTATTACACACTCTGTTTAAGTCCTATGTTGGAGAAGACCTATAAAACCAGAGAAAGAGCTGCAATATTTAAGACTATATTTTTCCTTTCTTGAATGATGGTGAGGAACTTACAAGTGATGATAGCAAGTTTTACTGCTTTTTGCACCATTTTAAAGAGAATGCTGCCACAAAAGCAGTGGGGCAGGATGTGTATGCCTTCTGCCTGGTAGTTTCTGATTCATCAGTGACAAGGATGTTGCTTGGACTTCAGGATTTCCCTCCTCTTGTGCAATAAATTATGCTCCAATACTGGTACTGAGATGCAAGTTGGACGAGTTTGTGATTAAAATTAGGAGTATTCTGAAATACCTTCCTACATCAAGAAAGAGTAGAATATCAAACAGAGAACAAGCATCATTAGCATCCACTTTGAACTAAAGAACAAATTTGATAATGTCTGTAGTAATTTGGCTTCTCTCTCTACTCTGAACACTCTTTGTAACACAAGGCAATCATTCCTGTGGCTCGTTTGTTCCTAACAATCACATAACAATTTTAAATCGGTAAAGTGCAGCGCATCTTAAGTGAATGCTTTATACTCACACAACAATTTGCAGTTTCTTTTGACACAACTATGGTTTTGAAGCTTTTATGGGATGTGAAAATCAGTATTAGTTCAAGAAATGTCCGAGTTAAATTGCAGCATGTGGTTAACTTCTCCCTAATCCAAACTGTTCACCCAATATTAACTAAAGAACCAAAATATGTATTTTTATTTTTCTCACAAGGAAAAGATTCCATTGCTTGTCCGTGGGAAAGATAAAAAAGCACTTTCCAAAGTAGTCCTTGAGAATGAATAAATGGTATGTATCATTGTAAAAAAAGAAGTGAGATTTTTCAACACATGGAATAATGTTTTTTTCCCCCAACATTTCAATATTATCAATCCAGAAGTTTAGATAATAAATTTCAACTCCAAGATTCCCACACACACACTTTTTTCCCCTCCTGATTTTTTAATTTTTTAAAATTTTTTTTTTTTACATTTGGAAACCTCCTACATCTCTGAAAAATGTTAATCGGCTAATTATCACCGAGTTAATTTGCAAGTCATATTCCCTCCTGCCCCCACATTAAAAAAAAAAAAAAGAAATCTCCTCCCCCATTTTATTTTACGGCAAGTAAAAAAAAAAAAAGCGAGTGAACTTAGCCACAAAATAAGTCAAGGGAAAAATGAAGTACTAATTAAGAAAGCTGGGGTTTTATGCAAATGACTTCTTCACCGAAGACAGTCTAATGAATGTGCCCTGAGTCGATCCGTGTGCGTTTTCGCCAAGCTGACAGCTGGCTCGGAGGAAGGTCAGACAGAATCAAGCGTGCACAGAGCATAATCCTTCAGATTGGCAGCTCTGCCCCCTGGTCACTGTTTGATTATCTCCCAAATTGCTGTATTTCACAGAGATAATGATTTTTTATGGTCACAGATTTGAAGACAACTGCTGTATCCTGAGGGTTGTCGTTCTGCAAGGAGACACTGCTGCTTCCTTCAGAGGAGAAGGGGGGAAAAAAAAGTTGCTCTCTCTTTTTTCCCTTTCCCCCCCACCCTCCTTTCCCCAGCTTTTTTTTTTTTCTGTTTCTTCATTTATTTAATTTATTTCTATATCTTGCAGCCAAGAAGAGTGGCCATTCCTACCTATTAGGCAACTTGTCCCACTTCAGTGTCTCTGGGAGGAGGGCGGCATGTTTCTGCAGACATTCCTGTGCTAAGCCCGACCACATCTCGTGGAGATAATGCAATTCTCCAATGAAGTATGAAAGAGCAAACATTCAGGAGGGGAGAAGTCGGTGGGGGGGTGGAACGGGACGGGACAACACACAACAGGACTCTGAAGGAATTCTTTGCACATGGTTGCTGTTCATCGCTGCTTGGTGGCTCGCTGTCCTGATGGCCAGATATGCTGGGCCTCAGGGGGTTGTAAAAAAACATTGTGGGCCAGGAAAGGGGATAAGTGCCAGAGGCAGCAGTAGTGAAGATAGTTTTCAA
The DNA here is from genome assembly GCA_013400835.1 of Zapornia atra. Taxonomy (NCBI): domain Eukaryota; kingdom Metazoa; phylum Chordata; class Aves; order Gruiformes; family Rallidae; genus Zapornia; species Zapornia atra. Next base: position 145,048 of record VZTU01027870.1, on the reverse strand, counting down.
AACAGGCCAGGTGCAGATTTACAAACAACACAGCATCTCACACTAGTCACATCCTTCATATTGGCACCTGTGGATGGATTTCCCCTTTGAAGCTCAAAAGCCAAAGGGGCAAATGATCCTAAAAATGTGAGTACTCTAGAAAAAAATGGCATTTAGTTCTTCAGGGAGGATTCAGTCAGAAAATGTGAACTGCTTATGTCCCAAAGAGTTGGATAGACAGGGACAGAACTTCTGGTAGAAAGAAAAAAAATCCTTTCAGGAGTAAAAATCCCACTGTCCTCCTAGGTCTCAAACTATATCAGATAGCCAATGGTTGGTGGTTCGATCACTCAAAGGGCAAATTGAGGGACCGTAGTAAAAGATACAGGTTTGTCAATACATTTATTAAATATTTGAGGTGCCCATATATGAATTTAATAATTTGAATTTCTATACATATCAGGAGAGAGACAAGGACATTTTACGAGTGTTGATGGACGGTGACTCCCACAGCAGTGACTTTCATGTGAGATGAGATGTCTCTTTCCTCTGCTGGATTAATAAAGTGCTTAATGCTTCGGTCAAGGAAAAATAGATCAGAGGTAAAGTGTCTATACTGTTTAATTTGGAGCTGTACTTCAAAAGTAATTTTCTAACATTAGTGTGAAGATCTGGAACAGCAAACTCTGTTAGTTCTGCTTTTACCTTTTTTTTTTTTTTGTAATGCCACAGCAAAAAAGAAACCTATATTTTTCAAAATTTTAATTATTTTCTTAAGCTGGTTTCACTACCAGTGTGTTATGAACTGCATATAAAACCCCTGTTGGAAGGGGTGTCAAATCTTTCCCTTGGATCAGAGCAAGAAGCAGCTAACCCCATCTCTACCCTCATATGCTTCACCTGGAATTCATGAGCAAGTTGGAGAAGCAGAGGTGATTTTTAGAAGACTTTCCTCGAGTTTGAAGGAAATGGTTTTATCCATATTCTTGGATAGGGATGATTTTGAGGGGCCTGTAAGAAATAGAATCTTTCTGGAAGAGCAACAAATTGAGAGGGATGTCCTAAGGGAAAAGAAGATAAAGTTGTATGTCTGTACACTTGGTAAGTGGAAAGATTTGCTGGGCATCCCTGAGGCAAAGAAGAAAGTCTGCAGCTCAACTGACTGGTGGGAAGGTCCTTGTGCAGCACCTGTAAATCCAGCACAGGCTAAGAGTTCCTTTTCCTGAGGGAAAGAAGAAAGCAAGATATGGATCAAGTCAGCTCCGCTGTGGATGTTTGTTCCTTTGGAGTAGGCTTTGTTTCACAACTGGTCTAACAATCTTGAGTTCTCCTTCCATCCCCACAAGGGTTTCTCTTGTGTCTTGTGACCGCTTCTAACAGACAGCTACCCGAGCATCCAAAATGTCTGTGCTGGGTGCAGTGCCCTGCTTCTGTAGGGATTCAGCTTTGGGAGTTCAGCTGAACTGCTGTGGCACTGACTGATGGGCCTCGAGTCACAGTGAAGATAGTAGAAGCAAAAAATAACAAAAAACGTGCTTTAGTAGTAACTAGCACAGCACCAAATTTAGATGTCCAGACAACCTGGAGTAGATTCTTGGCACCATCATGGAAACTTTGTCTTTATCTCAGTCCTTATATCCAGACCTCTGACGTATACATCAAACCATGCCCTATTATTGGACAAACACGGCATCTAGCTAGGATCACAGAAGGGGAAATCACTCCTGCTTCTACAAGCAGATGAAATAAAGCACACAGTGAGTGATTCATGATTCAGAGTGCTCCTTTCCTGTACGGGAACTAGAGCACAGATTGACTTGATCTTTTTTAGCCTCTGTCTATACTTGCTTGAATAGGTTTCTTCCTTTATTATCCTCAATATGTTTAAAGGCTCGCAGGGAAATAATGCAAGAGCCCTCCTGTGGCTGATTTCAACACCTACCATTCATAGCCTTGTAGCTGTAAGAGACTAATAGTCAAGTGGCCAGCAGTATCTGCTTTTAATAATGCACGATATCCTCCCAGTTACGGGTGGAAAAAGCTGATTATGCTAAACTATCTCCATGCCTGTATAGAGTTACTTCCTACAGTCAACTTACACTTATTTTTCTAGGCACCACGCTAGCATTTTTTAAATTCCCACACGCTGTTGTTCACAATACTATTATAAGCAAATAGCTAACTCTTTCTAAAGAAGTTTATCTAAAAATTCACCCACAATTTCACGTGGGAAAAGGGGATCTAACTAAACCCTATCCTAGTACCTCACATGTTTGTTTTGTCTTCAGTGCTTGCAATCTTCCAGTGTCTGTAGACTATTGCTTCCCCTCAGGGCTGTATGCGGTGCTTCTAATCCCTTCTTTTAAACTGATCCCTCACAAGTCCCCACTCTTCTCCAAATGCATTTGTTCTTTTTTTTTTTTTTTAAAGTCATAAAGAAGTATCCAGATGAATGAGGTGTTCCCACTAAGTTGCATCAGAGCTTAGTACTGAATAATTGCTCCTCTGCTTAAATTTATAAGGACAATGCACTGGCAGCCTCAGATCACGCTGACCTCACGGACACATCTTCATGACTAGCTGTTAGCTTTTACATTCAAGTTGTTTTCCAAAAGTTTCTTTGTTACTAGTTCTTAGTTGTAAGGTCTCTTCTTTCGTTGGTGCATGCAGGATTTGATGTCCTTAAATCAAGCTGTGCCGTAAGAGTAACTTCCCAAGCAAGGTAAGCTCAGTGATGCTCACGGAGGGCTGAGCTGCTTTAAATAAGAAGCACAGGAACCATGGAGTACCTAACGTTGTCTCAAATCTCCAGCCAGCATTGCTGACCAGTAACCTGTTCATCTACTCATGCTCTCAGGAACAGAGGACAACTGAGAAACTGCAGCATAATTTCTGGACTCCACCAAATCCCAGAAGATGCAAAGTAGGGTTTGGAAGCAGGTGGTACAAAAGGGGTCTAAGACTCTCAAGTCTAAAAGAGGACATATCTATTTTTTCATCTGAATCAGTCATAGTTATTCTGGCTGCCTGCCTACCTGCCAAAAACTGGAGAAGAAATCACACTGTGGTAGGATTCTGGAAGAAAATAAATAAAATCCCTTAGGCTGTTGGAATAGTTAGCATTAGCCCTTCAGGAAAAAAATCACTTTTTTGCTAACTAATAAAGTATATGAGCAGTGTGAGCCCTGGATAGCTCTGGTGGAAGAGATTAAGATTCAAGCTAGTGCTGTCTTTCATGCAGACTAGGGATTTTTACTGCACTTTTTCACATCACAGATGAGTGCCCCAAGCACCAAGCCAAAAGATCTTTCAAAAAGGATGATCAGCAATTCTTTTCCTGATGCAAGAAACTGCTTCTGCTGCTTTTGTAAGAACAGGTGCATACATTACCTGACAAAATTAATTTTGACAAAATAATTTTTTTTCTATATATAATGATTTAACAAGGAAACTCTTGACTTCCTCTAGCAACCTGTCTTTTTGTATCATTGACTTGATGAAAAATGTGAAGCCTACAAGAAAAGTGAACTCTGCTGCCTATCCTGTTTCAGATCTAAGCCACAATTTTGCAAGAACAGCATAAGGGGTTGTATGCATTTTCAGCAAAAAGAATTCAAGACAATGGTTTACAATTTGGAAAACAAGGAAGAAACACAACAAACTTCATAATCTGAATGAATCTGAAAGCATCAGCAGACAATGTTCAACGTAATTATTTGGCAACAGCACCAGTAGGTTACACAAGCTCTTCAGAGAGGCAGGGAATAACGCTGCAGGACACGATGAATAGATACTAGTCCAAAAGGTCTTCTCACTGGTACAGAGAGGAAGTGGTGATGGATACACTGCAGGTTTTGTATGCTTTTAGGGTTTTTTTTTCCAAGCAGGTAGTGTTCAGAGCTCATATCTGAGTATATCTCACTGGAAAAGTAGGAATTCTGCATAAAACTAAATAAATCAGAGAGAAACTAATATTGGCTATGGGGTAAAAAGTGTTGGTCTCATCAGTAGGGTACACTCATCAATACAATTTGTAATCTTACTGTGCTTATTAATGCTTAGTAACTCAGTTCAAACAATTTTATTGATAGCTTCTAAAGGCAAAGAGAATCACAAACAGAAGAATGAGGGAGTCCATCCCCTGCGCTAAGAAGACCTATCTGGGTTTACCTTAAGATGGAGACTAAAAGGGAAAACATATAGATGCACAGCTCTGGGATGATATCAGAACATCTTCTAAACTGCACATAGCTGAAGCTCCCAGTTCAACACTAAGTCATTCTTTCATTTAGACATGCTGTAGTCCCTCATGTTGCCGACAGACTAGGTCTAGGGACTCCCAGCTCAGCCAGTGGGAACCCTAATGTATTAACAATATACAATATATAATATGCAATTCATTTAGGGTGTCTAGTTTGTTCTATAGAAGCGGATTTAGACTTTTAAGTGAGTCTAAATTTATAGGCTCCCTGAGCTGTCTTTGTAAATATCCAGAGCAGGAAATCTTATTATTGAATGAAGTTGATGTGGTCATCCCTATCACTAACCTTCCCCATGCAAATGCTTTGTTAGCTGAGCTGCATTTACACAGTGTTTTGTATTATAAAACATTATAAAACATACATGATTATGGTTTATTGAATTTTTAAAAATCCTTTCTTTCTCGTTTACAAAATGAAGGACTTTGTAATCTTGGCCATATTCAGAAGATGCTCCTGTTGGTCCCCTTTATTTTTATGCAGACTGTGCAAAGAAAGCATAAACTTCTTTGGAAAAGCTGTAAGCAAAGAATTAAACTGCAACTCAGTGGTGGGGGAAGGGAGAGAAGGGAGGGCAGGGAGATCTATCCCAACCAATTAGGAATACCCTGTGAATTAGGCAGACATCAGTTGCACAACTTCACACATCCTCCCCAGCCATGCCCCTGGATAAAAGAGAGAGCCACAATGGTAGTTAAAACAATTATCATTCAGTGGAGCTTGATTCTAAACTGCTCTGCTAGGAAGTGGCAAGGAGCATTCAGATCCTAACGCAGCAAGCAATCGCTTTTTCCTCCCCTTGGGTAGAGAAGCTCCTGGCTTTTTTAAGCAATTCTGTACCTCTGAACTAGTCCTTGCAGGGCTTTGGGGTAGCACGCCAGTGGCACTGCATCCCATTATCATCATTGCATGTCACTGGAGGCAACAACAGGAAAGAGATGCAGAAAGGACTGGGAATGAGAAGAGACATTAATAACAGTGTACTGCTCTGTGCTGACAAGAGCAGGAGAAGGTATTGAGAGGGCTGCTAGAGCAACAGAAGGAGGAGAGGGAGAAACAAAGGATGCAAAAATCAACTGAGACAGGGAAATTAAAAAAAAAAAAAGAGCCTAAAGAAGTTCCTGAGCAAACTAGGAGCCTGTCCCACTTTTAAGTGGAGTTAAAAAACCCACATGGTAAGAAACACAAATGCTGTCTTTGCTTGCAGATTGAATACTGCTACCACTCTTTGGCTGCTAGGTCAGATGGCACAGTCTAACTGCATCCACCTACCTAAAACCACTTAAACACTGAACTAAAATCTAGACAGCTACATCTAGTCTTCTTAATTAATTTGACCTCTCAAATTGTAGGCTGACTGCTTTACCAGCTGGTCTCACTGACATTATCTCCAGTTGCAAAAGTTCTTCAAGAACAAAAGCCTCAATCGTAAGAGTTTAGGAAAAAATGCTCTCTTCAATGGTGCCCAGTGACAGAGCAAAATGCAGTGGGCACAAACTGCTACACAGGAAGGTTCATCTTAACATGAGGAAAAACTTTTTCTCTCTGAGGCTGCCTGAGCACTGGGACAGCCTGCCCAGAGGTTGGGGAGTCTCCTCTGAAGAGATTCAAAATTGATCTGGATATGATCCTGTGCAACCTGCTTTAGCAGGGGGTTGGACTAGATGACCTCCAGAGGTCTCTTCCACCCCTTATCATTCTGTGATACTGTGTGATTCTGTGATGATTCTCACTTCAACATACAGCTATCTAGGACCTTGCTGTTTAATGAAATATAAGGATTGTCTTATTTCCAAATCTTTGTTGCCAACATTGACATCTACATATAAAATTGATGAATTTCCATTGGTGAGATAGAATTATATACTGATTATAGGCAGCACTTAGATATTTTAAATCAAAGGGGACCATAAAAAACAAGTGTCATCCATTTGGTCTGTTTCTGAGTTCCATCAACAGCCCATTCAGTTTGGGCAGCTTCAATTTAGCAATGCTGATACCCAAACTGAACATCAGGGACCTTACATGTCCTCTATCTAAATGTTCCATTGTTCAGTCTTCCACCATCTTGCATTCCCAGAGTTAACATAAATGTAAAGTACTGTGGAATGGGTGCTTTTTTTCTGGCTGAAAGATGGGGTCCTTAAAGCATCTTGATGTTGCTACCGTGACATTTCCAGGTTTTTTAAGAAGGCAATTTTAATGCAAGTGTTCATCACTGACATGGTCATGAGACCTGAACTCATTTCTAAATGAGATATTCACGATTCAGTTCTACTACGAAGATCCGATCTGTATTCCTTTCCATGAATGTATCTTTGCAGAATGAAACTGGCCTTGTAAAGATCTTGGAAAGCAATGACTATTCTGTCTTCTTTTTCTTAATCTGACATGCTGTTATGAAGAGTGAGGGCTTGAGTTGGAGTGAGGGGCAACCTTATTGCTTGTTACAGCTTCTTGAGGAGGGGAAATGGAGAGGAGGTACTGATGTCTTCTTCTTGATATCCAGTTTTAGGATGAGTGAGAATGGCTCAAAGCTGTGCTGGGTGACATTTAGATTGGACATTAGGAAGCATTTCTTTACTGAGAGGGTGGTCAAACACTGGAATAGGCTTCATACAGAAGTGATTGATGCCTCAAGCCTGTCAGTGTTTAAGACGCATTTGGACAGTGCCCTTAACATCCTTTAACTAGGTCAGCCATGAATTTGTCAGGAAGTTGGACTTGAGGATGTTGTCGGTCCCTTGCAACTGAAATA
>VZTU01027870.1:121991-137862 GCA_013400835.1 Zapornia atra | reverse complement strand
CTCCTCTCCTCTCCTCTCCTCAAACATGGACAACAGTAGAGCTGGAAAAAATTGTAAGAGTTAGTAACTCAGCGCTGACAAATTTTGACCAGCACAGACACTTTTTGGTACCTTTCATGAACTAGTAACCTTGACACAGAATCACAGAATCATAGGGGTTGGAAGGGACCTCAAGAGATCATTGGGTCCAACCCCCCTGCCAAAGCAGGCTCCCTATCTCATATTACATAGATAGGTGTCCAGACGAGACTTGAATATCTCCAGAGAAGGAGACTCCACCACCTCCCTGGGCAGCCTGTTCCACTGCTCCGTCACCCTCACTGTGAAAAAGTTCTTCCCCATGTTGGTGCGGAACTTCCTGTGCTCCAGTTTACAGCCATTGCCCCTTGTCCTGTCCCCACAGACCACTGAAAATGGGCTGGCCAATTCCCCCTGCATCCCATGCCTAAGATATTTATAAACACTAATTAGGTTCCCCCTAAGTCTTCTTTTCTCCAGTCTAAACAGTCCCAGATCACTCAGCCTATCGTCATACGGGAGATGTTCCAGGCCCCTAATCATCTTCGTAGCCCTTCTCTGGACTCTCTCCAGGAGGTTCCTGTCTTTTTTATACCAGGAAGCACTGAGACAACTTCATGCAGGCCAGAGCAATCAGTGAACTCTGGCTACAAAAAACACACTAAAAAGCTGAGGCAAAAATGGAGAAAAAAAATACCCTTAATTTATTCTTGCCACAGACAATTTACAGCATGGCCCAGGACATAATATCCAAAAGCAGCACTGCACCAAAACCCCAGGAGGGTCCATGGATCTTGGGTTCAGGTAAGGTTTCTATCAACTTTGCCATTGCCTCTACTAAACTGAGTGTAGCCTAATAGCAGCTAAGGACAGAGATATCTAGTGTCCAGTACATATCTCACACGCGTATGCCTGAGCAGATATGTAGGGAAGCATCTCAAGGATAGTTTTTTCCATCATTAGCATCAACAGTTGCTCGCTATGAATATTTGCAATAAATAAACAAATGCTTGATATGGGTACACTTGTAACACAGCAGGAGAGAGGGAAAGGTAGGGGGAGGGTTATGTTCTCATTTCTTGCCAGAAATAAAAAATATTATTCAGATTTAACTCTGTTTGGAATAAATAAAACAAACAAACAAACATCTCAATGCACCCAAAGGCTTTGTATAGCTGGAAGCTTTATTGATTCACAAACCACCCACATAATCTGCCAAAATGCACTACTCCTTTTAATTTTTATTATTTTTCTTTATTTTAAATCTTCTTTGCAGGAAAGTTGAACCCTCCAAGCTCATTTATTTGAAGGAAAAGAATTGAATAAATCCTTTAAACATTACTAAGTTTGCTCTGGAAAAGGGGTTTGGTTGTGACTGAAAGGAAATTCAGTCTCCTTTCCTGTGGGACCTGCATGAATTGTCTGGGAACACCATGCCCAACCTATAAAAAAAAATGACTTGTTTGTCACAGTCGATAGCCAAAGAGAAGTTGTTCAGTAGGGTTTTTGGAAAGGGAAAAGTTCATATCAGGTCTCTAAATTTCAGCATTTTCCCTGGAAAACAAGACACTAAAATCCCCAAACACTGGCAGTTATACAGGAAATCTTTTGGAAGAATTGCAGCAACTTCTCTTGTGAGTGGGAGCAGAAAGAAATAATGTCCCCACGGATGCATGGTGGGTAGCAGCATGTAGCATTGCGGGGGTCTTTCCCTGTCTATGCACTGTGAGATGAAGAGTGGTAAAAGCAGGATTAAGTATATGAAGCTGCATGACTTGTGTGCTTTATACCCAAATGACTCGTGGTTTTCTGATGGTAACTAGTTCAAAGTGTCCACCCAAATCTTGGTCTGAACTAGGACATTTCTTTACTCTTCGGGCAGACTGGCCAAAAGAGTTTGCAGCTATAAACATGCATACTTCTTTTCCAAAACTGGATGGATACATCCAGATCTTTTCCTGGGAATAGTCCCTACTCCATGTTAACTCATGAGCGGAGTCAGGTGTGTTTCACAGATTGTCTTTGTTGTATGAGGAAGAAAAAAAACACGTGACATGCCACTCAAAACTTTAAGGGTACGTGCAATTGCATTCCAGTGTCAGAATTTTTATAGGGCAGAGTAGATGTAGTTGGAAGGATATAACTCATCTAGTTTTAGATAACTGTAAGTTTATCTAAGCGAGTTACTCACAGTGCTCTTTGTAGTCCACTGAAAGAGACATTTAGGACAAAATTTATGTCAATTTCAACAAAAATTCCCAGATACATCAGGTGAATTGACCACAGGGTGTTAGTTTCTCTGCATTGTCTCTGTAAGGTGCCCAACATAGGTAGCTCAAATATAAACATTTACACTGTAGACATGTGCCATTCAATAAGAACAAGTTCCACTCAGTTGGTCCTACACTGCAGGCTGTATTTTTCTGCTTGGTACTCCTTTCTCACCATTCATGTATCCCTCCACCCCAAAAGAAGGAGCATGAGGAATCTGTAGTGGAAAAGTGACTCTGCTGAACGAAGAATTCTTTATCCCTTCCCATCCGCAGGAATAAAGACTGACCTGGTGACAAACAGCTTTGGTTCATTTCCCTGCAGTTAAGAAGTTAGGGCCAAAGTAGAAAAGAAACTGAGATCACACAAATCCCAGCCACGTGTATTAAACAGAAAATCATCCTTCAGACTGGCTAAATTAGTTCATCAATAAGATGCTGGAAGGGCAAGATTTCATACTTGCAGACCGTTGCCAGCAAAATATAAAAGCGAACGAGGCATTTATGGAATTGTATATTTCTTGGATGGCAGCTTAAAAATTAGACTTAATTGAAGGGCTAAAAAGAAAGCAGTTTCATTGTTAGGAATGAAGGGTTTAAAAAAGAATTAAAGAAATTTTCAACTTGGGTGTAGGGCATAATTACAAAAACATTAAAGCAAATAATTGGTAGCACTGTAATTTTTTCCTCCCCAGGTAACTACCATATGTATTACACAGTGAATCATTGACTCTGTCCCTCCTATCATTAATTACTGTGATGCATAAATAATTGGAAAATTATATGTTCCAAAAATGATTTAGTAATACATTTTATGCATCTAATAAGCACAGGCTTTTAATCATCACTAGACATGTTATGATAAATTTTACTCTCTGTCTCAACTATTCCGTTATCTCTTGCTTATACGGCTGCCATCTCCTTGCATGCAAATACCACTAAGCCACTTCACATCACATACTTCCTAGTGGATGCCTTTTTCTGGACTTTAGATGTTTTTGGTGTTGATGTTTTGGCTTGATATGCATTAAAGGGTGTTCTTAGCCTCAAAGAAACGCGTTAAACATTTTATCCTAAAAATGTAATCTATTGTATAATTTAAATGGTGTTGTCTTCATCTGGTTTTTTCCCCCATTTAAAATGTTACGTACCTTTTGTTTTACACAGTGAGGACATTTCAAAGCTGTTGCTGAAAGATCTGAAAAATCCACTCTTTTTAATTAGAAACAGTAGAATGTATTTTAACGTGCTGATCATCACTGTATCTGTTATTTTCTTTCTTCAGGTTTAACACGTTATGTTTGACACTCCATCATCAAGTTACATGACTCAACACCTTAAGGAACAACTGAACCTGGAAAAGCACAAGAACCACTGATATGTCAAGATGTTATTTCAAGTTCAACCCAAGCAGCACAACCTGTCAGAACTGCTCAAATTACATTTGCCACTCTGCAGTTAATCATCCATGCTTACTTTTAGTACTGTTTACAGTCATATTGCTTACAGAACTTTCAGCTTTTGCACACAAGACAGAAATCTAGGCTTGTGACTGACCAAGTAAAGTTGACAATAAAGTGGTTTGATTCAGTAAACTGTCTTCAAATAAGTATAGTTTGCAGCAATTTTATCCAATTTTATTTCAAATGTACACTTGCATATCAATTGACTACACAAATATTAAACATGGTCCCTTATTTCTAAGCCAACGATATTCAATAGACTGTCTTTTTTGAGCTTATTACTATTGTCTTGAATCTTTTAACTCTCCCTTTTTTTGTCTAGATAAATAATTAAATAAATGTTTCTCATTTATTCACAGCTACTTGACAGAAAATGTAAGTATTTCTCAAGTTCTAAAGATTTATAGATGCAGTAACATTTATAATACTTTGAGCTTGGGTTGCTCTATCGCTGAGGTTATACAGCACAGCGAGTAACCAAACACAAGATATGGTCTTTCCTGATTCACTGAATATGAATGTTCTTTAAAGCCTAACCCTACTCTCTCAGGAGATGTAACAATTTAAACCAACTTCTGGGTTGGACTGAACAGGGTTGCAAAAGACTTAATGTCAGCTGTAGGAGTGAAAGAGGATTCATAAAATCTTAGAATTATTAAGGTCGGAAAAGACCTCTAAGATCATCAAGTCCAACTGTCAACCCAACACCACCATGCCCACTAAGTCAAGTCCTTAAGTGCCATGTCTCCTTGAGTTTGGTTTTTTTTTTAACACTTCCATGGATGGTGACCCTACAACTTCCCTGGACAGCCTGTTCCAATGCCTGACCAATTTTTCAGTGAAGAAATTTTTCCTGATCTCCAATCTAAACCTCCCCTGACACATTTTGAGGCCATTTCTTCTTGTCCTGTCACTTGTTACTTCAGAAAAGAGACCAATCTTCACCTGGCTGCAACCTCCTTTCAGGCAGTTGTAGAGAGCATATGAAATACTCTGTATCATAATTCGTGTATTTAAGAAATGGCTGCCGTATTGGGATATTCTCCAAGCTAGGAACTAGTTAACAGAGAGGTATTTCACTTAAATGATACCCTGGGTGCAAAGAAATACTTGGAATTCCTGCTAAATATCCCATTCCTGTTCTGAGGAGGAGATGTTGCACCAGGAAATTCAGCCCTACCTTTTTGGAAAATGTTACATGCTTCAAGCAGCCCTCTCTGATTCTGCCAAATTGTTCCTGCTACCCATGGACAATGCTAGGACAACTGCTAGGAACTCCAGGAGGGATTCCAGGAAAGCCTTTTTATAAAATACCATGCCCTGACCTTATGGAAGCAATTCACAGATGGAAATCTGGATTGCTTCTGGGAGGAAAGGCTCAGCCATTGAAGTCGACAAGACAAATCACTGCCAAGAGGTTCTGTGTCTGCAGAAAATGCATGCCAGGAAAGGAGTGTAAAGATGTCTTGTTAATTCTGTGGCAATCCAAATCCTGACAGAAAGCAATGCAGGAAGTTCGGGGACTCGTTCACAATGAAGTCTATGAACACTTGAAATAATCCCTGGAAAAAGCATACCAGAATTTAACCATGGCAACATTCACTCTACTCAATTCCCCTCATGGAATGTGCTATGAACAGAGGTGCTGGAGAGGTGTGGGGCATAGAGGGTAGAAATGTGAGAATTCCCACTTTCCCCCATGCAGCAACCTGCTTTGGCTCTCACATGTGTAAATCCCTTGAAGCAGCTTGTCTTCCATGAGAAAGAGGTGCAGTTGACTGTTGTAATCTCCAGTCCACTCCACTGCCTCACAAGAGTTTGATACAATGAACAAGTGGGATTTGTGTCTGTCCTGTAAATGAGAACATAATGTGCAACTTGGTTCAGCTCTTGTAATTCATTTCAGGACAGTGATTTTCAACTGTGAGAGCTAGTCAGGACAAGTCACTATAAATCGCTTTTATTCTGGAGTTCTTAAATCTCTAGAGCTCTCTTTTTAACCAAGTCTTCCTACTAGGTTGGTTTAGTTTTAAATAAATATATTTTTACCTGAACTATGCACAGCTGCTTAACTTCTATCTGAAATTGCTATCAAAGGGATATCTGGGAAAAAAATGTGAGCTGTTAGCCTGTATCTGTAATTGTGTAGGTGCCAGGTCCTGCTCTGCAACCTGGAGGCCATCTGGCATAGGCTGGCTACCTACATATTCCTAAACTCTATCAGTCTCCAAAATCTCTAAAATAGAGAATCCAAGACTGATTTAGATTGTAAGGGACCTCAAAGACCATCTAGTACCACCCCCTGCCATGGGCAAGGGACACTCTCCACTACCCCAGTCCAGCTTTCCTCCAGCCCCTGTAGGTACTGGAAGGCTGCAGTGCAGTAAGGTCTCCCTGGAGCCTTCTCTTCTCCCGCCTGAACAAGCCTAACTCTCTCAGACTGTCTTCACAGCAGAGGTCTTCCAGACCTCTAACCATCTCCATGCCTTCCTCCGGACTTGCAGCACCAACTCAATAGAAATGGTTAGTTGCATGCAAACCTCTTACTGTAAAAGGCTGTGCTAACGGTCCAAGTCTACTAAGGAATTGTGCTGGAAGCCAAAAGCATTACATAGAACCCTTCAACAATGTAATAGCATGGATGATAGAGCTCAAGACTCTATGCCCGTGCCCTTCCACTGCTTAGGTTAGTAGTCTAGACTACAGTGGACTGGAATCTCAATGTAAGTTAATATTAGGAGAAGATGGTGATATTTTTAAGGGAGTTCCAGGTCTGGAAAGGCTTATAACCTTACTGGATGCTGCCTACCACCGTAGGGAAATGGTAAGAAAAATATTCTACAATGCACGTGTTCTCATGTCCTTAATAGTAGAAAAATACATTGGAAAATTGCTTCCAGATAGGTGGGAGAAAACATCTTATCATCAGAGAGTTGAAGAGCCCAGACTTATCAAAAAGAAAATGAAGACATAGCAGCACTACTTTTTGAAGGAGAAACTACCCTGAACTAACAGGCTATTTAATCAGGCAGGTAAAGGCATAACAAAATCCAATGGCTGAAAGCTGGAAGCAGAGAAATTTGACTGAAAAATTAGACACACATTTTAAACTGTGAGGGCAATGCAGAACTGGAATACATTGTCAGGGCAAGGAATGGAGTTTCCAACATTCAGTGTCTTCAGATCAGGTATAGATAACTTTCTGATGAAGCTTTAATAAAGACACCTGTCAATAAACTGAAAACAGAGTGAAATGTTATTGCCTTTCTAAGAGTGTTTATACAATGAAAGCGGATTAGGCAACCTAATGCCTTTTCATGGCATGAGGACCTGTGAATTTTTCCCCCCAGTGAGGTCAAGTATGAAAGTGGCCCTTCAGCAGCCTTGGTGAGATGGGTAAGGTAGATCTAAGGCAGGAAGGATTCAGGGAAAAGGAAAAGACAGACAGTTTAGGATCACAGAAACACAGACTTTATTTGAAGGATCAGTCTCCCTTTCTTTCCCATGACTACTTACTCATACTCTCCTTGGCAAAACACTTGGAGAAGGGAATGCTTGTGATCTATCTTAGTAAACTAAACAGCTCCAGGAAATATTCCCAAACACTGAAATTTGATAATCTCTACCGTTAAACTCTGTGGATGGGAAGTTATTTGTCTCTGGGTCCCTAGCCCTCACCCTAATCATTTGCAAATTAGGAAAAGCCAAGGATCCATGCCAGTAGGCACTTCAGATACAGCCTCCTTGCTCAAGAAGCAAGGGAATTCAAGAGTACGGATGTGGGTCATTCTCTGCTAGCTAGCCTCACTGATGGAGAATTAGTCTAGGCATAGTTAATTTACTGGTACAGACATAATTCTAGTTTCCCTAGGTCACAGTAGTTATCCAGAGATAAACCTATTTGAGTTAACTTATGGTAGACCTCACAGTTCTCAGGAACAGAGAGGTCTGAAAATAAATGTCTAGGGATTTTGCTTTTTCTTAGTGTTTTCCATAGCAATCTGAAGATATGTACTATACTGTAGTTTTTTATCTGAAAGCAATCTGAAAATTTTGCAAGGGTTCACAGTCTTGCTGCGTGCAGCTGTTGACGTGTATACATTGATGAAGGAATCACTCACTTTTTCCACCCAGAAAAAAACTGTCCTTAACTGTTGCGAGGCCTTTTCCCAAGGTGACACAGTAGTAAACCCAGAGAGGAAAAATGAGATTGGCTTCTTCCAAGCCAGATGTTCTCTAACTTGGAGCTATCCCATGCTCATTGATGTGAGAAACGGAGGTGATCCACAGGGACTATTCATGTGAGGTAGGGCCATATTACTGAACTCTCCCTTTGAGAGACTTTCTTCTTCCTTCCCTCCCTTCCCCAAATCAAATCCATTTGCTACTTTCAGGCAGGGATAGAGTCTCCAGTGTCACATTAGACAGTGTTTTCATTGACCAGCAGCCAATATATGAAGCCAGTATATATTGCTTCAATGAGTCTGTCTAAATGACCTCAAGGAATGGATTTCAGGTCATATCATGGACTGGAACTATCTGAACAAGACAGATCAAGACAAGGTTTTTGGTGTGTCAGATGTGGTTTTAATTTAGATTGAGACATGACAAGTTGTCAAAGAAATGCCATCAAAAATTAGTGTTTCTTTTTTTAAAAAAATACGATATTGTGTATTTCTATCATAAGGCTTGTAAAAACAGGAAACAACCCTCCAAAACTTTATTTGGGCCTTTGTGGAAATGACAGTGTGAAAATATTCCTATCAGTACACAGAGTGAGACTGACTTACTTGCAATGAAGTACAAGAATTAAAATTTTATTGCTCTATGGTTGTTTTAAAGAGAACATAAGAAAGAATTCACAAGGTATTTATCCATTTTCAGTTACAGATATTTGATGCCAGACTTTCTGAATTGTTGTCTAATCAATGGACCATGAAATCACCTATCATAAGACAATTCCACTCTTGCTTGTGTAAAGATTTGAAAACAAGAGTTGTTCTCCATTTATTGAATTAAGAGAAAGAATTCCACATTTAAAAACTTTGTCCACTTCCCAAAGAATTAAGAGTTGAAGGCAAACTCGTTGCTGGCTACAAATGAATGGCTACTCAGTCATCCCTCTCAACTGAGGTGGTGAGAATCATTTTGCTTAACAACCTCTCTACAATGACCTGTTAAAATCCAGATCCTTCTCCAGATAATTTAGATCATGACCACTATGAGCTGACTTCTCCAGCTGACAGTAAGAGACAATAGGAGAAAAATACTCATCTCAGTTAGACCATGCTCTGAGATGTTTCAGAGAGCTTGCTATTCCTGCCACCTCAGAAAACTATTTTTTCTAGCTCATACTCTGGAGAGTGTTGCCTTTATCTCTACAGTTCACCAAATTTGTCCTAATAATCTAGCACCATCATTCGCAAATTAAAAAAATAAAAGAAGAAAGTATACCGTCTAGAAAACTGTTATGGTCATCTAAACTGTCTCTGTGACAACACTGTGCATGGCATCCACTCTCCCTTATGGAGCAGGGATTCAACCTTCAACTGCAGTCTTATGCATCCCACCACAAGACCTGCATCCCCATGTCTCTTCCATAATCTCACACATCAACTGCAGTTGTTTTTATGATCTTGCACGCCAGGCAGATTTGCTCACTGCACAAATCCCTTGAATCCCTAAAGAGGATAATTGAGAAAACCTCACACTTCAGATGAAGAAGTCTCACCTTCCAGTGACGCCCAACATCCTAGCTTCTGTGTGTGCTAGTGCATTTGTAAGTATAGTTTTCCCCTAACACTTCCATCAGGAGTTAACGTGATTGACCTTTTCCTTAAAAACTCAACCTACACCAGCATGTTCCATAGCAAGTTGTTTCCATAGTAATAAATCTTTTAAAAATTAGAAAGTCTCTGAAATGACTCAGATCTTTGTGAGATTGGCATTTTCTTCAAAACAAAATCTTGAATGGGGAAACATTAGCCAAAAAATAAGGAAGCAGAAGAAGGCAGGTAAGGGATTGAAAAAAATAATGTGGTAAATTACTGGCACTTGATGGTGATTGTTAAGGATTTATTTGCCTTGTACTTCTAGCTTTTGCAGTACATTTAATTTCATCATGTTTATTGGAAATCTTCCAAAACTCATTATTTATGAGACATGGGCAAACAGATTCAGGAGCCAGCACTGGTCCCTTTACATGCAGTCAGGTGGGTGAACTTGGTTTCACTCTCCCCAGCTGGAGAGCTCCTCACATCACTGCCCTCATCCTTCTCCTGCTCCCTGCATCGCTCCTGCTCCCCTGCAAGACATCTCTGGGCATTAACAACACAGCAACTCTGCCATGTTATCAGCTCAGCTGTGACGGAGCAAATTGGGAGGTTTTCCTTAATCACTCTAGGTGCAGGTTTACTGAAAAATTTATCTCTGACTACAGGCCAGGGCTGCAGCCTCCCAAGTGGGAGAAACCTTCTGCTAATTTGAATTTGTCAGAGCTGAGCTGTCAGGTTGCTTTATAGCTGGGGAGGGTGAGCTAATGTTTTTTTGTTTTTATTTTACTGTAAGCAGGCAAATACAGTAAACAAAATCGGGTTCCTCAAACAGTGCCTGGGAATGAGGTTTTCTTTCCCATTGCAGAAACTGGAATTGGTGAGCATTAACTCAGAGCTAGTATTTTGAAAGAGAGGGGTTTTTAAACTCAGCCATATTACTTGCAGGTCAGACTTATCCCTCTGAGACTTTTTTCCTCTTTTCCCTTTCCCCTTTTTTATTTTCTCTCTTCCCTTTTTTTCCTTTCCCTTTCAACATTTTCTTTTGCTTTCTTATATCACAGAATGACTAGGTTGGAAAAGACCTTTAAGATCATCAAGTCCAACTGTACCTGTCCTCTACTAAACCATATGTCTAAGTACCTCATCTATCCATCTTTAAACACATTCAGGGATGGTGACTCAACCCCCTGCCTGGGCAGCCTGTTCCACATCCTGACAACTCTTTAACACAACACAGAAAAAATGGGAAATGTTATGAACTTTCATGTTTTCTTTACTGCAAAGTCCATAAAAATGTCTGTGGTTGTATCATTAAAGTTGATTAAAACTATAGGGTTGTGGTGTATTAATACATATGATAATTTGAAGTAAAACATGAAAAATTATTCCAAGAGCTGAGGGGAGGTTTTCAACAATTGCCAACAATTTTGGGATTCATGGAAAAATCCAGTTTGCTGAAACCTGTGTCTTTACCAACTATCCAAGTGCCCTTGATTCAGGAGGAGAGAATGGACGACTCATCCATGCTGTATCCAACACATGTTGCTTGATCTCTGCTGTCCAAGCTTGAGGCTGAATGGTAAGATATGAGACCTTCCTCTGCATTGCTAAAAGGTTCACATCCTGTTCATAGAAGTTATAGTGTGTGTTAAAGGTGTGGGGCATAGAAATGTGGGAATTCCTACTTTCCCCCATGTAGCAACCTGCTTTGGTTCTCACGTGGGGATATTTCAAAGCTGTATGTAATCTGGCTTCTGGAACACATTCACGAAATGTCTCATCGCCCATCAACCACAACATGGATGGAAGCATCACAAAATTTAAATAAAAACCAAAACCAAACCCAAGCAAAACTGAAATCCAAAGGCTTTATTTTTTTTTAATCTTTCTGAAAATGAGATGGGCAACTTTTGATGATTTTTTTTTTTTTTTGAGGGGGAGGGTATTTCTGTGTTGACACTGAGTATAAGGTACTTAAGCATTTGCTTAACTTTAATAATGGGAAAGTTTCACTGACTGCAATAGGTCACATTCAAAGTGAACACTTGATAGAAGAAGACATACTGATTCCTACTGAACAGAGACTAGTTCAAGCAAGGATAAAAGAAAGAAAAAGGCAATTTTACAGGAACAACAAAAAAAGTGAGCTGAAGAACCTGACATTGCATATTGCTCTGAGACACTCTTTTATGTAACTATTTTAAGAAACAAGAGTATGTTAAAGCAGTTTAAAAAAAAAAAAGCAAATTAAGAAAAAAATCTTTAGGAAATTCTGTTTTTCTGAGAATGAGTGATTAAAATATTTGTCTAAATTATTGATGTGATTTTCTTTGATGTGGCAACATTGTGCTCTTACTGCCCAAATTCTTACTGCACAGGACTGTCTGAAGGATATAACAGTTAACATTTGTAAAGAGCTTTGCAGATAAAAGCTCTGTGTAAGTAAGTGTGATGACTACACTTTCAGTTGAGGAAATAATTTCTTTCTTCCACCATTGTTCTTTTTGATGTTGGTTGGTTTGTTGGTTTGGTTTTTTTTTTTCACTTTTCAAAGCTTAATCCTTTTTTTAATTCGCATTTTTAATTCACTTTTTTAAAAAAAACATTTTAAAGAAAAAAAAAGAGTGGTTTGTGAAGAGTTTATCTGTTATGGTGGGCTCCAATTTTAATTTTTATATGATCACCAAATATGTCAGTTTGCTTTTGCAAATGGATTGTGTTTTAACATGATACTGAAGCATTTTGTATCACAGTGGTAATTATACTGATGGCTAAAGACATAAAAGCGCACGTGCACACTGGCTATCTTTCTTGTTTGAAAGAGTACCAAAAGAAAACAGTTCATATTAAGAAATGTGCCATTACAGCCTGTTTTACCTCCAGTGTTTGTGATTAGAGTTCTAATGCTGTACTGCTTTTAAGTGTGACAATTTCATTTCTACGTTGCAATGACTTTAGTCAATGATGAGGAGAGAAAGAAAAAAAAAACCAAATCCAAACAACAAAACACTCTGATTATTTAACAAAAAAAACCCCCAAATAATCAGTTCTATCTCAGGAAAGAAAAAGGGCATAAAAGCAAACACAGTACTGTACAGGAAGTGCAAGCTTTTTATTATTATTATTTTTAAATAACAAACAAAATAGCAAAACATTTTTTCTCCATCATAAAAAACTGACTTTGATCCCCAGTACAGCCATTGAGTGGAAAATTGAACCACACTATAATTGCTTTCCCTGTGACCGATAAAGTGGTGTAACAAATTTTGTGTTTGAATGATAAAATCAGCAATTGGCCCCTAGCAATTCCTTCTACCATTCCTCCAAGGACACCAGCGTCCCATCAGGCTCCAGGGCTAGAGCAAAGGCTGAAGAACTGTAAATCTACTCCAAGTTGTTGTTGTTGTTGGATACTAGCTTTCTCTGATGCTTTTTTCTCTTTTTAAAAATAGAAAGCTATGTGAAGAGTGTTTATGTGTTTATTTCCTTGATTTTTAAATGACTAGGGTAAGTACTTCTAGATCAACTAAAAAATACAAATAAAATGAAAGATTTAGGTGGTAGCTTATTGTTGCTATATAAACTAAAACTATCCAAAATAAAATATATTATACTCCAGAGTAAAATCTTGTTAGGAGGCGAAAATTGCTTTCCTCATAAGCACAGATAAGTCCCAGAGCTTGTAGATGCAGAAAACCCCTAAAAAATATTTCTTCCAAGGCAGGGAGGAGGGTTATGTTTTAAGCTCATTTTGATGAGGTTTTAAGGTAAGAAGCAAACCTTTATCTTGTAACCACTGAAGTAGCAATTAAAGGAGTTGGAAACACATGGAAATTTTAGATGCAGAGAAACAATAATATTTATGTCTATTTATTTGTAAGCCTAATTGAGGAAAAGAGAATGTGAACTGAGTGTTATTCGAATTTACACCTTTGAGCTGATAATACACTCGGGAACCTCCTGTTAGTCTCCTGCTTTGAAAGTTATTCCTCTTTGTTCACTTTTCAGACACTGCAGGTCAGATTTTTAGTCCAAATGTCCATAGGTGTTTTTAGCTTCTCTCTCAGAAATTCCCATGATCTCTACTCTGGGTAGTACCTAACTGGTAGTACCCAACTACCTTTGCAGGTCTGGATTTCTTTGAACTAATGCATTTCACTTTTGCAAGACACAGTTGCCCCTGGTTTATAATCATCTATATTATTGCAACTATGTGAATAGATGGGAAAGAATAAATTCTTATTTTCTATCTCTGTTTTTCTTTTTTCTTTGCAGATTTCCTTCTACTGCTATTTTTATACCTTCTGCTTTACCCATCCCTAATGAAAGTGCCAGGTTGCTACCTCCAGGTGAACTAAAGGCATAGAGGTGAGTGCTCAGCTGGTGAAAACTGTCATTGCTTCTTGTTTCCTTGGTGATAATGTAGATGCAATATCCCTTTCCGCCTTTGCCTCAGCTTAGGTCATACACTACATTATTTAGCATTTCCTACTGTTAGGATAAAATAATGATCAGGAAGCCACCTTGAGATTTAATGCATGGTGCTTTCACTTTGAAATAAATAAATTAATTTAAGCAAATGACTAGTGCCACATCCTGCTGTCTTTATTTCCCCTGCTGTCATTTCACTGGTACAGTTTGCAACATAACATACAAATAATTCTAATGGCAGAACTGGTGGTGGGCAGGTGAGTAGGTGGCAATATGAAGAAGATGGGAATGAGTAGCCAAGTTTAGGAACCCAGATAGGATTGCTGTTAAAAGAAAAAAAAAATGCATCAGAAAACATACAGTAAGCTGTACACTTTGGCCATAAATATGGGCTCAGAGAGAATTTAAATTTAAATTAGTTAAGGACCATGGGCATAAAGGCTAAAACTTAAAATTGTCCCGGTGCAGATCAGCTAGTACAGAGACCATCCCAATAAGAAGTTTGGATGCAGCCATTCAGTTTTGGAGGTGTCAGCAGTTCAGATTCCACCTGGATCTAGTGTTAAATCAACCTGGCAGTATTTATTTTTTTAATACAGAACTAATTGTTCTCCACATTTATTAATACAGAAATAATTGTGGCTCCACATCACCTGCACAGGCAGAGTTTGAGTGGGAGCCTCCTTCCTTACCTAAAGCAAAACTGCTATGACCTCTGAAGATTGGCTCCCACTCAGCTGCGCTGCTTTAGGACTATATTTGGCTTACCATCAAAACAGATCTTTGAAACAGTCAACTTGAATCCAAGCACACAAGCAAAAAACCCCCCAAAATTAACAATTTTAACGGGTTTTGGATTAAACCCTTATTTAAAACCAGATTATTTCACTGACCCAGGGTTAAACAGCAACCCTCCAAACAGCTGTTTCATTGCAGTTAAAGAGGTACTAATCTTTAAGGAAAGGAGAGTCTGCTGTGAGTGTCCATCAACGGGAACTGGGAGTGGAAATACCTCAACCTGGCTCTGGTGGGGTGTGATTTGCAATGTGGAGCAGTGAGTGTCGACATGTGAAGTCGAGTCCCTGCTGCCTGTTATGACCGCTCTTCTGACATGCATGGCTACTGGGATGTGGTTCAGCAATATGTTGTCACTGGATGCCCTGTCGTCCTCCTCATTGCACAATTATGGCTGACTAGGCAATGTTAACAGGTACATATGGATTCATTTTACATACCGTCTTCTATGTGTTTTGTCCTATATATGACACAAAAGGGTTACCTGTCACACACATGCAGGCCACTTTTAACTGGTGGGCTCCCTGACAAGGAAGGGCAGGCAAAACAGGACTTTTACCCCACTGTAGAACCCTTTGAAGCCCACAGCTTTCCAGCACAACACTTCAGTCTCCCTCTGACTCCAAGAGCCCATCCTACAGTGGGCAGAAGCTTCTGTGGTCCACTGGCCACTGCAGCAAAGTGAGTGGTTGTGGAGCATGAGGATGTTAGTGGCATCACAATCATAAACAGTTCACACAGCTGAGATTTTGGGCAAACTACAAGGAGTAATGAAGCAGAAACTGTTCTTCCTGCTTGGCATGGGTGGATCAGTGAGTCTTCCTTTGCCCACTGATAAGGAGAACATAGTGGAGAAGTGAACACAAATTATTTTAATAGCATTAGTTGCTTTGCTGCACATGTGAAATCTTTTGTTGGCAACAGTTCCAGTAAACACTGAAGCAATAGGCTGTGGAAGGACACTTGTCACAGAATTTGCTTTGCTTTGTTGCTGTTTTTCACTTTCTGTGCTAAAACACTGCAATTTTTCATGTTGCCAACTTCCAGAGCCACCACCAGCATCACAGGACATCATCAACGCCCAGAAAGGGAATGGTGAAACTTAAATACACTTGTTTTC
>VZTU01027870.1:103557-111057 GCA_013400835.1 Zapornia atra | reverse complement strand
CTCCCTTATTCTGCAAAAAACATATCTACAGTCTGGTTTCTCCCATCTTAAGGGAGATGAGAAGTTTTCTAACAGAGCCTAGCTGGTAAAAAAAAAGACCAATTAGGCAATAATGGTAATAATTATGGTAATAATTATGTGAGATCACTTCCATTTATATATTTAGCACCATGGAGTACTGGTCTCACAAAATGTCTGCAAGTGCTATTTCCATGTAATAAACATGATAACAACAACAACAATAACTAAACAATAACAAGGAAAGAATTATCAACAACTAATTTCCCAGCAAAAAACCTGTCTTTTATTTTCAAAAAAGATACACATATTCCAAAGAATCAAATATTTTTTGGTATGGGAAAAAACTTTCTGAATTCCTTGTGTAATTTGTATGAAATAATGCAGAGAGTTATAAATAGATTCTGTTGCATAGAGAGTTCATCGCTAGATTATGTAGACATCAAACTTATAATTTTCCCTCCAGTAAAGCTGATTCAAACTGTAACAAAGATATGTAAGGCCAAACACCCAGCTGAGGCAAAGTGGCTTGATTGTTTAAAGTGAAGGAGCTAAGTTGATTTGCACCATCTAAGGTTTAGGCTCTTGTGATATAATGTTGTTTGATTCTTCTATTCTGTGGTTCATAGGAAAAATCAAGCAATGTCAAAATGATTAACTGTAAATGGTCTTGCGTTTGATCATCTTTGTGCTTCAATTATAATTACATAGTCAAGCCTAACAATAGTCTCTCTATAATTTCTTTATTGGCATGCAAAGTTTGCACTGTAAATATTTCTTCTCCTTGCATTTTTTTCCCTTTTCCAACAAGCTCTCAGAGCAACCATTCCAAACTAAATAGCAATTGAACTGGACTGTTATTATTCTGTACATACTAATTCTGCTCCAAGCTATTTTTTTTTAAAGCATGAAATTCACAGATTACAAAGCCTACTGAATCATGTGAACTCATCTTTGAAATAAGTCCGAACCATAGATTTCAAAGCTCAAACTGACTTGAAACTGCACTTCCTCATCAAAGATAAATGTTTAGGGCTAGTGTTCTTGTTTGATCCAAGAGATAAGTCCTAGGTCTCAGTCTTCTGGAGTGAAATCTTGATTTCATTCAAGCCAGTAGCAAAATTCCTATTGTTTGTTAACGAGGTCAGGACTCCAGCACCAGATTTCAGCTCCCTGAAGTTTGGGTGCAGAGGGAGTTCTGTATCCACCACTCTAATTCTGATGCTGTGTTTGTCGAAAGGAAAGAATAAAGTGAGTTCATAAAAAGCAGTCTTCAAAGTAGGGCTTACACAACCTTCCATGCCAATTTATTTGTCTGAAACTTGCAGTTACTGGAAAGAGCCCTGTTGAATGCAGCCTTTGGGTTAAATCCCGTGAATCTACAAATTGCACAAGAAAATTAATCACGGGTAACACATCCCATTACATAATTTAGAGGGGTTTTTTCCAGCTTTCATTTCATAAAAAAATTGCCAACATAGTTTCCTGTATGTGTCTGTAACATCTTTTTCCATCCCATCAAAGATACAAGCATCCACAGAGAAGCACAAACCTGCCAGTTATTTTGAACTCAGTCAGTGAACATGAGTTTGCATCATTCTCTCCCCAGAGAGTTTAGCCAAACCTACAGTTCTCAAGTTTTATTTCCTTTGTTAAGAAAAAGGTAGAGGCATGTGTCAGTTTCCCCTCCACTCCTAAAGTTTTCTGGAAGTGCTGATGTGACAACAGACCGATGCTATTTAACTCTATACTTCAGAGCACGTTGGTGAATGCATCAAGGAAACATGAAACTGCAGCCAAAACAAGAAATTGTAAAAGATGTTAACCTGTTTAATCTCACATCTTGAAAGAGGAAAGGACTGAAGCAAACTATAGCAGCTCTAACAGATGGAGAATTTTAATTTTTTTTTTGTAGTGGTTGCTGATTTTTTGACTGTTGTCATTGTTATTCCTGTGACTATTCTTATTCTAGCCATACAATACTGTAATATTGCAAACCTATTAGGGGTCAGATCAATAAAGGGAATGCAGGTATATCATGTGGCCTATGTAGACACAACAAAAACTCATAAGCTATCCCCTTACTGTGAGTGGGATACATTGGTGGACATTTTCTCATGTGGTAAGGTGCTGGAACAGGCTGCCCAGAGAGGTGGTGGATACACCAACCCTGGAGGTGTTCAAGGCCAGGTTGGATGGCGCCCTGGGTTAACTGGTGTAGCTCCAGGCCTGAAGGTTGGTGGCCCTGCCTGTGGCAGGGGGGTTGGAGCTCTGTGATCCTTGGGGTCCCTTCCAACCCAGACCATTCTATGATTCTATGATTCTCATACATGAGCATCAATGATATTCACACAATTTCTCATCATCCGTGTAGAAACAAGATACATTTTTATAAAAAGAAAATCCCGAACCTTATACTAATTTAACTTTCTTTGGAAGTTTCAAAATTTTGAAACTTTTTCCTACACTTACCAGAAACACATTTTATTTTAAATCCATCTATGGTATCACAGAATCACAGAATCGTAGGGGTTGGAAGGGACCTCAAGAGATCATTGGGTCCAACCCCCCTGCCAAAGCAGGCTCCCTATCCCATATTACACAGATAGGCGTCCAGACGAGTCTTGAATATCTCCAGAGAAGGAGACTCCACACACCCCTGGGCAGCCGATTCCAGTGTTCTGTCACCCTCACTGTGAAAAAGTTCTTCTGCATGTTGGTGAGGAACTTCCTGTGCTCCAACTTGCATCCATTGCCCCTAGGCCTGTCCCCACAGACCACTGAAAAGGGGCTGGCCAATTCCCCCTGTATCACCTGCCTAAGATATTTATAAACATTAATTAGGTCCCACCTAAGTCTTCTTTTCTCTAGAAAAAACTTGAGAACTGCAACAGTAATGAGTTTGGTTATATTGCTAAAGACAGCAGAAGGAAATGGTACTTCCACATTTTGGATATTTTTGGCGTATAAAGAGAAAATGCTGATGATGAGCTTTAATTAATCACTTTTTGGCAGTTAAATTATACAGTAATATTTCCAAATTGTACTAGGCCAGAAGGGGGAAAAATGTATACAAATGTTGAAATAACCATCGAAAGTATGGTGTGACAGATGTGGAATCACCTGTCAAAGTCTATGAATATTCTACATTCTTAATATTCATCTGAATGTTAGGAATGATATTCCAAATAAGTCATCATAGAGTCATGGTTTCTGTCTTAATCTGCTCTAGTGACTAATTCCTTGGGTCTCCCCTCAAATATCAGTTGTTGCATCACTCAGATCAGGACAACTCTACTTGGAAAGGAAAAAAACTCCACAATATTAAAGTGTGAGTGTGGCTTTTGAACGCATGACATTCAAATTAGACAACAAGACATGCTCATTTCATATTTTAAAGCAGTTGCCTTCAATAAAATGGGAAAACTAGTTTGACACTCCAAGGAAAACTGTATTAGCAACCTCAGCCATCAATGAAAAATGAAAATGATACTCAAAGAGAAATGGGGTACTGCTAGATGTGTGTAATTACCTTTTTCATCTATCTAACCTGGATAATACAAAATACCAAGTGTGAGCTTCGTCCTTCAACTTTACCACCAAAAAGTTATACCATTATAGTAGGTTAGTTGCCTTATTTTCTTCTGCAGTCAATGAAAAGAAACAGGTAAGCCATACAAGTCTTTTAGTTATTTCTCACATGACAAGACAATTCTGCTTTCATTTTGTCTTGGTGCCACAGAATTCCTGCAAACACTGAAACAACAGTTAAGACTAAGAAAAGATATTAAACTACTGCAGACTGGACAGGATCATAGGTCAACCTCTGGTAAGCTAGTTATAAAATATCACCTTCTATATCAAAGAAATCTCCAGTGAACAAAATGAAGCCGAGCAAGGCAACGGTTGGTACTGGAGACCTATGGGTTCCAAGTGAAATTGCTTGTTTGTTCAGTTAGCCAGCTGAACAGTGGACTTAATTTAAGAAGAGCTTAACAGTTGCAGGAGTTACCTGTAAAGTAAGTTACTATGTGATTTTCAAGGTAGTTTCAGTAACAAGATGAGAATTACATGCCTCATCTCCAGCATCCCAATGAATTGACCCAATCTTGTCAACAATGTCCAAACTCAGGAAGAAGAGAAAACACCTCTTTAGTCTAAATATTAACCTTCACTTATGTATGGGAACTGCTTCAGCATTTGACGTTGGGATAAAATATTCCACTGTAAAATTTTAGGTAAAATAGAAATGTGTAGGCCTTTGTTGGTTTAATGGGTCTCTTTGTTTTCGTCTTAACGCTGTAATTTTATTCTGTGTTAAAATAAGCAATACATTTATTCTAAAAGCACTGGTTTTGAACCACTGTCATCTTCCAGGTGACAAAGTTAAGCTTGGTGACTACAATTTTGATGGATGAAATCATATATCTAAAGCAAGAAAAGATAAATCCCACTCCAAAAGACTAGGGAGATGATGTGGAAGTATATACTCATTCTAAGATAAATGGCTAAAGTGAGATGAATCACACTTAAAACCAACTATTTTTTAAATTGAATATAGAGTTCAGGGTGAATTTAGGCCTCAGATGTAGACAACTGGATATTTATATTTGACTAGAACAAAATCCACCTTTTTCTTAGAAGGAACATTTCTAATCATGTAAAGTTTGAATTTTCGGAAGCATCTCTTTCTAGGAATGGTAAGAGTCAAACTCCTAACTGGATTTAACAAGAGGATTGAAAACTGTAGGAATAATATTATATCAAATAGATGTCATCCAGTAGAAAACGTATAATCTCAATGGTCTTTCATAAACATGTACATACATCATCAACAGCCAGGCTTTATAAGAATAACTTAACTAAGGAAATCTGTCACTGATTTATTTTTCCTTTATGCTTCTTTTGAACAGTTTTAGCATAGTTGAAAATTGTACCTATTTCTTATGGATCAGCTCTATTTAGAACATACTAATAATGGCTCACGTTGCTCTACATAGTAGTTTGAGATAACACCTTTTAAGATAGGAATGCTATGGCAGTTTTACATGAAACTGAGCTGTTCTAGGTTGGGAGTCATGACATCATTTGTTTTGTTGTCAGGTATTTTTTCACCTTGTATCCTCATGCAGAATGTGGACTCCAACATCTGAACAAACCTGAAACTTCAACAGTGAAGTTCAATCAAAAGCATATTCCGATCAGGTTTCAAATCAAGATCATGGGAATCCAGGTGTTTTGGACAGCTTCCACAAACTACTAGTCCTTTATCAGTGATTTGTTTTTAAAAACTGGATATTGAATGGTTCAATACACCACTCCATTAAAAAAAAACAAAAACAAAATTTAAAAAACCCAACAAAAAAACCCTGTGTATTTTTCTGACTTTGACTTGGTAACAGTTCTTAAATAATTGTGGATCAACAGGTGAATTGCATTAAGGTCACAAAATGTAATTGCATTCCAAAACCTGGATCTGGAAATGGCCATTTTGAGAGTCAGAGGGCCATTTTGAGAGTCAGTAGACCATTTTGATCATGGATGCAGTAATATGAAAAGCCACCCTTCCCTTTCCAGACCAAAGGCATGTGGTCAGTTTGATACCAAAAGGACTAAAGTTAGTATTAATTCTAGAAACACCTTGTTAAACACCACCAACAGTTACATCTCCTCATTTTCTTCAATTATTTTTGAAATATTAAGGAAAACAAGGAGAACATAAACGGTTAAAAAAACCTAAACTCAACAGACAGGAAATTTGTTTTTTCAAAGACAGCAATCTTCCTCCTGTCCTTGTCAACCCTCCCCTGGTTCAGTGTTATTATCACTAGTATTAATGATAATAACAATAAAGACAAAGCATTTCATAGAATACTGACAATGTAGTCCCTGTCCCATAAAATATGGAGGGTGTATACAATAGGGTATTTGTAAATAGTGCCTCTATGGTGGGAGCTTCTACTAGGTATAATAAGTCAATTTATAATAGATGTGTAAACCAACACAAGGTTATGTAAATCTTGACTTGACTTATGCGATCCATGCTACATGTGAACAAGAGCAGTGGGAATCTAACCTGATGTACCTCAAAGGCAGAAGAGTGCCCAGCATCTAGGTCTGTAAAGTCCTGGTGCTGGTGCTTCCACAGTACTCTTGGACCTATGTGAAAGCAAGACCTAACGAAATGAATCAACCTTAGCACTGGACTAATTCACGTGAAGTTGATGGAGTAACACCTGAGTGTAGCTGGTACACTTCAGCTGGAATTATCCTGGAATAAAATTTGACCCCCACAGAATTAAAATATAAAATTTTAAAATAAAAAAAATAAATAGTATAGTATTGACATCTATGAGGTTAATTGGAAAAAAGTCACTGCAACAACTCAGGATGAAACTTGTGTTATGACTAAAATTGCTTGCACGCAGATACAGTTTTTATGAGCAGGTGCTGAAAACGAAAAATAGTAATTAAGTATCTTATTATGCCAATATTTATTTCTGTGTGTATACTACACTAGATACTCCTTAAAACATGTGCATGTACAGCTGTAAACAGACATGTCTGTGGGCGTATGCATCTGTTTGTGACTACAGTTGGAAAAACTTTAAAAATGTCGAAGGTAATTTTTTTTTTAATAGTAAAAAGAATCACTAGCATTCCTATTTCCAGCCTGAAGCACATTTTTACAGCTGAAAATAGGGGCTTATAATGAAAATGCTGACACAACCTTAACTATAGAGGTGCTAGCAGGCGATGCTATAATAAATAATGTGGGAAATATTTTACACTTCAAGGCAATTACATGTTCAGCCATCTTTAGGATTTCTAGGCCATGAAGGGTAGGGATTAGGTGTATTTGACAAGTGTAAAAGACCCATGACTCATGACTGCTAGGAGGCACAAATGAATTACAAAAGCTGAGAGAAAGCTTTGTAATCACCTAACATAGGTAAAAGAGTTTTTATTTGGGGGTAGATAACGATCAGGTAAATGGAAAGATACAAGCTCCAGATTCCTTTTAGTTTGCTTTTTGAAGAAATGGTGAAAGTTGAGTTATATCTTTCGTCCTAACTTGCCTGCCATCCATTTGTGTATTACTTTATGCCATACAAATATGAACTTAATATGCTTTGAAATGGAAGTTCATATTTGTAAGGGAGCAGGACTGGATAGGACCAGCTAGGTCGTTTGAGTAGGCTTTCACTCTTATAGAAACTTCTGCAGGAGATTTTAGGAGTTTATGTTTATAAAGACCCCTAAGAACAGCTTGCTTAGCCTTCACCCACTAGAAAGACCCCGATGCCCAAAATAACCTCCTTAATCAGTTAAATGACGCCTAAAGTCCTTGGGTTTGGATTGTGAATCATTAGATTCTTCTTTATGCTCTGGATTTTTTGATGAAATATCTTGGATTTATGATTCTCCAGCAAGAACAGCCTTTAAAACCACTCGCATTGGTATAATACACAAGTGGAAGAT
>VZTU01027870.1:0-103515 GCA_013400835.1 Zapornia atra | reverse complement strand
ACACTGCATCGTCTCCAATCCTTATCTTTCAATAAATTGCTGAAAAATGTTTTAACAGGCATACAGACTAGAAATACTGAAACAGCTAATTTTGGACACCTTGAAGACAACCATCCAAGTCAGAGTGAGACGTAATCAATTTTTGGTCATTGGAGAGAAACATACCCCATAAGGAGAAAATACCTTTGACAATAGATCTTATTTTCCAGTGACACAAAATACCTCATGGAGGTGTCTGTTTCTCTCTGTTTATTAGAAAGCCAGGTGGTGGTCATACTTTTGACCTGTGGATGCCTAGGGTACAATGTATGTGCCACTTACCTGTCTCTTGATTCGCCTTTGTTATGATCTAGTTGGTCAACTGCTAATGGGTGTTAAGAGTCATTTTCATGGCATCTGTCAAAGAAGCTCAAGCTTTACAGCTGAAATACCACAGCAAACAATACTTAACCGTGTAGTAATGATGTCATTTCCAGTGAGTCCCTCCAGAACATCTTTCTAGGTAGATGAATGAGGGAAATAACATGGTTATGTCTCATGCCTGCTCCTGTCCAACGTATCTTAGGTGGTTTAAAATGCTTATTATTATGGTTTCCAAGAATCTGTGTGGGTGTATGTGGGGTGCATTTTCAAAGCCATTTATCTTATATCTGTCTTTCAGAAATAGATACAATGATTTCTCATCCTGAGCAAAACCCAAAACAAAACACCACCCTCCTATCCATTTGGACTTAAACTGTTAACAGACTTTTAAAACGTGTCTAAATCTTAGGCCAAGTGTTCCTATGATCATGCATGTGTTCACCTCGAGCTTTGTTTCAAATATATACCACAATGAGTCTGCCAGAATACTAACTTTTTTCTCTTATCTGTTTCTACCATCATATATCTTACTTTCATTGGTCTTGGCTATAAGAAACACAGCAGATAATGAGCAACAAACATCAAGCAAGCAAGAAAAGAGACTTCTACTAGATAAAATTTGGTTGCCTTTTCCATGGGGGAAAAAAACCCAACCAAACCCATGAGAAGTTCCCCAACCTGTTGTTTGGGGAATTCCCACAATGAAGGAGACAATGAAGGCAGGCTGGGGGTTTGACCAGTAAAACAGATCTTGGTCTCTCAAAGTCAGTGAGAACAGTGTCATTGAATATAATGTGTCCGGACTCTTACTCCAGTGTTTCATTCTCTCTAATTTCTGTGATATTTGGGGAATCCTGCAGCAGTTTAAATTTTTTTAGCCTTCCTCCTTTCAGATCCAGGTGGTTTAAAGCTCCTTCACTCTCACAATAGAACAGCTACAGTGCAAAATGAGGAATATTCCATGTCCATATCAGATGTCAGTACGAGTACTGCAAAAGTTATATATTTTTCAGTAGATATCAGGGTTAGGTAATAGCACAATAGCGTAAGTCACTTAAAATAATGTGACACCAATTTATTACCATTAGAAATACAGCCTTTGGAAAAGACCCTAAGCATTATGTTAGCATTGATATGTCAATCCTTTATTTGAAGGATGGCAAGTCTGAATCCCAGCACAGCCTTAATTAACAGAAAATAATTAGCATCATTTTCCCAGCTGTGAATTTGAGATTTTTTTTTTTTCCAACAGAATCCATTGATTGATAATTAAGGAGGAGTTAGTTGTAATAAAACTCCCAGTATTGCAATTTCTAATTGGCCTTTAAGGACATTTTACAGTTACAGTTACTTTGTTCCAGGCATTTTCTGCTTTTTTTTTTTTTTTTTTTTAAACCAGCTTTAATAAGGAATCTTTTCTCAGTGAGGTAAAAAGAATGCAGATTAATAGAAAAAGACACTGTAATGTTACATCTATGAATTTAAAACTTCACATATAATACAGTCCATTTGATTTGTTTGGGCAATAATTGGTGCTAAGTGAACATAAAAAGCTTTGAAGTTTGCTTTGAATAACCTAAGGTTTATCCAAGTACTTGAGTCTTCGATTAAGCTACATTAGCACAGAGATTTATGTAAATGCTTAACTTGATGAATGGTAACTGCTCCTGTTGACTTCGGTGGGATGCAGCATCATATGTAGAGTTAAGCAGATATGTGTATATCCTTCAAGGAATGCTGCCTTAGGCTGGAAATCTTACAGGAATGGATTCAGTTCTGGACATGTCTGCTTGTTTCATATTTCCAGCCAGTCCTCAAATACTGCTAGCACAGCGTCTGCCAAGGCACTAAAATTTTCTTTTAATAAATCCTACAGGTAGAACTGATTTAAAAGGGTGCATTTGGTGATTTTTGTAATATTTGTATATTGATATAATTTTGAATTATTTTCCTGAGCTATCTGAAAATTTCAAATGTTGGATATGAAGCCTTTTAGCATTTTCTCCTTTTCTTTCCTTTTCCTCATTTCATTATTTCCTCATTGCATTTTCATATCCAAGTGCAAAACTATTAGAAAAAGCATTTTATATAAATTTCCCTTCATACAAAGATTATTTTTTCCAGGAAAAAATACTGGTGAATAAGAAGGGTCAAAGATTTTTATGCACCAGAAAACCAGTAAGTTCAATTGAACAAGCAAATGCAATATTCTTCCTAAGAAGAAACTTTCATATGTTCTCCAGCGAAGTAGAGATCAAAACTGGTCCCTAGTGTTGTGAAGGTAGATATGAATAATCAGACCTGGACTTGCATCTGTGTCTCTAGTGGACACTACACGATGATTTAAGCTTGCCCAGGCTCAGAGAAATGATTCATGGTTCTTTAAAGTTTGTATTATTACTGACAAAAAAGCCACATGATAAGGACCTCTGCTGTTGTTTCCACCAGTTATTGCCTGTCTCTTTATTGCCTTGTTCATATGTAATTTTTCGCTTGTCAGTGGCAATGAGGAAATGTTTTTGTGTGATCAAACTGTCCTGACTGTCTTTAGAAAAAGAGATCAGCCCAGTTTCTCCATCTTGGGAATGCTACAAGGCTGCGTTTCTGCCTCTCGGAGGAGGATGTCAGATCACTTAGCTGTGACTGCCTTACATCTTGGCTGGACTAATGCAGCTTGTTTTCTTTGGAGACCATCCAGCGAAGCTATACATTTTATTCCAAGTACCTCCACCGCATTTTGTTAACATGGGCTGAAATGTCCTCTCTCATTTCAATCACACGGGGTCACTGGTCTGATTTTCAGTGCAAAAATCCTGGAGACTTTGACACTGTGTTCAAGGCAACTAGGTTCTTCCTATCTAACTACACTTAAACATCACTTCAGCTACCAGGATAATGTGAGTTACCAAAAATCCAGGGATCATTTAGGCAGTATTCAAGTTGCTATACTTGCTGACATCTGATAACATGAAATGACAGCACATATAGATGTGAAAACCACAGTGTCTATTTACAGATTATCTGCACATATATAATAGGGACATTTATCCCCAGCACTTTTATTATTCCCTAAAACTGGAAAGATTCTCTTATGGGGTTTTGTTTCAGGTCCAAGATGGTCTTATTTACATGTGATACACTTGGCTGCCCAGGCCAGCGGACTGCTGGAAACAGCAAAACCCCGTGCTCCACATCCTATTTTGGCCAGTATCACCTTCCTGGAAAGCCTCACTGGCTGCTGCCACTGCAGAGGGTGGGATGAGAGCAGCAGGAGGCTGCAGCTACTGCTTATACAGAGGGCTCACTCTGAAACAGCAGTCACCAATCCACCAACGTCCTTCTCCCATCTCCCTAGAGGCAATCCGGGCATCAGCTGAAGGCATATGTACATTTGCATTCACATGCATGCATAGTCCGGGCATACAGCTGGGATAAATCAGTGTACCGCTATGGATGGTAATAGAGCGTGGCTGTCTTTTGCTGCTAAAGAGACGAATCTGTAAGTATCACAGAGGGATTCTGGTGGAAATTTTAGGAGAGAAGTCATCTCAGTTGACCCCAGACTTCTAAGAGAGAGCTGTCAGATCTCAACCAGCCTTGACTCCTCGAGACAGAAGGAACTGAGTATGCCAGAGCTTATTTGCACTTATTTTAAAGCTATTTTAAAATCAAATCGATACTGAATGCCTGAAAAATATTCTATGACAAGTTTTCAAAATTTGTCCCAATTTTCTGATCTATCTTTTCCCCCACATTGGAAAATAATTTGAAAATCATTTAAATCCTGTCTTAAAAATCACTTTCATCAGTGGATTTTTCATTCTATTAGAGAGTTCACAGTTTCCTCAAAATGTTTATTATTTATCTAATTTTAATCAAAATACCATTAGCCTCCCATCAAATCCTCCTCCAGATAAGAGGCAATATTAAATCCTGGGTTGGAGGAAACTTAAACCTGCCTGCCAACAACTCTAAGAATCACTGTTATCAGCCATGATATGTCAGTGATTTTTGTTCAGTGTAGAGACTTTGTCCTTAAAACGTGTTGTTTCAGACAATACAGTGTACCTCCTAGCTCATCCCCTTGCCCCAAAATAGAATCAACTGCAGTTAAATGGTACCTTTCAGGTGCTCACCTAACATGTTCTTAAATACTTGTTAAGCTTCAGAAATCCCTCCAAACACTCGGTTTCAGGCCCTGTAGATGCTGCAGTTACATTTTACTTGAGAACTCTCCTGAATGCCCGTGGCTTTCTTTTGAAGATCCTTAGTCCTCTGCTCCCCTGAAAATAAGAACAGTTCATTTACCTCCTTCACAGCAAACTTTTTACATCCTCGAAGACAGTTGCCACATCTCTGCACATATTTTTAGTCCTTTTTAGACTAAATAATCCCAATGAAAGAATTCATAAGAAAAAGCAGCACTACCTGCACTGGAGAGATTGATAAGGAATGAACAAGAGATGTGCACAAGATGCTGCATACCAGAAGAGTCATTTAGGATCCAAAACACATACTAGCTGGGGTGACCTTATTGATTTTGAAAACACAGTAACATCTTTTTGAGGGAGTTGCTCACAAAACAAGGAGTTAGATCTTGGATACTTTCGATACAGTGTTTGGGAAAATGGCCATATCATGTATTTATACATTCCAGTAGATGTCCAATTTCACACCGCGAGGGTGGAGGGGGAGCTATAAAAATCTACTACAGGAAAATGGATTTGTTAGAATGAGGTGTAATTTAAATTCAGAAGCTTAAATCTAAATAGCATTTCTCAAAACATGGATCAAGGTTTACAAGTGTAGGTGTCAACAATCAAGCTCTGTTGCTACTATTCAGATAGTAACTAGGAGGTCTGATTTCTGAGAGTCAGTTTTTTGACAGTTACATTTAAAGGAGGTGAGCATCATTTCTAAAAGCAGACCATAGGCTATGGACTGCAGTTCTGGATCCTACTTTTAAGAATCCCATCTTAGAGTAGTAGAACATGTGTTGTTTAGATGGAAGTATGTGACATTGGCAGCAGCACCCCTCCAAGCGATTTAGGTACCAGGTTGAAGCATTAAGATTTTAATTTTTTTCTTCCTTAAACCACACTGAAAAAATGTACTATAAGTAGGTTTACTCAGAATTTTCTTCTTTTATATATATATAATTCTGTTTCATGTCATATAGTAGAAATGGCTGAGTGGAACCAGATAAAGTCTGGTTTCCTGATTATGTATTTCTGTTTCCACACCAGTGATGCTCTCTTGAACTGAAGGTGCATATACTAGCAGAGGGCTAGTCGTCAGGGTGTTAGCTCAGAGCCATTTCACCTGACCACATAGCAATGCAACACATCCTATTCACACAGTGGTTTCAGCTGGTTCTGAGAAACTAGGAATTTGAAAATAAGGAGCTTCAGCTCTGTAGGATGAGGGAGTAATGAATCTGACCTGAGGTCACTACTCTGCTGGAACCCAGAATAAGTTCAAACCACAATTGATCAGCATAAACCAAAGCACACCACGGATCAAGGAAAGGGAATGGTTCACAAGAGCAACAGGGCTTTGCAAGTGATGACTTTCTCACAGAATTAGTTGGAAACTCAAAGCCTGATAAAAATGATACATTTGCTGATTCTCTGATTTTTGGTTTGTGGAGGAAAATTTGCTATCATCTGAACCACTAGCACTAAAATGAGGGATGGGCTATAGCCCTCATCTCCTCTACCTCTGTGCCTGGATTTTAATAAGTACCATTGTTTAAAATTCAAGGAAAAATCCTGATGTCAGGGGCAAATTTTCTGTTGACCTCAGTCTTCCCAGGATTTTTAAAATATTTTTTTTTCCCTTTCAGAAAGTGCTTACTCTTTGCTGGCCAAGCTGTACAGGAGAGCGTGATTTAAAAATCCTACTTGGTCCTTGGATCCTGGGGTAAGTCAAAGTACCTTTGTCTTTTATATAATTTCTCCCTACAAAGGGTTCCTCTGACATGGGGTTAGGCAATTTGTGAGCCCTTCAGTTGCTGTTACATGAAGTCCACGTAGAAAGATAAAGTTCTGACCAAGGCAGATGTTGCTGGACCAGAAAATATGATCATTCATTCAGCTTTATTGCTGCATGATGGCTCAGATTTAGTAATGATGCTGGGAAATGCAAAGATGGGGAGCTAAGGATAATGGTCATTTTATGACCTTAATGAGATGAGTGATAAGAAAATCCGTAAGAACCAAAGCCCAAAATTTTGTCTTCAGTAAGCATTCTGTTTTATAACCATGAAGAAACGGAACCTTTAAATAAATATATTCATTGCACGAACCCACATAAATAATTTGTATTACAAAAAGGGAGCAAACCTGATACACTGGATCCTTAGACACTGATTAAATATTATGATTAGGTCTGAACCCATAGCCAAAAATAAAAAAAAGGCTTCAGATGTAATTTGTGAGGACTTTAAAAGATTTTTATTAATGGTCCCCTCACTGCTTACCCTTTAGGTTTCCAACAGCAATTTCTTTTAATAATCAGACTTAATATACTCCAAGGTGCAGAATTCCATGTCAGCTGTAAACATGCGGCAAAACATTTACATGTAGGCTTCCTTCAGCTCCTCACGTTCAATTCAAGGAGTGAACAATGAAGCAGCGCTGCTGTGCAAGATCCAATTGTGCTGCTGGCAAGAAGATTCTCAAATAACTGAGGATCTCCTGGGAGAAGGAATATTATACTATGGAATAGAGAGTGTTTGCCATAGAGCAAGCCAGTCTGTAGGCTTTTTTTCATTCTTCTTTCATTCTGTTTATTTATTTGCTTGTACTGTCACCGATGTCATCTGAAGCCAAGAAATGCAATAAGGTTAAATCTATTGCAGGAAATTATTTTGATCCTCCAATTAAATGAACAAATTCACCTTGCCTATGATATGCCATCAGACATTGGTACGAGCATTTGGTACAATCAATCTATTACACATCAATTTTATGGCTGTATAATGAGGTTTAATTGCTGCTTTATTAGTCTGACTAATATTAAGTGTCAGTAATTGCTTTGCATTCAACTTGGCTTTCACATTTAAATTACACATCCAATATTTAACCATAAAAGCAGACCTTCTTTTTATCTAATGAATTTTTACTTTCACCCTTGTGGCACAAGAAAAGTCCATTTTGGGTGATTTTTCCCCCCTTTGCACAAGTTCTCTGGCCATGAAGAACAGAAGCTTCAGAAACGAAATGTTATTCTTGGTAAATGCATAGGCCTGTGGCATTTGGGAAGTGAACTTCAAATTTCCCTTTGACAGGACTGTAATATGGCTTTTGTGTACTAATGAGTGAACTGCTAAGGTGCGCAAACACGTTTGTAGTCCAACTGAAGTCTACAGGACTACTCCTATAAGTTATGCGTATCCTTGGGTGAATGGTAGGGCTAATGCTTGCTACCCTGGAGCACATATGAAAAACAAGTCTGGCAGGATGCAGGATGCATTTTGACTGGCAAGGCACAGACTGAATGTTATTGCCAGCCAGGATTTTAATGTACTGTTACAGACATGGGCCAAGATGCTCAGACACGGAGCTTTAGGAGGTAAGGACCAAGGTTCAGTAAATTACTTGGTACACCCAGTGAGGAAATATTTTGCAGATCCAGTCTTGTTCTGTGGCTTCCTTACATTCACAAGGACTACATTCGGGTGATGAACTGCTGGATTGTTCGAGTCAGTAGCAGTTTTGCCATTTCACTTGGCTTCTTCTGTTTTCCTTTTTTTTCCTTTTTTTTTTTTGTGGTTGAAATAGTCTCCATCTGATTTTGCAGGGATGAGCTCAGTTCGCTGAACAGACATGCCAGTGTCCATTAATATCATCTGATCCTCCAGTGACAGCTGGCTAACATCACCCTGCAAAGCACCTCATGAGCTAAAATCAAGCTGTATTTTGGGAAAAGAGGCCTGGTGCTGGGGCTTGTCACGTGTCTGATTTGTATAACATCGGACTGTGAGATTCTGATCAGGAAAAGGTGGAGATTGAATGAAAAACATTTTATTGCTTTTTATTTCCATTCTCTTACTGGATCCATGAAAGAGTTAATACAGCTAGAGATCCTGTGAGAGTCAAATATCCATCACTGGGTATCTACTGGACTGCAAACCAATTACTGAAAAAATGTAAGCCTCTTGCTGTTTTTTCCTTGGCAGTTGTTGGGAGTGCCTCTTTTTTTCCCTTTTTCCCTTTCTTGTTGAGAACAAATCTTTTGGGGATGAAAATATAATGTATCTAGCACAGCACACATAACTTTCTCTCAAGGTTTTAGGAGATCTTTCTTTCTGGAAGAGACTTGACTCTTGCTGGCTATCCAGTTTTCCTAGAGTAATGTACTTGTGTTACAAGCAGCAGAAGATAGTGTAGACCCAGAGCCTCCTGAAGCTAGGACTTCAACCTACCAGGTACCGGGCAGAACTCCAAGCCACAGGCTTTCAACCTCATTAATACTAGTGTCAGCCTTCAGCTGAACAAATGAGGTCAGACGTGTTTATTCTGTGAAAAACAGAAGCCCACCAAACCTCTCAGACCTCATCACAACCCCGCCCATGAACACTACCTAGCCTTTGTATCAAACAGGGCCATAATGATGGGACCACCCACATTTGTCATGGCAATATAATAATTTACAGTATGCACTGAAGAAGCAACAGACCTGGGCTTCAGGACATATTTACCTTGAGTGGTTGGAAACCCTCTGCTTGCACATCCCAGAGAGGATGTCACAACCACTTATAAGATCTTACAAGGCATTCTGGGTGAGTGTAAAGCCAAGAACTTAAGATCATGAGACCATGCAGACATCAGACAAGAAGGAACCTGCCCTGTGTCTTGTCTAGACTATTCGGTGAGGGAAGAGGACACCTGGTGTTTTCATCCCCAGCCCAGAGACTGCTTCTGTTTCTTATCCAAGGACTGATCTAAGGTAAAATACAATCATGTTCCGAAGACCAGGTGAGTCCTCGTGTGTGAGAACTGGAAGATTAAACGCGTACAGGATGAGAAGGTCCAGAACCTTGGTCTTTCACCAAGGAGAGTCCTCAGGTCTTCCTGCTGAAATTGATGGACCATTGCAACCTTTTTTTAAATTATTTTGCTTGCTCTTTGTTTTAAATAATACTTCTTTCTCATTAGGCATATTTCCTGAAGAAGACAAGATCTTGAGCAGCAATAGGCACCTCCT
Source organism: Zapornia atra (assembly GCA_013400835.1). Lineage (NCBI taxonomy): Eukaryota > Metazoa > Chordata > Aves > Gruiformes > Rallidae > Zapornia > Zapornia atra. Next base: position 93,942 of record VZTU01027870.1, on the reverse strand, counting down.
CACTTCTTCTGCCTTCCTAATCAGTCATGACAGACATGGTTATCTTGAGAAGTCTTGAAGTTATTCAAGGTTTCGGAGACATTTTCCTCTACTCACTTGACATCCTAAAAACCTGTAGACACAGCCCTGCATTCCCTTTCTTTCCCTCTCCCTTCTTCCCATGAGTGGAAATCACAATTACTGTACCCTAGGTTTCCCACTGTGCTCCCCTACACCACCAGCCCTGATGGCAGTGTCTGAGAAGCCGGGTGGGATTAATTGCATCATTTTGAGTTTTGCTACCTAACAATGAAAGGCTTCATTACAACAGTGAACAACAGTGTACAGCACAGTTGGTTGACCTGAAAGTTAAAGAATAGGGCTGACACAAGTAAAATCTTTCACCCTGTACTTTTTGTACTATTTTTGAGTGCTAAGACAGCAGATCAGACCCAGAGAGCTGATCCGCCGAGTAAAGAAAGTGCCATTTTTACACATCACTGTTCAGAGCTGAACTGCATTTTCAAGTGTGGCTGTCAGTCTTTCTACTGTCAGGTTAAATCCTTACCCATGGTGATCCTTGTTCATCTGCACTGACTGTCAGAGCTGAGGTCTGGAGTGAGCTTTCCCCGTGGCAAGTTGGCAGGGAGTTTATGTGCAAGGGACTAACCCACCTTCCTTGGAAGCAGTGAGCTGAGGTTCTCAGTCAGGAGCAAAAGGCCAGAACAAAGGTCTGAGATTACAGATGGACAAACATTTGCAGCCCTCTGTTGCTTCCTGTCGCTGTTTTAATTTTTTTTTGATAAGCATTGCCAGACTATTGTATTTCAGCCCAGGACAGCTCTGTTTCTGACAAACAGAAGAGGAATAGTAGGATCCCATGGCAGGCAGTTAGGGACATGCATCTTGCCTTAGATTTCAGCTACAGCTTGGACCTTGGATCTCAGACCTCAGCTATTTTCTTCAGGGTTAAACTCTGCTCATACATCCCTCTCAAATTAACCAGGATGAGTATTCTCTTTCCCAAATGCAGATTATTTCTGCAGAACCCCCCAGACATCAGTAAATGAACCCTTAACTGAGAATGCTGTGTGCAGTACAAGTCTAAAAACTTCTAAAGCAGTGGCAGGGCTGAGAGGCAGACCATGTCAAAACCTGCATTTGTTAGAGACTAAGGAAAAGATCTTTAGATATATAAAGATCTATATTATATGTTAAGGGGACCTATAAGAAAGATGGAGAAAGACTTTACCAGGGTCTGTAGTGACAGGACAAGAAGCAATGGTTTTAAACTAAAGGAGTGTGGATTTAGATTGGACATACGAAAGACATTTTTATGATGAGGGTGGTGAAGCCCTGGCACAGGGTGCCTAGAGAAGCTGTGGCTGCCCCTGGATCCCTGGCAGGGTTCAAGGCCAGGCTGGATGGTGCCTTGGGCACCCTGGACACCTGAAAGGTGTCCCTGCCCATGGCAGGGAGTTGGAACTGGTTTGGCTTTAGAAGTCCCTTTGAAATCAAGCCATTCTATTATTCTGTAACTTAGGGGCGTTAAAGGTCCTAATATGCTTAAATTTAGACATGAAGGATCCACTTTGCCAGTGTATGCAAATATATTTCTATCTCACTATATATATGTATATATATATATGCAAATAAACAGTGTTTTTTTATATATATGCATATATATATATGTATATATCAAGCTATGTATACATTAAAAAAAATACCTTGTTCTAGATACTTAGGTAGAGTCTAAATTAGTGAATTACCCAAAGCCAGGGCACAGACCTTGGCTTTGGAGTTCAGTCTTCCAAACTTCTCCATTCCCAGCCAGGTCTTCAGCCCAAACCAATTAACGCTTTCCCAAAGAGATCCCAGGCATGGTCTGGGACATGGCAATAGCCAGGGACCATTCCCATAAATTAATTTAGATGTGAACAGCTTGTTTTGGAAGCTGGGAGAACTATGGAAGTGGTCAAACCACACCAGGTGGATTTAGTGCCAGGTAACAGGCCCCTGCAGTGATTCTTTTAGCAGCAAAGATGTGGTTGTCAGAAAAAAAGAACTATTATCTTCAGAATCCAGAGAGGAAAAGCTTCCCAGAGCCAGATTCTCAGCTGGTGTAGATCAGTATCAGAGATGTCCTGGTTTACAGCAGCTGAGAAATTTCCCTGCACCCTTAAAAAAAAGCCAACTGGACAAATATGGAGCTGCTTATTGTTTTCTTCAAGAGTCATTTCACCCCTCCCTTTCTTTCCTTCCCTTCCCTCCATGTTTGAAAGTCTTTACCACTGCACAGTGAAAGCAAATAAACAAGGAAGGTTAAAATCTAAAACCACTCATCCAAGTTAATTAAGTTCAGCCAGCCTCAACTACATCATCTGGTAAGATCTGGCAAGTCGTGTGTGTGTATATGTGTGTGTACATGCATGCCTGTGTATCTCTTCCTCTATTCAGGCAGAAGCCTCCAAAAGAACACCTACTTTAAGATACATTATTTCTATGCCTGGCTGTGAGGTTGGTGGGTTTTTCTCCCCTCTTTATTTTTTCCCCTTGTCTGTTTCTGTTCTTACAGCTGCTTTCATATTTTCCTCCAACTTCCCATTATTACATTTTCCTCCTTTTATTTATGATGCCTGATTCTCAGTGTACATTATTGCTGCTCTGTTGGTACTTTATTAAATACGATACAGATACTAGAGTGAGAGTGAGGTTTTATGTCCCACACATGGTGTGTCGTAATTGTGGCATTTTTACTTTCCATTAAGAAGTATCTCCAGGAGGGGAGGATGGAGGACTCGGTTCATTACTTCTATAAACCAGAGAAGAAACCCTAGACAAGCTTGATGAGTTGTTAAGTAGTCTTTAAAGAAGTCTTTAAATCAAGATTAGATATTTTTCCTAAAAAGATTCCCTAGTTCAACGACAAGTTACTGGGTGGAGGGAGGAATCACTGGTTAAACCTGCATCTTGCAGTATGGAAATAGTCAAACTGCATTAAAATAATGGTTCTCCTGTCCTCCAAATTTATGAGAGTGTAATTAGAAAATAGTAGTTTTTAGCTAACCATACAAAGAGTAAAACTATAGACATCTCTGTGATGAAAGATAAATTTCTTTATACAGGTCTTGGACTCAGGACAAACAGAGCACAGGTTAAGCATAAGATATATTTTTCTGGTGCTGTAGTCTTTCTTCCTGGAATCTGTCTGAGAGGTTTCTAAGAATCCCTCCTTCTATGCCACTTTTGAGCACTTAGAAATTGTAATGTATTTTATACCCACATAAGGATTGGTGCTACCCCACCTCTACTGTTTGGCATATGGACACTCTGTCCATACATGCCTCCCATCAGAGCCTAAGCACTGAGCAGGGCTCACAGACTGTCACCTACATTACTGCTGGTGTCCTGGTACTACTGGAAAACAGGAATGACAATAAAGTTAGGTTATTCTTATCCAGATTTTCCTTTTCCCATAATGAGCATCAGACTCGCTCAAAGACAGATGGGTGCCCAGAAGAGCTGACTGCTTCAGGCCATACAACGGCCATCACCTTGAGCATTGCCAGAGCCCTGGTCAGGCAGAACCATTCCTGGGAGGCAGATCCTCTCTGAATTTTTGCCACTACTTCTGCTCACCTTTCCTCAGGACCAGTTTGCGTCTGAGGACTTTTCCCTGGGTCTCTGTCCCAGCTCTGTATTTTCCTGTCTCTCCAACTTCAGTTGGAGATCTAATTTTGTCCTGATCCCAGCTCTTCCTCCTTCCAGCCTAAAGTTTTGAGAAGGCTTGAATGCTGATGGCATTCCTGGTAGGGATTGATACCTGTATCTTCTTGTAAAACCCAAAACACAACACGAGGGACATGAAACACTAATATGACGCTTGGAATATAAACATAAAACCAAAGTTAAATAGTCAATAAAAATATTAACTGAGCCATCAGAATGACTCTTCTGGTTCCAGTGACATTAAATAATCTGCAATGAGTAGAGGTCTGGCACGAGTAGAACAATGTGCTTAGTCTCTTTACATTTCTTCCATATTTTTATCTCCTTACCTGTAAATATTGCTCTGTGTGCGCGTGTGTGCGCACATGTACATCCCAAAGAAAGAAGGCAGGAAAGGACAGGTAATGACAATCACATATTTATCTTCTACTCATTTTATACACCCTTTGTTCTGTGACACCTCTGCATCTAGAGGGGAGAGGGCATCCACATTTAAGAAAGGTAATATTGGAGGAAAAACTAACAAAAAAGATCAGAAGTAAGGGCTCAAAACATTGATCTCTAGAGACCAGCTTGGTCTCTTATGATCAGCAGAATATCTAAGGCAGGATGATGTGATTTTGTGTTTGTGGCTATTGACTAGATTTGCCTGAAACCACTGAGCTACTTTGAAGTTCCTAAAGTTGTTATTGCTTAAGAAAATGCCTTTGTACCCCTCATGCCATGGATGGAATAACAAGATAGGTTTTTCTATTTTCTTGTAGCAGATTGTCATTTTGATTGGCTTACTGGTATCTCCCAATATTACCCCCCTGACCTAAAGGAAAGAAGGAAGGAAATGTAACTTTAGTATTCCTGGGACCATTCAAAGAGAGAGAGGTATTCATATTGCACTGAGAAGGGTCAGGAACCAGAAGTCAGTCCCCAATTGCTAAGTCCCGTTGATTTCAACACCCAAATACCTTTGTTTGATCTCCACAGGTTCCTGCTTCCATGTGCCATAAAACTATTTCAACTAAGCTGTATTTAGCCTAAGACACTCGATGATTCCTTTTTGAATCATTTTAGTCATCCTTGTGTACCATTCTTCAACAGACTGGATGTAGTGGTGCACTGGATGAACGCTGCTAAAACTCAAACTTTAATTTAACTCATCCTATTGATAATTTTTGAATTGACCGAATTGTAACCATGTCAAATACCTAACACTGGAGAATCTATCCTCTTTCCCTACCTTCTTTTTTTTCCCTCCTTTTGTCTCCCCTGTCCCCACAGAAACATTCCCTCCAAGTAGAATTCAGGCTTTAAATGCTTTAAACACCTTAGAAGGTCTCTTACTAAAACCTGTATCCAAACAAAACACTTGTGTGAATCATCAGGGGTAACTGGTGCCTGGAAAGGCCCAGTACCACCAGAAATTCAGTGGAAAACCACCTCCACTGCTTGACATCTCATACTTTCTTGCAACTTGTGTGCTTTTAATAGAGAAGCATCTGTGTTTCACTCATTCCCAAAGCTGTGGGCCTGATTACTGACTCTGTTTCTGAAAGTCGTGATCAGGCATTTGCTCAAAGAGGCCAAAAGAACCCCAAAGTGATGGAGAATGAATCCAGTCCCTGTACAAGTCTGCAACCTACTTGAGGTGGTGGTAATATTCACTATGTTGTTGCCGGCCCCTTCTCCAGTTATCAGCAGCAGAACTGCAGCTGTCTGCTGAATAACACATTTGTTTATACAGTAGATTGAGGATATTTGTGTGCTCAGCAAACTCCTTGGGGGTATAAACAATGCGTTTCTGAAGAGACCCAGTGTCATTAGAATAATCAAGACTTGTAGTATGATAAACAGAGCCACAAACAGAAAGTACTACATAGTCTCTCAAGTGTGGTATCGCATTCGATGTCAAGTCCCCAGGACGATCTGTTCAAACAGCTTTTCCTGTGGCGCCGACATGGGTTGCTACGTGCTTTACAGAGGAACCAAGGGGGAGACATGGTCATGGTGTATTTTTGATGACACCTTGTCAGCAGCATGCTGGCAAGTAGTAGAAATCTCCTTTTCATTTCAAAAGGCCAAAATCCTTTTATCTGTGTAAACCATGTGAAATCTATCAAAGGGGAAGAATGTCCACTTTTTCTACCAAGGAGATGAGACCAAAGTCAAATTCCTATTGTGGGATATTTGTATTTTCTTCATAGACTGTATCAAGGGTACTGTCCCCTCTCAGCTACTTTATATGAGTTAATTGTATCTACAGCAGTCAAGACTGTGGCCATCTAATCTGCACCATAGACATTGCAGAGCACTAGGCCTGGGTGTTTGCAGCATCCCAAACAGTGTTGCGGTGGTCCTGTGACAGCAATTAATGTTGTGAGTGCCCTGTAGAGTAAAAAAGGTGAAAAGTAGTGAGAAGGATGTGTTGCAGAGCTATATAGCAGTGCTCTTTTATGCCATAGTTTAGCACCATGAAAAAGCATTTCAGGAGGCTGAGCTTGTCCTGAGAGCTTATGGAAGTGCTTGAGAGTGAAAATACTCGGGGTATGGTGTTGTGAAAACTTTATTGGAAAAGCAATAGCTTCTGGAGTTGACCCTGGAAAACGTTGTCCTGTCAGCTGTGGTTTTACTGTGGCTTGCTTAAGAAAGGGATCCTAGGAGAGAAGGGGCTGTGAATAAAGACAACCACTTGATGAGCCAATGTGACAGTGTAGGCAAACTTGTAAAGATTTCTCCTGAAAAATCAGGTTTTATAGACTTCCCTGGGAGTTGAAGTATGGGTTGTATGGTGAAATTAGACTTATCTTCAGAAATGGCTAGATGGGGTTTAGCCTTGACTTCTCTGTCTCACGAAAAGTAGAGAGTACACAGAAATCTCAAGGAAGAAAGGGTCTTCCTTCAAGAAAGTGCATGGAATACAAAGTTAATTCATGTGCAGAAAAGAGGGAAACAATGGGAAAGGGAAGTTGCAGTGCTGAGGATACATTAAAGTTCTAGAAGAGGAGACACATTACTGAATTTGTGTTTCAGTGGCAGAGAGAGATGAGCAGTGCACCCATTTCAGTCCTGTTCTTTCAACATCATCGAGCAAATATTGCCTCCTACTTCACCAACTATATCAAATAATGTTCATTGTTCACATACAGTCATGAAATAGTTGCTGTGAGAACAGGGAACTGAAATGGTTCATTATGACACTGTCATTTTATTATTTTTCAAACAGTAAGACCCCAGCTGTGCAGCATAAATCGAACAGCTGCATTTTACATATGCATTTCTTTGGTGCTGATTTACTTGGTGAGCTGTTAAGATTAGTGCAGCCATAACGAGTTGGTCAAGAAGGAAAACAGGAAGAACAACAGACATAAAATTAGTAAAAACATGCCTAAGGCTTTTGACTTCTTGACTTCAGTCTCCTTCTCACAGGACTGTGATGAGTGACAGAAGTCCTCTGAAGCTTTTTCATTTTGTTTTATTCCTTCTGTCCTGTTTTTCCTCTTCACTGAATTCAGGTTCTTCCTCTGAAGGTTAAAGATCCCTCCTTAAGTGCGTTGCATCTGTTCACTTGTAGAAACACAATGTTCTCAAAATTCCTGTACAGTTGACTAACATTTCTCTGTCTCACACTCTCTTCCTTTACCCCTCTCTCTGTTCCCATTGCCCATACAGAAAACCAGCAGAAAGCAGATAGCAAAAACTGGAAAACATGGCAGGAAAGAGTTCAGATAAGTAAGTTAGTTGGTCTGATATCTTCTGTGAGAGTTATATCCACATGAAATAAAATAAAAATTGCATCTTAATCCAGGGTTCCTTCCCCAACACCCTTCAAGAGCTGATGCCTGGATAAAAGATGGAAACCAGACTAATTGCTCAATTATACAACCAAGACTTTTGTATCTGCAAATCCCACTATCAACCTGCCTATATTGCCCAGATTACATTTGGTTTCTCCTCCATATTTCTAACACTCAACATACTTCAGACTTATTTTCCTTACTTGGTGTCACAGCTTTTTACTCCTTAGATCTGTACTAATCCTTAGGGTTTCACAGAATCACAGAATGTTAACGGTTGGAAGGGACCTCAAAAGATCATCTAGTCCAACCCACCTGCCAGAGCAGGATCACCCAGATTAATCACACAGGAATGTATCCAGGTGGAGTTTGAATGTCTCCAGAGAAGGAGACTCCCCAACCTCTCCAGGCAGCCTGTCTCAGGGCTCCATCACACCCACAGGGAAAAAGTTCCTCCTGACATTCCCATGGAACTTCCTCTGCTCCAGCTTGCACCTGCTGCCCCTTGTCCTGTCTCTGCCATCCCTGAGCAGAGCCTGGCTCTGTCCTCCTGACTCTCACCCTTTACATATTTATAAACATTAATAAGGTCACCCTTCAGTCTCCTCTTCTCCCAGCTAAAGAGGACCAGCTCCCTCATCCTATTTTTGGCCTGTTCCCACAAGTTTCCTTCTCTGAGCCTTCCAGCACTTCTCCTAGTCCTGTTGTAGTGTCTGATACCCTTCTCAAAATGCATATTAAATCACCTCTGATGTCTTCACCCTCACAGAAGCAAGGTGGAAGGGTCACAGAAGAGATATGTAGGTGTAGATTTGTAGGTGCTGTCCTCATTTTTAGTATGAAGTTGCTGTGTAAATCTGTTCTAACTATTTCTGTAACAGCCCTGTTAACCATGCAAGCTTGTGAAATGGTAAGGACTGGTATGTGTCATGGCTACTGGTTCACAGCTCAGGAAAGCGTGCTGCCTTTTCCTCAGTGGTTGAAATAATCTGAGTATATAGACTTTCCCAATCTCTTTATCATGGGTGTCTGCAAAGCATAAAGACAAAAATAATTTTGCATATTTGAGATGCTATCCCATTGATCTGCCACTTCAACTGTTTGCACTGGGGCATGTAGGCTTTGAATCTCTACCAACTGGATGTGGAATCTGACCAGAGATGAACCAGCTCTTGTCCACAACTTCAACTACAGTCGGAGGCCAACATGACTCTTTAGGATGGTCTAGCTACACTTTAACTAAACTAGACAGGTCCTGAGTACACTGTTGAGTGTTGATCCTTGATCATACACACTAGTAAGTTGTTAAAACTGTCCATGCCATGGCTTTTACTTCCACTAATTCATAAAATTGAAGTCTTTTTTCTTATTCTTGAAATCTGCAGGCACATGAAACCAAGAATAACCACCTTATCTGACCTCCCCAAACACGTAGCCTGGGGAATTTCACCCACTACTTCCCAAAGGGAATGCATGTCATTGGACAATGTTCCAATTGAATCTCTGCTCTGTCTGAATAAGAGAATTATCCAAAATAATCAATGAGAGTCATTGCAAAGACATGTGGATTTTGGGAGGGTTTTTTTTTCCTATCCTGTACATCGACTAGCTTTGTTCTGGACAAAATATATCATCCAATACCTTAGATTCCACATCTCTTAGAAAGATTCATCTATTTTAAAGTACTCATATCCTCCCCAGATAGCTGCTCTGTATGTACAGAGTAGGAAATACATGTGAGCAAACTCTTATGAGAAGTAAACAGAGAGAAAGAGTTTCAGAGTGGAGAAAGGGGGAAAGGAGGAAAGTTTGGATCCCCCTTCTTCACCAGCAGTAAAACAGCTACACAGACATTTCAGTAAGACAGCTGCTGCATCAGCTCCTGTGCATAAAAGCTGTATAGCCAAATAAATTTGTGCTGACCTAAATTCCCCTTGCGCTGTCACCAGCTCCCTATGTTATTGACACGAGATAGGTCTTCTGCTTTCCCCAACTTCTGTCTTTCCATCCTTCCATGACTGGTGATATGACATTTGCTGCACAGATGTTTCTCCCAAGCCATTGCAAGGTTTTTTTTCAAGTGACTTCTTCCACCAGATGTTCCCCAGTTTCCAGGTGTATGTGTTGTCCTCTCCACTGAGCCGAACTCAGCGATGCGCTTGACATATTGCAGTGCTGCTGTCTCTGAGCTGGAGGGTCCGCGACATTGCGCATCACTGACATCTCTGCTCCTGCCAGGCTGCTTGGTGACAGCTTCCCTCTGCAATAGGCCTCCCTGCTCTTCTCCTTGCTGGTTCTTCAGGTTACAAACTCACTACCTGTGCTGCACAAAGCAGCTTTCTGTGGTGCCTGAAATGGACAGCGATAATTGCTGCGGAGTGTGTGCCCAAAAGAAGAATTAACTTCACCTATTCTGTGGGCAGCCAAGTCCTATTTCTGCACAGAGTCAGAGAAGAAAGCCAGATGCAATAGATAAGGGACATCTATAAAGTAGTGTTTTGAATATAAGATCTTCTTTTTCCCTCTACCAAGGTCATGTAACTAGGTACAGTAAGAACTCTTTCCCTCAGAGCCCATAATCTAAGTGCACTTTAGGTCCTGTGATAGGTGACTAAACATAGTCTGCAATCTCTCTTTCCCTGTACAAATAAGATACTTTCCTGGCTTTCATCTTTTGGCATTAATCTTTCTTTTTTAAAAACGTCGCAGGGGTGCAGACTGGTTTGCAATGACAGTCCTGTTTGGTTCAGCTAATATCTGGGCTAGCTTTAGCCTTAGGCTATGAAACAGCTCCTTGCAAGCCTTCTGTGAGACAAAATGATAAGTAGAATCTTTAATTATTATTATTTTTAAATGGATCCTATGTGTTGAAGAAATAGCAACCTGTATTTAATTCGTGAGAGGAAAAACCTGTGAGGAAATTTCCTTTCCCCTTCTCCGCATTTCTCCCATCTCACCTCTTTCCCCAGAGTCTCTATTTCAGGTGGCTGTGGGCAGAAAAAATCGGTGGAGCCAAATCCTGAAAACAACAGTCTGTAGATAGACAATCTTGGGCCATAATAAGAACAGGACTAAAGGTAACGGGTGCTGCATCGCACTCAGCTGACATAGGCAATGATATGAGTGTAGCTTTGCTGCTAGTTGTATCTGTAGAAGACAAATTGGCTCCCACAGACACGTAAGGGCTGAGAGCCTATGTTCTTGGAGTATTTCACCAAAAAGCAAAGGTTGTATCTCCTGTCCACACCATCTTGTTGGCATCAGCGTGGATGGCAAGCTTTTTTTCATGGCTTTTCTTCCACTTCATTTCTTCTCTTCATGTTGAAGGCATAGTGCTCTCATCCTTGGATCAACAAAATTCAGCATTTTAGCTCCTCACTGCTGAGCCACAGCAAAGGAACTTGTGTGCTTACTGCCAGGCAAGCTTGCAGAAGTGGGACCAAGAGAATTTTCCTGCCAGATACTTTGGCTGCATCTCTGCTAGTAAGCTAAGCAGTGTCAGGATCAGCTTGCTGTCCCTGAGGTCAACTGGCGCAGCCTGTCCTTTCCCTTAGTATTAAACAACCTTACTTCCAAAATAAAATAGCCAATTCCAACTTGCCTTCCAGGGACAGTGCCTGGTGCATGCTGGCTCCTGAGCAGTGCTTGGGAATTGTCTGGGACAGTGCTAGCTTGCCTGGATCAACAACATGCCAGAGGCCACCTGACATGTCACAGACACCGTCAAGTCTTGGTGTTTGCTTCCCTGCAATGGTTTTGGCTTGTTTACTGGCACAGACAAAGCTCGTGCAGATATGCATAGACACAGATGCAAACATATATACGTACCTGTATGTATACATCAGTGGGTAAGCATATGAAATATCCTAAGAAAATACCTCCATAGCTTCATCCCCTTACCATGAGCTTCTTGAAGTCAATGCAGCTTGAAAATGGATGAGCAGTCACATTTACAGGCAGGTTTTGCATATTGTTTACTGCTCGATTTAATTGTTGCTGATTTTTTTCCTTGTAATTCACAGTGTTGGTGCCTGCTGCTTTCCACAGGTCTGTTTTACACATTTATGAACCATTATGAGGGCTAGAACAATGAATGGGTTTTGGAAGCGAAGTCAGCAAGAACTAGGGTAGCCTGAATGCCAGTACTCCACCATGAATTACAACTTGGTCTCACTGGTCATAGTTCAAAGTGAGCATGAAAGAGGGATCTATGACAGCAAAATACTCTATTTTTGGTGCAATAAGGAGGTTCAGTTGCACAGGTACCATCAGTGTTGTGTCATTTGGCTTCAGAATAACGAAGGAATAGTTCTACCTGTTGATTAGCATAGACTTGTTCTTAAACACAGGCTGAAAATTAGTCCAAGGCAAGAAATGTGTTATCAACCAATTACACTGCCTCACTGCCTTTTTTTCAGTGCAAGAGGAAAGAGTAGCTCTGCACACAAGAGACAGTGGAAGAGAAGAACATAGCATTACCCTGGACTTGGATTAGTTTAATCTATCCTGGAACTGACGCTTGGCTGGAAAAGCTGAACAGCCACAAAGATGCACTGGGAAGTTGTGTTCACTGCACTAACAAGCGGTTTTATGCAGGTTAAAACTTCCTCTGGACCCTTTCTATAAGGCCAAATACATTCACATCTATTTGTGTAGCCAGATAAGCACAGTCCTAGGTCCTAGCTAAACCACCTTGTCCTTAAACAGGCTTCATTATCACAAGGGTTACATTGCTTCAAGGTTTCGAGACCTGGCTGTATATCTGTCTTCCAGCTCTGTTGCACATACAAACAGAGAGATATAAAATGCAGCAATTTTAATAATGTATTCAAGTTCTGCTCTCACGTGCAAATAAACCCAAATACGAACCTATTTTAATAGGTTTCTGAAACTGTATTTAGAAATGTAAATATACATCACAGTCATTTAAAAACACGGGGCTGAAATCTTTTATTTTTTAGGCAAACTTCCTCCCACTGGATGGAGACTAAAAGAATGATGAGAAAACTGGTGTCATTTAGCATGGAGGGGTTTGGGAATCCTTGTTTTTTCGTATTTGAATAGAAATAACATTAAAATACAGCTGGAAGAAAAGCTCTGGGTGTTCTAAGAAACCATTGTGCTCACAGGAAAAGAAGGGGGAGAAGGGGAAGGAATAGAAGAGGTAACTGTTAGAAGCAAAAAAACAACCCCAAACCAAACCAACCAACAAACAAATATACTATTACTATTTTTTATAAATTCTAATACTAATTAATAGCAAACATATACAAATATGTAATTAGAACAGCCCAGTTAAAATAGCAGAGCAGGAAAACCAGCCCTATTTTTAACCCATCACACAAATATATCTTTGGTGTTTTTACTTGTCCCTTTCCCCAGCCCTCTTGGAATTAAATAAATAAATCAATTCATATATTCATAGATTTTTAAGGCCAGAAGGGACCATTACAATCACCTTGGTTGAGCCTCTCCTGAAGACAGGCTTCATAATTTTACTCTTACATCTGGCCCATAACCTTTCTGGGCTACACCATACCTTTTCAAACAGCATATAGTTCTGATTTAAGCACTTCAAGCAATGGACAATCATATTTCTGGGTGAGTTGATTTTGTAGTTAATTACTCACACTGCTACATGTTTTGTTGTTTCCAGTCTTAAATCATCTGGATCCAGCTTCGGGACATGGGATTTTGGGTAACCTTTTTTGTCCAAATCACAGAGCCCTTGGCCCTCTGTAAATAAGTAATGCCCATCTGTAAAAGATTTTACCATCTTTTCTAGTTCCTAGTATCACATTAATTTCATCACCATGTTCAGTCAACCTCTTGATTTTACAAAATCCGGCAGTCTTTAAGCAACGAAGGAGCCAATGTTCCAAAATATCTAGAAATCCACTACTACTCACCTGTGCTTTGGCCCCAAAAGCAAATGGCCTCTAGTTTGCTCTCTGCCTATGAAGTTTTTTAAGCTCTTTGAGAGCTTTGGATGAAAGCCATCTTATAAATGTACATTATTGCACCGTCATTATTATTGTGTTGTCATTCTGTCTTCGGCCTTTTAAAATTGTTTCAGCCTGCTGTATCTCTTGTGGTTTAATTTCTTTTCTTTAAACTAACAGCCCCATTGAACAAAGGACATAAGTATGAGTACATTAAAAATAGACTGAGTTTTCTGTATTATTACTATTATTGCTGCAAGTTCGCAGCTTACCCTGTTACGACTCCAACTCATTACTACGAGTGCCAAGAATGTGCAGCAATAACAGGCAGCATTTGTGTAAAGCGAGACTTGAAATACCACTCGCTGAGTGAAAACATCCAAGGAAAAGCAGTTGTTAGGCGGTGGCCTGATCCTACTGGGTGGGCTCTTGTACCTCAGATGTTAATGGGTTTGATGAGTGTGTGCTTGGGGAAAGGAAGATCCCAGCTTCAGTTCCTACTTACTGTAAGCAATGGGGAGTAGAAGGTGAAGATCACAGATTCACAGAATTCACAGAATTGTAGGGGTTGGAAGGGACCTCAAGAGATTGTTGAGTCCAACCCCCCTGCCAAAGCAGGGTCCCTAGGACAGGTCTCACAGGTCAGCGTCCAGATGAGTCTTGAATATTTCCAGAGAAGCAGACTCCACAACCCCCCTGGGCGGCATGTCCAAGGGCTCTGTCACCCTCACCGTGAAAAAGTTCTCTGCATATTGGTGCAGAACTTCATATGTTCCAACCTGAAGCCATTGCCCCTTGTTCTGTCCCCACAGATGGCTGAAAAGGGACTTGCTATTTTCGCCGGTGTACCACACTTCAGATATTTATAAACTTTAATAAGATCCCCTCGTTATTTTCTTTTCTCAAAGCTGAACAGCCCCAGTTCATTCAGTCTTTCCTTGTAGGGGAGACACTCCAGATCTTCATAGCCCTCCTCGCTTTGAGGAGAAAAGATGACCAAGATGGATCCTAAGTGTAACCTTTGTAAGAACTGGGTGCATTGAGGTTGGCACCATCATGATGGCATGAACATGCCACAGCCCTGGGATCACAGTGGGCCAGGTAAGCAGGGTCTACAGTCTTCAGCTGGTGGCTTCAGCATGAATTCCTGAGAGGCAGAAAGCTGTGAAAGCTCTACAGCATGTCCTGCACACGTGGTCTTTTCCTCTGGTTGTGAACACAGATGTTGCTCTGTATCTTCCATTTACAGAGGGGGAAACCAAGGCCGCATTCCTCACCATGCATAGCTAGCTGAAGTGCAGGCTGCCTGCCCCTGCTAATGCTATGCGTTTCCGACACTTTCTCTGGACCAGCACTACAGATTGTGCAGCCAAGGTGTAAGATGAATCGAGGAACTGGTTTATTTTTGAACCAAAGCCTTCTCCAGGTTGACTCTGATCCAGGTGTTATATGCCAGAATAAGAGGAAAAAAATGAACACATATCAAATGGCCATAAAGTACAAGACAAACTGTTTTATCAGCAAATTCATCAAAGCACAGGACCAATATGAGGAGAAAAAGTGCTTTTCTCCAAAATGACCCAATAAGCCAGCAGCAGACTTGGGAATAGAACTTTCCTTTTCTGAACGTTCTCTCAGTGTACACAGACCATGGCTAGAAAATGTATTAATATTTTTAAAAGTTTCTCTCTGAAGGCTTATACAGAGGGACAAAATCCAGTTACTGTCAATTCTTGCCTAGGCTTCTATCCTTCCCATAAAATAAAGGGAAATACAATGTTATATAGCCAGTTTGAACCTAGTACTTGGACATCTTATGGGAAAAATGGCTATCTGTACTATCTGTACTTTGCTTCACACCCACAGAGCAGGATTCAGTTTTGGAAGGACTGTTTACATCACGTTCATTAAAAACCGTGTATACATGTTTGCAGAATGACAACTGTACACACTAATTTCAACATGTCTATAAAATCCAGACACAAGTACAATTAGTGATGAAAAGATTCGTAGAGGTGCAACCTGGGCCTTATTTGTAGATCAAGAACTTTACTAGGTCAAAGAGCCGGACTCTGGGTTGGAGAACAGGCTCCAATGCTGTCTAGATGGTCACTGTAAACGCTTCTTCTGGCCTTCATGTGTAAAAAAGACCCACCATTGATTGCCACCAAAGAAGGAATTAATCTTCTCTGACTTTAGCAAATAAATCATATGTTTCAGTTAAGTCAGTCTTCTGGAATATCCTCACGAGGCTGTTTGCCCATCCTAAAATAAATTTCTGAAAGGGATAAGGTAAAACAGTCTCTGGAGAAACATTTATTCTACCTTTTTGATAGTAAGACACTAATTAGAGAGTCTAATTTCACCTAAATGTCTAAACTAGCAGAAATGGATCTCATATCTAACTCTACATGTTCAGTGATGGCTTAAACCTCAGCACGGGACCTCATCAAGGGTTGCAGATCAGGCTGAATGGGACTGGCAGTATTAATAATCATTAGAATTACTATGTCTTATATAACAATGACAACAATAATAATAGTTAATTATTAATGGACTGTTGTTTGAAGCTAGTGTAAAGAAACATCAGTAACAAAAAAAAATACCCAAGCTATATTACAGAAGGAAAACCCAGTTGAAAAACAACTCAACACAGCTGAACAAAGAATGCTTACAAGATTCAGCCTGGCCCCAGTGCAAATTATATGATAGCATCTTCTGATTACTTTGTGTCTGACACAGTTTTAGCCTAGGATACAATCTGTCATGCTGGATTGCAACTGTGTGTTCTACACCAGGGAAAAATATATATCAGTAAAATTTACCATCTGTGTGATTATGTGACTACATAAATTTCAATCTGAGCATATTTGTTAGTTTTAATTCCCTGATTTTTTTTCTCACTGAAGCTGTTTTTTGTATTAGCTTTTATTGTATAAACCTTACGCTGTCTTCAAGGGTCTTCTTCAGATGTTGGAAAAAAATCTGAAACCTATATTATTCATAAACTTCAGGTCAGGGAGTGCAATGCTTTTACCTTAATGCTTTTTTTTTTAAGTCCAGCCATACAATTAAAACTGATGCCAAGAGGTTAAGGATCACTGGCTGTTACGGTAGGTTAAAGCTTAGCCTCTAATCATAGGTTAAAGCTTAGCTGCTAGTCACTCACTCTCCCCCTCACACTATCTGTTGGGTTGCCACTCCATAAACATAATTTGATTAATCTTACCCATGCTCTAATGCCTACCTGTGAAGAGATATAGGCTGCAACATGAGGAATGTGGAAAAGTCAGTGGCGGTTTAATTGGATTAATCTCTGTGTTCTACATGTATACTGGCAACTTTCGTGACAGCTTAGCTAACACGATAATATGCAACAAAGGGATCTGGTATTCAGCAGGGTCCCACACCTTAGCTGGGGGGGATGCACCTGGGGATGCTTCAGTATGCAACAGAATAACAGGAGGCTGACAACAATCCCGCTCTGATATTGTCACAAATAGCCGTACCTGAAAAGCATTTTTCCATGAAACTCATACCCTCAGAAGGGTGGCTTTCAACTACAAACTCCTGCCAGACATGAGGTCTGCAGAGCACTTTGTTTCTTGCCTTGGAAAAAGCAAAATCAACCTCAGAGATGGTCTAAAGGTGTTTGCACCATGTCTGTGAGAGGTGGCTGAGGTAAGGA
This sequence comes from Zapornia atra, assembly GCA_013400835.1. Lineage (NCBI taxonomy): Eukaryota > Metazoa > Chordata > Aves > Gruiformes > Rallidae > Zapornia > Zapornia atra. Next base: position 76,816 of record VZTU01027870.1, on the reverse strand, counting down.
GCAGTGATGAACAATGCTATCATCATTCAGGGGAAAACACTCACCCCACTGGTTCTCAGGGAACAGCACAGGTGTGGCCTCCCTGGATGGAGAAAGGAATCTCACCATGGACTCAAGCTGGCCTTTGTACCCTCAGGCAGGAGGAAGGGTGCCCAGCATGTATAAATAGTACAGACCAGTGTTACTACAGACATGAGCCAGGTGGATGGGAAGCCTTTGCCTCAAGAGCAGACAGACCTGTCCCATGGGGAGACAAGGAATGCATCTTATCCTTTGGACCTCTTAATCCCAGCCCCTAATGAAGACATATCTGTCCTGATCTTGACCTTTGCAAAATCTCATGACAGCAAACCTACATGGTACAGACTTTCTAAAGTCCCCTCCTTTCCTAAAGGCATGGGACTCCATTCCAGATTAAGTCTGCCACTTGACTGGTTTTACTTGTCTGCCTCTGACCTATCAAAATGGATTGGGTCATTGTACTTCAAAAAGTACTGACTCCATCTAAACACAGAACCATAGAATCATAGAATACACTGAGTTGGCAGGGACCCATAAATCCAACTCTTTGCTCAAGCTTTATTCTAATCCATTGCAGACTTGACTGAAGAGCTTGATAAAAGCTAAGGAGACTAATATAAATGACCTGATCTTCTTGCCCCAGATGCATTATAGATTTCAGTTTTCCAGATACTCCTGCACTGCCTATTTCTCTGCCTTGAAAAGAATCCCTAAATTATTTTGTCTTCTACTGGCACTGATGAATAGTATCCTGCTCATTGAAGCCAGAGAGGGTGAGATCCTTCTCACTTTTATAAGTGGAGATGCTACACATATAGACAGTACTTATAGTTTTTTACAAGATCAAGATCTGTTGGATGCCTTAGAACATCTGCTGGCTCCTATAGGATGGAGCTATGGGAGATTTCATGCTTCTGGACCAGGAGCTGGACGTCAGAACAGATATCAGCCTCTGGAGGTACCTGACTTACTCCCTTGGTTATAGTCTAAGATGAATAACTTGGACCATTTGCCTAACTTTTCTTCCCTTCCTTGACCTTTTCTACCTGATGACACAATTATCACTTGATACTAGTTCAAACAATGTAGAAACATTCCCACTAGTAACAGTGGTTACTACAGTGAAAGTAAAGTCTCCTATTTTAACTACCAATGCCATCAGTTCTGGTGGCTAGTGATCCCAGAAGTAGCTATAAGAGGAGTTAACATACAATTCCTATCTAAGCCCAGTTGTGTCTTTCTGCTATTGCATTTGTGTAAGAACTTTCTAAAAGATGAAAGAGGAAAAAAACCAGAAACTGAAATCAGATCTCTCCCTGTTCCTGGATCTCGGTCCGTGTTCCTCTCCAAGAGTCAATGAAACTGATTGGGTACTTTAATGGCAAGATTACTAATAAGTCAACCAGTGCCAGGAGCAGTTCTTTTGCACTGACTACATCTGTTCTCTCTTAGCTACACAGACTATTAGTTTCTCTTTACCTCCAAAAGAAGATGATCACATAAATATATACCTATTGATGAGTCCCATTCTTGTCTTAATTCCCAAATTAAGAACAGGCACCATACTACCAATTTAACATGAATGATCAAGATCCTTTTCCCATGTTTATATATTAGCATTTTTTTTACTTCCAAGTGTAGATGTGGCTGTGTACTCACTAAGAGATTAAGACTTACACATGATGATACAGCATGACTGTGTACTGCTAATCATGGAGGTCCCTGCCTCAGCAAAGCAGCTATAACTATCATTATAACACTACTTAAGAGCAGGTTGTCATGTTTTCTGAGACAACCAAAATCCTCTAGCCTAGAAAAGACATCAAGCTTTTTTCAACTCTGGACCCCTGCTACTTTCTTAGCTATAACGAACCTCTTGTGGTCAGGTCTCATGTCCTTTGGGACTTTCTTAATATTGTTCTCTAACAGTTCTCCAGTTCCTGCCTCAGAGGTTTCTGTAATAACTTCTTACCTGAGAGCACTTGTTTTCTTGTTGTTGAACACAAAAGCATACAGATTAAACCAGAAAGCTCTGCTATCAGCTTAAAGTAACTCAGGCAGAATATCAACCATAAATTCATAAGATAATTTAATTGGAAGTAACTTATGTGTATGATATGGTTCAAGCAACCATCAAAGTTAAGTCCAATTAGTTCAGGTTGTTTGGAGTATATCCAATCCTTGTGTCTCAGCTAGTTCTTTACTTGGACTAATTATGGTGGGTATCCTCTCTCTGGGTTTGAACACAAAGGCATTTGCCCCATAATAGGAAGTTGTTGAAGAAGTTACTGAGTTGGTAGCACTGAGCAACTTTGAGACAGAAGACAGCACTTGCTGTGAATAACAATTAGTTTGAGATTGCTTATTAGTCTTACACACGAATTTGAATATATGTGAATTTGAAGACTTTCACTCCACAGTGAATTGAGGCCGGACTCTCAATGAAAAAAACCATTGGGGGTGGTGGGTAGAAGATCTCTCTCAGTGTGCTTCAGTACTCGTGAGACAAACAGTCCCAGTACTGGCTTGCACCTCTAGTAACACAAGGGTTTAGATCTCTAGAATATGCCAGGAGGTGTCCATTTTCTGTCCTTCCTAGAAGAAAAGTGATGTTAGAGCACTGGTTTTATAGGATCAAACGGGGTATATATTATTTTGGTGTATTTGTTTGATAGATCTTTTAACCTGCATGCTAATTGGGGGGAGGGTGGGATGGAACAGAGAGAGAAATTTCATAGAAACATTATGAGTTTGCATGGAAATCCTGAATACAACTATAGCAGTAGTAATAACTCTGAGTTTATAGACATCCAGAAATTATGAGCACATTGCACTTTTGGACAATATATTACGTGTGGGATAGTTTGTGTCCCTAGGGTAAGTGTTCCGCTTCTTTCGTGACCCATAACTCAAGAGTGTGGCAGGCATTTGCACTTTACAAAACATCTTCATTCTTCATGGCTGAGACAGGGCCCGTAGCATACAGGGGATCTTATTCAGCAGTGATATGAGTAATTTTATTTTAAACACTAATTTTATGTGGTCAGTATCCCAGATAGATGAAGGGGGAAAAGAAAAAGAGATAGGTGGTAGAAGTGTATCTAACTTTTTTATTAAATATATCACTGCTGCAATCTGACCTGTAATGGAAAATTACACACTATAAAACAGGAAGAAGAATGGATCTGATGCATAATACAGGAGGCTGCCTGGAGAAGAATGTATATCACATAAAACTGTAAACACATACATACAAATCCATCCACGTGCTCACATTGGGAAAACAGATTTCTGTAGAGTGTTTCTTGAATCAAAAAAGGGAAATGCATTGATATGGCCTTCTATTTTCTCTAATATCTCCTTTGCCAATATCAGTGGGTATTCTGNGAACACCTACAGTTCTGTGATTCTGTGACTCCCTTGTATTTTTTTTCACAACATTTAACAAGAAGACGAGTGGCTTCTGTTGAAGCCACAGGAACTCCCTGAAACTTTTCACATTCCAGGGAAAGAAGCATGTTGGTTCATAGCATCTAATGCTACTTCACTGACCTTTCTTTTAGGCCAAGATGCCAAATAAAACAACAGCTCTTAAAAGAAGGCCTAGTGTTAGTTTATGTTCTGAGGGAAGGTAAGTCATTTTAGGTTCAAACACCAACAGTCTTAGGAAAATCTCTCTATATAAAACATGCATGACACTTTTTCTCAGGATTTTCAGAATAAGGCCCATGGGAAAAGGTTTCATCAAAAGTTCTCAGAATAACCTTCAGGCTTGAGGTGAATAATGCAATATTTCATACATTTCCTTTCATTTGTTTACACATGTTGACAAGGCAGAAACTATGGACTGAAAATATACCAAAGTTTAATTCTCAATTTAGAAGAGTCTCCAATGTTAAGTAACACTTAAGTTTAAAATTAATATAATTGGTCAGAACTAGAATGAAAGTTTTCTTAATAGAGTTGAGGAATTTCTTATTCCACTTAATGTAAAGAGCACCTTGCCTATTTATTTTGCCAGTATTTTTGTTATTTGCCAATTTTTTGTATTTCCCTCAGACAATACCCTTTATATATATATATTAGCAAACGGCAAAAATCCACTACTCGTCCTAGTAAACTATTTACCACTCTAGACTTTATACATTTGCTCTCCCACTTTGCAATATATTTCAATTATTGAATTATTTATAGAATTATTTAAATTATTTAAATTGTTCCATTATTTTCAATACTTTTCAATTATTGAATTTAATCCTGAAGACCTGAAGATCCTGTGACTTCCACAACAGGACTTAGAAATGCAAAGTGTTCAGTGTTCTGGACCTTAAAAATATCCTGTTGCATAGGTGCATCATAATTTACCTAGTAGATTGAGTTGTCACAATTTAGTGTCAACAATTAAATCCAAGGTGTCAGCAATTAACAAGAGGCTGCTGCTTTTTCCTGGTAATTTTTTTTAAAGGATTTCTACCTCTGAATGTATTCGCAAGTGTTTTCTGGGTTTAGATAGAAAGCAGAACAAAACAAAACAAAGCAAAAACAACAAAACAAGCTTGCTTTGACAATGGAAAACAACACTTTTTTTTTTTATTCAATGAGAAGACTATTTTCCGTAAACATTCCCACTTTGAACAAAGAGCCAATTTCTGTTCAAAGCTGTTTAAAAGGGAAAATGTTCAGAGCAGTCTAAGCAGCCTTAGGTGACTGCATTTCACTGATGGGTGAAGCGAATGCTTAAGAGATGTCACGTTCATAAAGCTTTACAGGATCCCTGGGAAAGGCAGCCGCTTGCTAAATATTAGGTGCCAATGTTTAATATTATTTTATCTTTGCCTTTTTCCTTTCCCTGCTATAAATCAGAGCCACATATAAGAAAAGCGCACAGATATTTGAAAACTGCTGGGTTTAATTCATGCTGGGACTGTGCAGAAACAGAATATCTCAATTTAGCTTATTAAGAGATATCCATGAGCGGAATGTATCAGTTATGACACTGTCATATCAGCAACAATCAAGGGGCAGCAGGAGATAGAGGATCTTTAATTTTAAGTGATTAATTCTAATAGCATGCAAGGTCCCATTAATCTTCCTTACACCACCTGTCTTCCCTGGCCTTAATCCCACAAGTACTAAAGTTCATATCCAGCTTTACTCACACAGGCAGAATAGCTGGGACAAGCTGCAGAGAACAGAGTCTCCTGCTCAGCAAAGTTTAACACAAGCTCAAATTCTCAGAGGAACAAAAGCCAAACAAACAGCCTTATTCCTTCAAGAAAATGAAATTGTATTTATTTGTTTTTTGTTTCTGACAAAGTCAGAAGCATTAGTGGCTTATGTGATCCTCACAGCACTGATTTCCTGTCCTGGTAGAATAAAATTTACAGGGAGACAGATTTTTGAGATAATTTCTTGGTCACAATGTAGGTCCTACATTTATATCACTAATAACAATGACATTTTTGTTACAGTGAATTTAACTGGATAGCATTACTAAAGAACAAGCTACAACATATTATATGAAAGGCGGTCAATATAAGAAGTACGTTATCACACTTCCTTTCCACTAATTGCTCTGACTGGATGCATTATCCAGAGCCCTACTAAAAGTCCAGTTTCCAAACCCTGAACTGGGAGAATAAACCCATATTTTTTCTCCCCTGCACTCATCTTTAGCACCAGTTTCTGGAACTGGCTTGTTTCACCAATGAACCATTTTGTCTGTCAGTTTAGATTAGGTCAAATTAGTTCTCATTTCAATAACTGACAAAGATCATCTTTGACAACATTAGTGACCTCACATGTCCTGACAAGGGCACATAATCAAAGTCTGTAGGATAGAAAGAAAAGTTTTATAAATTGTGTGGAAGAGGAATGCAAGTATTAAGCTAACACTCAGGTTCACCTTTGGATATAGAAAGCCCTGAATGAGAGCTTTGTGTTTTCAGCTGTGCTTCTTAATTGGTTTTGATGCGTAGTAGATGGATAGATAGATAGATAGATAGATAGACAGACAGACAGACAGATAGATAGACAGACAGATGGAAAAAGCAGGCAGGCAGACAAACCACAAAGTAAAGAAATAAACAAGAAATAAATTATCTGCTGTCTTAAATGCCCTGTATGTCAAAGATTGTGATGACTTAATTTTGCTCTTACCCTTGCTAACTAAAAAAATTGTGTGGACTATTTTTGTGTGAAAGTCTGTATAAAGCCAGTTTACATGACTCCAATCTAAATCCCGTCACAGGGTGGGACAAGGCACAACCTGGAAGTTACGTTGGTATTTTTTTATTATTGATATAATGCCCATCCTTTGAGACCCTGAGCTTCCTTACTGAACCAGAAGTGTGGGAGGTTTTTGCAAGGTGAAACCCACCCTCATGTACAAGAGAGATGCCCTGCTGCAGAGCTCCAAAGAAGTTTGTGTCATGTCTGTGGTACAAAAGCCTTTGTACAGGACCCATTCACGAGGGGTAAATGTCATTTCCAATAGAGTAAGTTGTTCAAGGAGGCAGGGGAATGCCTATCATTTCTGTTTCTCCTGACTAGACCTGACATTCATCTGGTGGTGTCAGGGATGGTTTAAGGATAGTGAAATGCATCTTCTGTCCTCCCATCATTCAGATGAACAGAATTCCTGATAACCCTTTAACCAAGAAGAGACTTCGCAGCAGACATGCTGGAAGCCATTAAAAGAGGAAGACTTTACACAAATGTATTTTTTATCTCAGTATAAATCCACTGAGTCTCCAAAAGAACTGCTCTCTCCAAAATTTTTAACAAATTTAACAGTGAATTCTTTGTCATTTGTGCCACTCCCTTCAATTATCCCATCTCACTGTTCAGCAAGATTGCTACTTCCACCACTAAGTCATGGTATCTTGGGGTGGAATAAACCAGTTGTGTTCAATAGAGGACCAAACTCTTTAACATTGCAAATCTGCCTGAGAAAGATGCTTCAAGATATGTAGGTAAAATTTTCAGTAGCTATCGTCTCTTGCTCTCCTCTGAAATCTGGAAACTGAACAAAGATTCAAAGTATAGCTCAGAAATGTTGTTACATTGATTAAAAGTTAATTATGTTTATAAGGGAGAATTAAAGGTGTAGATCTACTTGCATTAATGTATGTAAGCTCTATAGTAGTGTTGTATTATTGCAGTGTGTAGTATGAAATACAATGAAAATGCAGCATGGCTGTAGAGAAGTTAGTCCACTTTGTGGAGAGGATCAGGTTTGCATGGGTTGATTCAGTAGTGCCTTTCCAATTTCATCATGTCACTTATTCCTGACTCCCCAGACTACTAATCTTCCGTGTCTGATTTCTAGTTCACATATAATTGTCATATATCCAAGAAAGCAGACTGACAATTCTCTGCTCATGAACTTGGATCTTTAATATTCCAGAACTGAACGTAGAAACGCTATGCATTCTGCTCAGCATGTAGCATAGCTCAAACTGATGGAGATCCAATTGCACATGACTTTTAAGCAGTCTTGAAAGAAAAGGGTGTGTGATGCTTTACCACTTGGCATGTGAGATTGTATTTTGTATTGCAAGAACAATTCCATTCACTCCCTGCCCTTGTAACCAGTGCCTCTCCGGCTTTCCCCCACCTAGCCCCTTCAGGTACTAGGAGGTGCTGGAAGATTTCCCCTGAGGTTTCTATTTTCCAGGCTTAACAAGCCTAACTCTCTTCTTAGACTGTCTCCATAGTAGAGGTGCTACTTTGAGCATCTTTGTGACCCTTCTCTGGACTCATTCCAACACACCTGTGTCCTTCTTTCCCTTTCTTATATTGGGGACCCCAGAGCTGGACCACAGGTGGAGTCTCACAAGAATGGTGCAGAGGGATAGAATCCCCTTCTTTGACCTGCTGCTTCTGATACAGCCTAGGACATGGCTGGCTTTCTGAATGCAAGTACATGTTGCCAATTTATGTTGAGCTTCTCATCCACTAGCACCCCAAGTCCTTCTCCTCAGGGCTGCTCTTAATGCAGTGAACCTTCCATGACATGTGAACATCTTTTTGCATCTGGAGCATCAAACTGTGACTGTAGACAAAGCTTAACTCATAGTGAACCTGTTAGAAGGTCTGAGGAGGAGGTTAATAGAAATCCCACCACCAATTTAAGTTACATCAATGTGCACAGAGGTGGTAAATTTCACCCTATATTCTATTTGTTAGCTATATGTCTAGTCAAGATTAGTTACATACTCTTCATCTGTAGCTAATGGAGAAAGAAGACTAACTCCTGGAGTGATTAGTCCTGCCTCTCTTAGATATCTATCAAAGAATGAGATGGCCTCTGAAAGTGCTGATATTAACAGTGGAAGGATGATAAATGAAGAACAGACCCATGAAGTCTGAATGAGTACTACAAGGTCAGGTGAATCCTTTCTTCAAAATCATACTTCACATTCACAGCTCCAATATAGGAAAGATGAGGCTAAGGATAAACAAGCTATGTGATACTCTATCAAGTAGTATCATTAAAAGTCACCAGGTGAGCCTTAGCAAATGACAGGAGAACTGGAAATAATGCATAACATTCAAGTTCAGTGTAAGTATGGAGAAAAGGTATTACACAGTTCAACTTAATGTGTCACAGCTGTTCATTTGGTTTCTGAAATTCCTATCTAAAATAAGCCAGTTTTGATTAGAAACAGTTGAGTGATAAAGAATACACCACAATGTTTGCTACATTATTGCAGAGATTAATTACCCCACTACTTGAAAGTGTATGCTTTACATTTACTGTGAATTTACCTAGATTTGGCTTTTTATTATTTATACCTTTATCTTTTGAAAGTGCATGTGGAAACTAGAAAAATGTCATCTTGACATGTAAATTATTAATTAGGCTAAATCACTTATCAGATTTTGATACATTTGAAGATTCATTTCCTTTCCTCGATTAACCCATTAACCCCTCAACTACCATTTCATTAAGTAAATGGGAGGGCTGTGTAAACCGGTTAATATTTATTAACTGCGCTGTGCCAATTAGCAAGGAATATATTTTTCCAAGGCAAGGGCCAAACAGCCCTCCAGTCTTTTTTGTATACACTTGTTTTCTTTTAATTTGGCTAGTGAAAGTAGCAGGTGTTGAGGGCTAAGTGTTATATGCAATTTGAAGTTGTTCAAGTCTACTGATTAGGTGGTCATTTTAGATGCAAATTCTCCACTGTAAGGCAGGATTCCTTCCTTTTGGTCAGTCTATAAAATGTCTCTTTGATAGTAATATACTTGCTGAACTTCGCCACAGAAATGAGCATCAACAACATCTATTTGTCCCACATGGGCACATTTTGAAATTATGATCTTCACAATAAAGGCATGTACACAAAATATTGCATAAAAGGGCTCACTGCCTCTGACAAAGATCAAATAAAACTTGGTTGGTTGATCTGTCCATGCCTATAGGGTATTAGTGATTATTATATTGCGCTTTAATGGACTATGGACCCAATTTACATAACATTTACATGTCATCTACATACTCTTTATGGAATAAAAAGGCAGTGATTCAGACACAAAAAATATCTAAGACATACAGATGCACTCTCTTCAACCTGATTTCTTTTTTGCTCTTCAGCTTGAAGCCTAGAGTTTTGACTTTACCTGTTCCCACCGGAACCCCAAAACAGAGCAGAGTGATCACTGCCACATCACTGCCAGTACCCACAGTGGAACAATGGCTATTAAATGCCCATGGAACCAAACAGGCATTTCATTTACTTTAAAAATAAATATGTAAATGCATTAAAATATTTCCAGGTTTTGAGGAGTGTCTACTTTTCTATGTTTCCTACCTGGACAATATATGGCATGACCATCCCAGTGATGTTTGAATTGGCTTCCCTGGCCCCTGGAGACCTGAACCATGAGAAGGATCCACAGAAGCCACATAGAAGCTATGCAAGGCTATTGTGTGTAGCTAAAAATACAATAGGTACCTCAGGGCAGTGACTGCTTTTTATGTTTTAATCAACCTGTGCATCTGTAACAACTCTGATAATAACTGGAAAGTAAAACTGTCAAGGCCAAAGGGACGCCATACTAACCAGGACACATCCTGTGCCCAGGAAGAAGTTTCATTTATTATACAATACACAAAAATTTAAAATAACTTTAGAATTCAGACAGGAACTGAAAGATTTGAATTCTAGGTTTTCCTGATCTGTGCTTGGAACAAGTATGGAAAGGAAAGGAAAGGAAAGGAAAGGAAAGGAAAGGAAAGGAAAGGAAAGGAAAGGAAAGGAAAGGAAAGGAAGTTATTAAGGAAGATAGGAAGGGAGGGAAATTAAAAAAGAGAGGGAAAAAAAAAAAGAAAAACAGACTTTAGGAACAGCGTTTTCAACTTTCTGCTAGCCATGGGCAGCAATTTAAGGAAGAGAGCCAAAAGGACAACATATAAAGAGTTCTTGCAAAAAACCCATGAGATGGGCACTTAGGTACAAGACAGCAGTTTCACGCTCCAACACAGATATGTAACCCTGGAATTTGATTCAGACACATTTGGTTGGCTTAAACCTGAATGTCAGAAGTCACTCTAAGGTCTTCTTTTTCCTTATAATACCTCACTTCTTGCCCAACTCTGTTTTGTGACTTTCTACTACAAGTCTGGGAAAGAAGCCGTTTGATGCAGAGCTGAAGTCTTGTGCAATATATATTAGCAGAATCAAGTCAAGGAAATGATTAGGGTGAGTGTGTTACTAGCCCTGAGTATCGAGGGAAAGTAATACTGCCAGATTGCCATAATTTACTACTATCCCTCACAGAGAAGACAGAAAGAGAGTGTGACCAGGTACAACAGGTTTCTGTTCTGATATTTTTGACAAATTAAAGGAAAGAATTCACCTCAGATATGAAGACAAATCTAACATTTGCATGAGAACTTTGGCCAGCCATATTCTCCCCATATTTTCTAGTATTACCTAGCACAGGTTGTCTGTTCAATTTTACCTCCAAATATGTTGTTTGGACTTGGGAGTGTTGGTCAACAGCCAGTTGGATTGATCCAGCAGTGTGCCCAGGTGGCCAAGAAAGCCAACAGTGTCCTGGCCCATATCAGGAATAGTGGGGCCAGAAGGACCCAGGCAGTGACCATCCCCCAGGACATGGCACTCGTGAGGCTACACCTCAAGTACCGTGTTCAGTTTTGGGCCCTCATTACAAGAAGGACATTGAAGTGCTGGATGGTGTCCAAAGAAAGGCAACAAAGCTGGTGAAAGGTTTGGAAGACAAGTCTGATGAGGAGCATCTGAGGGAAACGGTGTTATTTAGCCTGGAGAAAAGGAGGTTAAGGGGAGATGACATTGCTCTCTACAACTATCTGAAAGGAGGTTGTAACCAGGTGGGTGTTACTCTCTTCTCCCAAGAAACAAGTGATAGGACCAGAGGAAATCATAGAATCATAGAATGGTCTGGGTTGGAAGGGACCCCAAGGATCATAGGCTTTCAAGCCTCCTGCCACAGGTAGTGCCACCAACCTCCAAGTTGTGGTAGAGGAGGCTTAGATTGGATATCAAGAAAAGTATCTTCACAGAAAGGGTTCTAAATCACTGGAACAGGCTTGAGTCACCAACCCTTGAGGTATTTAAAAGATGTGTAGATGAGGCACTTAGGGACATAGCTCAGTGGTGGACTTAGCAGTGTTAGGTTTACGGTTGGATTTAAGGACCTTAAAGATCTTTTCCAACATAAATGATTCTATGTTTCTTGTCCGTAGACAAGAGGATAAAATGATGGATATTAACAAATCAACCTGGAAGATCTACATGGTCCATTTGTCTATGATGCGTATCTTTGTATTGCAGGGATGTGCTTATATCTCCTGCTCAGCTGAACACCTTAATTAGGCTGTCAAATGGCATAGATCAATAATTAGCACTACATCCACAACTTCCAGAAACACATGGGTAGCAGAATAGAGCATATTATATAGGCAGAAAAGGGTTGGTGGTGTAAGTATCGGTGCATTAATCTAGCATGCAGATCTTTACATGCACACAAATCCTTTCAAGTGAAGCTCACTTCAAGGGTCTGCATTATTTGTATTCTCTGTTGTACATGGTGGAAGTTTATCTGGAGGCATAATGACAAAGAAAAAAAATCTGATAAAATAAATAACCAGTCTTAAATGCTGAAATTTAGTTCATTAGGATTATGATATTGCATACAAAACAGCCTGTGGGAGGGTCAAACAGGCTGGTAACTGCCATGTGGTAGAAGCTGTTTGAGCACATCTAAGAGACAGTCCTAACAGAGGAATCACAGAATCACAGACCGTTAGGAGTTGGAAGGGACCTCGAAAGATCATCTAGTCCAACCCCCCTGCCAGAGCAGGAGCACCCAGACTAAATCACACAGGAACACATCCAGGTTAGTTTGAATGTCTTCTGAGAAGGGGACAAAAAAAAAAAGGAATAGGTTGACTTAGACCAAAGATACAAAGATTGAGCAGCTTTTGACTAGAGTAGTTCATATACTGAGGATCATCACAAGGGGAAAAAGGACAGGCTCACCGAAAGAAATTTGATGAAAGTTATGCTTCACACCTTACAGTTAGGACAAGAGAAATAAATCGGTGCCAGCTGACGATAGGGCCCTGACCCAAACTAACACAGAGAATGTCAGTGCCAAGAGAGACCTCTAAGCAGAAGCTGTAGGATATGTTGTCTCCATTTTTTACAGATACTGACAGAAGATTGTAAGTTAGGGAGTATTTTGTCCTTAGAGTCCATAGCCAAGAAGATCTGGATATAAAGATCAAAGAATCATAGGATAGAATCATAGAATGGTCTGCGCTGGAAGGCACCCCAAGGATCATAGAGTTCCAAGCCTCCTGCCACAGGCAGGGCCACCAACCTCCAGGCCTGGAGCTATGCAAGGCTGCCCAGGGTCCCATCCAACCTGGCCTTGAACACCCCCAAGGATGGGGCATCCACCACCTCTCTGGGCAACCCGTTCCAGCCCCTTACCATTCTCTCTGTAACAAACTTCCCCCTAATATCTAATCTAATCCATTCCCTCCCTCAGCTTTAATCCAAGACCCTTGTCTTGCCTTTGTCTGCCCTTTTAAAAAGTTGATTCCCTTCCTGTTTATATGCTCACTAAAATTCAGATTCTACTGAATACACAGATGAGGTAAGACAGGGCATGATGAAAGAGACAAAAAGATATGTGGGTAATTCAGGATGTTTTGATAGCCACTAAACAAGAAGAGTGCAAGAGGCAGATGCCTGTATAACTCCGAAAACAACACAAAATACAAGTTTCTTCGTTGGAAGAGTTGAAAAACGAGTTTTCTGAATAAGAGAGCTGTGGAAAGAAATGGGCAGAAAAACAGGCAGAGAAGAATTAAAAGAGAACAATTCTGTCTTACAAAAAGAGATTAAGAGACACTGGAGAAAATCCTGAGAAGAAACTAAGCCGGTGTGCATCTGGTTAGAGAGAGAACAGAAAATGGAAAGTTCTGGGAACAGAAGGAGGAACAGAAGAGACAGATTGTGGTTCAGAGAGTTCATGGTAGCTCCACGAAGGCGTGTGTTGCCCTGGACTTTCATTGGGGAGAGCTGCAAGAGCCATTACAATAGCGGGGAGAGAGAACAGAACACTTGGTCTTTTGCCAGGAGAATGCACACAAGGGTCAAATATTAAACAGTATGACGAGAATACAGCAGTTATCCCTTCCCCAGTAAGTTCCTGGGCACCCTGCTTTTTCCAGTTGGGAAAAAAGAGGGGCAAAAATATGTAAATTAATGTGCGGTCAGTCTTGCAGCAGACAGTAGTATGAGTAAAACAACCTCTGCTTAACTTTGGGCTAATGACTTTATTCATTGATAATTTAATAGACCGTGCTTTCTCAAATGAGAAACGTTTGAGATCTGTCACGGTTGGAACAGTGTTGCCAATACTCTGTTATTGCTACTATTAATGTATGGTGGGGATATTTTGACCATAGACTCACAAGTCATTGACTTTGGAAATCTGCTTAACATATTCATTTAAGTCATTTGCACACCAATCAACCTTTGTACTTTTTTTGGATAAAGAGCATAAGTTGTTCCCTGTATTGTGAGCAGCAGATATGTAACAATGTTCACTGTCACCAACACACTTGTTTCCCTTTGCAAACCAGAGCCCTTGATGTAGATTTCAAAGAGCTTTCGTGTAAAATCCTGCTTGACCTTGTTGCATTGTCAACAGCAAACAACTTTAATGTACAATCTCTGGTGACTTTCTTTTCATTTATTTTTTTCTTTTTAAAGAAAACACATCAATATGTAATGATACAAAAGGATTTCTGATAACATAATTTTTTGACTGGCAGCAAAATAGCTACCACTTCACTCCACTGCCTATATTATTATGGGTTTATTTTCTTGTCGTATCTTTTTTCTTCTCCCTCTACAGAAAGGGTTGTTTTTTATCTCCTTTTAACTGCAAAACATACTCAAGCCCTTTTTTTGCATTTGCTTAGCCTCCACTTACTAATTCTTCTGTTAGTAGGCAAGGAAGAGAGAGGGGGGGAAAGAAAGGCTGCTCCAGTTGTTCCTATAAAGAGAGAATGTGTGTTTTATAGTCAGAGCAGGAATTTAAAAGAGTGGGCTCTTGGGCTCCAATCCACGCTACTGTGAGTTAGGGGACTTCTTTTCATTCACTGTGGTTATGATTAAGGCTGCATGTTTGTATTTCTGTGATGACTGCAACAACACCAACCCCTTCAGCTCGGTGTCTTTCAAGTGAAATGAAATGCATGAATCAAATCCCTTGCTCCTCCGGTGCTTAATGCATGGGTCTGTCAGGTACAGCAGTGCTGTGCAGAGTATTTGAGCTGAAGTAATATCAGTGAAACTATGGTAGCATGTGGCTCTGCCTGGGTGATTTACCCCACCACGTCTGATGCACAGCTGTTCCTCTATCTTGTCCTACCATTGCAATTAGCCGACTAAACCATCTTTCTCCTCTTTCCCCCTCAAATTGTGAGGCTCCTCTGTTCATTTCATTATTGTGCTGCCCAACCATAACAAACCTGCTTATTTATCTTCACCCACTTCCCATCAGTGGTGGAAGTTTGGTAAATAACCCTATTGCATCTAAAGATGCCTGCTACCGCCCTCAAACGAGACACCAAAAAAATCAGACAAAGGGGTGTTAAATGCAACAAATTCCTCCTATAGGAACTGTTCTTCATAACACAATGGCTTTGTTAGGTCAGATTGAAGGTCCAGCCAACCCATCATTCTGCTTCTGAGAACAGTCAAAAATATATACCTGTAGAGGAATAATAAGAATGAGCACATCTAATAATTCCTTTTCATAGTTCCATGGTTTCTAGAATTCCAAGTCAGACATTTCAAGTGTCAGTAGTAGTTTCCATATATTTGGTAATCTACCCAATATATGTTTGTTCTCCACAAGCATTTCTGATGTCCCCTTGCAGTTCCAGAGAGTATAGATAATCCCTGTCGCTTGTTCCACAAATGAGAAATTCTGGGGCAAATTAAGTCCCTGGCTTCTCCAAAGAGCTCTTCTAGGAAATTGACAGTCTTGGTTTGACTTGTCCTTCTCAAGAAGATGCTGCACCCAGGACTGAAATAAATAGGCATAGAATCAATAGCTCAGCGTTCAGCTCTCATTAATTTCTTGCTTTGCGATCTCTTCTTAAGTATCTTCTTGCCCAAACATTTATTTCCAGTCAAGGGATTTAACTTGTAGGGCAACTCATTACCCTCTTTTCATGGTGGCAATTTGTTTCTTATAGTGCAGAGCAGTACTAACACTCATTCTTCAAGCCTGGTCATATCTGCGGTTTCTGTATTCCCCTGAAAAGGTGAACAAAGGTTGAAAATTCCTCAGGCTTTAAACAGCCAAAGGATTGAACCTAGATCTTGGTATATCAGTTCCAAGGATGAAATTCCTCCAGTCATTCACTGAATAGAAGAACCAGACATTCAACTGTAGTCCTTGCAAGGATGTAGAGAGTGGACAGAGATTTTGATCAAAAATCATGATTTGGCTTAGTGCAGATTGTCAGTGAAGCTACTTTAGTCTCTTTCATGGTTTTTTCCACAGTGGGAACATGGGAACAAATACTGCTCAAACCAAGATTCACCACTCTAAGAATCTGCTGAACGTCTGCAGCCTTTTCTTTTGTGCCATAAACACTATTAATTGTTTCTTTATCCATATTCCATACCTTATAAAGCAACCCACCCTTAATACAATAACATTTGAAGAGGAGGGGTCAGCTGACCCCAAATGACGAATCATTCAGTGTAGAAAGGACCATAGTCCTGTTAATTCAGATGACATTTTGACAGTAGCATGCTGTCAGCCCAATGGTTTGACCTATACAACAACCTCTAATTATTACTAATTAAAGAATTAATTATTCATGGCAGCACGCGCTATTAGCATAGCAGAGATGTGTTGGAATATGAGTTATGCGCGGTTTATGAATCTTCAGAAAATAGATTCTTTAATAAATTAATAAAGGGGCTCTGGGGTTTCATTAAAAGGTGGCTGGAGGGGTTGCAAGCCAGTTTCCAAGGAGACCACAGGTGGTTTGCTTGGATTTTTTTTTTAGTTAAACTTGTTTGGGCCAGATGATTTCCCTTCCCCCCTCCCCCTCTCACCCTGTCCTCACTGCTCTTTCCTCAGGCAGAGACGAGAACATTTTAATGAAACCCCTGTTGTCCTCATATCGCTTTGATCCCCGTGTGGTCTCCAACCTCCACGTTGGCCAGTTGGAGGATGGTGCAGTTGGGGTTTTTTTTCAGTTCTTTTTTTATTTTTTTTTTTTGATTGAAAGCTGCAACCAGCTCTGCCATGAATAAACAACAGCTATGATAAAAGCACACGGGTAAAGGAAAACAGAACAAACAAAGGAGAAAATAAAGGAAATTGCATAAATTCAAACGAGAGCATCAGGATGGGAGCAGAGCTAATTACCCTGTTTTCCATCTTAAGAGCAGGTTTGGTGGTTGTTCTTATTATTTTTATGTCCACGTTTGTGATTACCATGATATTTCTTATTCTTTGGACTGTTTTATAGATTTTTATTGTTATTAAGAAAATAGGAGGGAGAAAATACTTCACTCTTTTATTCTCTATTCATTCTGTCATGACAAGTGTTTCCCACCATTTATTTCACTCTAATAATGCAGAGGTTGATATTAATACCTTCCAGTACTGCTAACAAAACAGTGATATAAATAGCAGTAACGTTTCCAAGTTTTTGCTCTAACTTCCAGATCACATTAAAATTCCATCTTTGATTAAGGAAAGCCTCCAAAAAATAGCAGCTACATTAAAAAAATAAATATAAATGTCCCTCCCTCATTTCCTGAGAGGCTGTCTTCCAGCCAGTTTAACTGGTGAAGAGCATAACCATTAAGTGGAGTGATTCTTGCAGCTACACAAATCCCATTAAAATTAATGGCATAATTGTGAGGAGCCAAGCACAGTCACTGTCTTGAAAGGATCAGGACTCCATAAGGATTATCATGATGGAGGATTCATTTTCTCTGTTCACCTCAATATTAGGAGAAGGACATGCTGCTGGGGGTGATCCATCCAACCTATCTCAGATACTGATATTAGGACAAGAGGAGTTACCTCCACAGGCTATGTGAAGTGCTTGGTCTTAGGTGTGCAACTTTTCAACAGGATGCAAGATGAGTCTGACACCTTGCATATTCATGTTCTTGCATGAAGCCCATCCCTTCTCCTTTAGTTACAACGTAACTTTCAGAAAGACACAGATATATTTGACTTACATATCTCACTTGTGATGAGTTTATTAAAATTCTTGGCAAGTTGTTCCAACAGCTAGCATCTGTGGGTGTTATATATTCATGTATTAATTTCTGTTGATGTATCTTTTGATGCAGTGACCACTTATTACTCCACTAGTATACCATAGCTAAAGCAATAAGGTTTCATTCTCAGGTAAAGTTGTGGCTGCTCTGATAATAACAGTCACACATCTCCGTTGTCTTTGTGATGAATTTATCACAGTACTTATAGACTCTAATAAGGAATTGAGGCTCTGCTATCTGTGGTATATACACATGCGTGGGATTACATTAGAACATTGTAGCAGTCCTATACTCTGATCTCCCTCTGTTTTGCAAACTGGTAAGAAGAACCTATTCTTGTTGAAGAGAGATCTTTCAAAAAGTGTGGATGATCACAAGCAATTACCCTAGTAAGTCAGCAAATTCCAGCTTCAAGAACCTAAAAGTCTGGATAAAAAATTGTGCTTCGAAAAAAATAGTTATTGAAGCTATTTAGCTATTTATTCTATTTGCCACAGAAATGTATCATATGCCATGCTACATGTTTGCTAGACTCCTCAAGTATAGCAATGAGTTGTATGATCAAATCAAATAGTCAAAATGTATTCAGGTTATAATATCAATATGACAGTAATAATATGAATAGCAGTATTATCAATATCTCAGGACTAATACCATTATCCCAAGACCAGCTGGACATGCTGGTTTACTTGAAGAAGACCAAAAGCATGGATCTGATGCCCACTTCCCAGAAGAGTGCATGGAGCATTAGAGAAAGGAAGTGCCTCTTATTTTCCCCTGGGAAAAAAGTAGAAAACTTTTGGGTTTAAATGAAAACACATGCTGAAATTTCCATTTTAAAATATGCAGGATAATTCTTGTTTTCCTATACGGATTAAGTCCCTGTCCTGAACAAGATCTGTGTCTGGGATGCTTTATAATAATTTTGCTCATGGCAAGTTTAGAAATAAACTCGGGACATAATTCAGAATTGAGTTCCTAATCCAAATTGGGATTTAAAATATAAAACGAAAGTCTCAGTATAACTCAGCCATGGAAGATGCAACTACACAGATCACCTAAAGTTTTAATGAAGTCTAAAGAAAATTGACTCAGAAGATTCTCAGAAAACCTAGCCAATTTTATTTAAATACCTGAAAAATAATTTATATCCTTAACTTCAGGCACAAAGGTTTGAAAACCTAATTGGCTTAGCCAATATTACACAGAAAATTAGCATTACCCTTTTCTGTCTATAGCAGTTAAGTAGAGCCAGAGCATGGGCTGAGATTTTTTTTTCCAAAATTTTATCTGCTATAGATTGAAATTGTTCCTTGCTCTCTGCCAAGGTTTTGGACAGGTCTGCTTAGTAGTCATGAAAAAAAAAAGACTGGTCTGAGAACTCACACAGGCTATGGCTATTCCCAGCAGATGAGGGAACTGCCTTGGGAAGGAAGGCAGCTCAGCATTTTCTGGGCAGAGAACCAGCCCTGCAACTCTCATGCTCATTGACTTATATCTAAATACACAATGTTTAAAGAACAATACCAGCATTTTTATTTTGTCCTGAGTCACAGGACCAGTAAAGGATTTTGGTTGTTTCTGAACCGCTGAATAATATTCTTTTCCTTCTCTGAGTTCTTCACCTGTCTTTGAAATACATTTACCATGTGCCAACGAAACATACAGATCTCAGGAATTAATTCTACACTGCATGATGCTTGTTCAACTTGGAGGTTTCCTAACCATTTCAACTTCTCTGGCTGTCAAAATTCCCTGGGATTTTTCAGGCCAATATATGGAAATTTTACAGTGATCCTTACTCCCTCCATATATATTATTCTTTCCTCCAGATTTGTGCCTTAGGAGTTGTAATTTATGGTTTCACCAGATTTTTTTTTGATCAGGAATCTTTAATGCAGAAAGGTATTTCATTTTTTGCCTTGTGCCTCATGCTTTGCTGAGCAGTTTGCAGCTTGAGGTTTGTAAAAGTATTTCAACCAAGAAAATTAGGAACCTTTGTATTTTGAGTNAAAAACTCTTTTTTAGTTTCCTGGAGAGATTATATATTCTGAAATTTCAAAAATTGTATAGATTTTTTCTCTCTCTGAGTCATTTGCCCCAAAAACAAGGGTCTAAAGTAATCTGCAAGCTCAGCTGTGGGGCAGATTGAGATCAGCTTGCCCCAGAGGAAAGATGCTGATTTCCAGGGCAGCTATGTCTTATCTTTAACTGAAAAACAATTGTCCAAACAGTTCTATCAATGCTATTACTGTGCTGCTCATTTAACAATGATCTGGACCAGAACATGCAATCAGGAGAAGTACACGGATATCCAAATGCCGAAGTTAATTACTAACACAAATGGATGTTTACTAATATATGTTGTAGGAGAAGTTTTCACTCTAGGAAAATATTATCAGACCCTATGGGCATCCATTCCCCACTTTTTTTTCTTTTTTTTTTAATGAGCTCAGGAAAGATTAAAGCCCTAATTAAACACATATTTTATTTCTGTATTTAGGGTTTTGTTTTGTTTTTTAAACTGCATCCTTTTAATATAAAACCGACATTCTGGCATTGCTCATATGCCCAGAAGAATTAGATAATCAACAGCAGTTTATAATAAGAGTGTGCCAGAACAAAGTATGAAGTTCAATAAAGAGGGTGTGTTTTCCTTCACACAGTTAGGAAACATCGGATTTTCTTCTGGGCTTGAAGATTTATTCTTCAAGACAGGCTCAGGACTGCAAATGTACTACAGCTTGAATCCATTTATTTGAACAACAGTCAAAGCTGGGAGCTGTTAAAATTAAATTTTAAAAAATATATGTAAGTAAATGTCCATCATTTGGGCAGGATAGTGACACAAAATATAGACAACTGTGTTCAAACTAATCATTAGGCTGGGAATCAACTTCCCTCAACTTCAGACTTCTGTGTGCCCAGAAGTGGGTATTTTAGATCTCAATTTTAGTCTAAGAGTGAATTCATTCAGTCAGCCAGGATACATTCAACAGTTGAGCTGGTCTCCAAAATCTTCCAAATCTGCTGCCTCCATCTCCAGTGACAGGAGTGGGGTACCTGGTATGCATGGAAACAACTGCAAGGGAATAAAATTTTGCTGCTAGAAACCAACACCCTTAGTGCAGAATTGCTGCTTGAAATCAGTTAAAAGGAGACTGTGGTAAATAGCTGAGCTTTAAAAGTCTATTTCTGTGGCAGATGGAATTAGCTAAAGTTCATCTCCCTCTTCCTGTCCAAAATACCATCACATCCTCTTTTCAAATAGGTGGATTAGAGAACAGCACTAATCCATGGCAGACTCATAGCAGTAAAATGATGGATAAATGCTTTTGGATGATTTATAAGGAAGAGAAAAGCTGCCTATAAATAAGAAAAGGAGACAGATAAGAAATTCTTAAGTGAAATAATAATATTGCCATGAAAACAATATTGTGTACCCTGATGATGCATAAGGAGAGTTTCTAAAATTTGATGGGATGAGTTTCTGCAACAGCCTGACCTTACCCAGAAAACCAGCACACCATGTGCATGGTAGTGCTACCCAACAGTAGCAGTGGATGAAACGTGATGATCAGCATGGTCTCTTCTGATTGTGGGAGCCTAAATAAGAGCTGGTGTTAATAACGTGCCCTGGGGTGAACTACTACTGTTTATTATGCATATTATTCCTAGTGTTGCAGTGATTAATCAAGAAGGGCTCCTTTTTTGTTCCTTGCTATGTGTAAAAGTAGCACAATTACCATAACTTCCCCAAAGACTTTACAACCTACAAAGTTTTTACTCATTATCGTATTTAACACCGTTTTCATTTCAAAAATCCACAACACAACATACCAAAGTCTTTCTACAAATGAAGGCAGACCACAGTAAATATTAGAAAAAACCCATCAAATTACCCGCCTTGCAATTCAAATGTGGTAGCTGCTAGGAAGGTCTCAGAATTTCTGTCAGGAATTTTCAGATAGGTGGTAAGACCACACCTTTTCAGAACCACAAGATTTTTTTATGAGAGAATACAGAATTTATTCCCATATAAAAATATACAGGTGAGATCCATGATGTTATCAAATAATTCTTCGTTGGTGTCCTACTTACTGGAACATTGTGCATGCAATGGCATAGGCAAGCAAGCTAAACCGAGAAAAGTACTTTTACTAAAATTAAGATTTATGGAAGTATCCAAAGATTATAAATTGTCAGACTTTTTTTCCCCCTATCTCTAAAAATATTTTAGCTGTGTCACTGAATCACCAGACCAACTATCACGCAGTAACAATCCAGGCAAAAAACTTATTTGCAAAGCACTAAAACCCCTGGGAATGCAGATTATCAGGTAAAAATTATACTAACTCCTAGTAAAAATTATCACTAGCTGCTCTGTGCACAGGTGACTCTCACCAGCTGAGCATCCAGACCCACATGCGTGATAATAAGTCTGCTTTTGCTGACTTGACTGCAAATCCAGTCTAATTCAGCAGGTTTAAATCTAGATTAGCTCTGTGTAAAATGAGATCCAAATTGGCTACGGCTGAGGGATTTGCTTCATGTTCCAGTTGAGTTTGACTCACCCACAATGCCTATGTTTCTTAAGATATTAATGGAAATGAAAAGAATGGATTCTTGTTGTTCTTAACTGTAACCGCTAATGATAACTGCTGTGTAGAGATGTGCCAGGACTGAAGGATAAAGCTTCTGTGATGTAACATGACAGTTATTTTTAATCTACTTAATATTTGTGGTTTATTCCTGTTGCTACAGGCCAGGGTCTAGGATTCTTAAGTTTTGCTTTGTAGTGCGTTTCCTTTGTGAGAACTTCCTTCTCCAGGATACAAGTTAATTAGTTCACCAGGATCACACTTATTGTCCTCAGTAGGCACAACACTGAATGGAAACTCACCTGGAAGTTGACATTGTGACTATCTATGATTGCACTGAGGATGTTATTTATACATGAGGATTATCTGTCCATACGTTTGTCTTTCCAACCACATGCTTGCTGTTTCCTAGTCAGAGAAATTTTACCAAAAATCTGCTGCTCAGTGATAGTCAAAGCTTCAAAAAGGTCTTGGCTTTCTCTAGTGTGCTTGAAAGGTACTGGTGATCAATCCTCAGTCACAAATAAAGGATTTTTAAGTAAAATTATTTGCCTTATTTTTTTTTCTTCCTTAAAATAGAACCTATAGCCATTAGTTTTTCCCTAAGACACTACAGAGGAGATTCAGAGAGTTTCAAACCACCAGGCTTTGTTTAACTTATCTCTCCGTGGCTATGTTTCACTTGATCCCAGTGTCTTTGTTTAACTTATCTCTCCATGGCTATGTTTCACTTGATCCCAGTGAACTCTGGGGATGGACTTAGCATAAGACCATGTGCTTGGCTGGGGGATATATGAAAGAAATGGAAAAGGCAGAAGGACAAGGTCAAGGAGAACATCACCACAGTGAGAAGCATAGAAGAATGCAAACACAAAAGCAAACAGGTGGTGTTTGCTTTACCGGTGCCAATAAATGAACAAAACGCTTGACTGAAAAAACTATACTGTTGTTGGCTTTGCTGCTAGCTGCCTGGAGAACACCATGCAAGTTGTGCCTCAGTGTCCTCATCTGGTAACTGAAGGTAGTAATAATACTTTTAAAACTGTATTCTTTATTAAATAAAGTGACTTTTAAGGCTACAGGTGTAAATCCTTACTACCATTCCTATTAGTCAACCATGAGAAGACTGTTCAGCCGCAGACATTGACTGTGTCTCTAGGCAGAAAGCACGGTGACCCAGAGACACTTGCCCTGGTTCTTAGGGAGCTTCCCTGGACCCTGGAACTGGATGAGCTGCCTTCTGCCCAAGTTATTTATTTAATCTGAAAAGCTGGAAATATTTTTTCCAGGCAGGTAACTCTTAACAGTGTGATCCTGCTGGTAGTACCTGAATATGCTCCAGCAGATTCACAGGTTTCGTACTGTATGTACAGACTCCCATAGGAGTCAGACCAGAATTCATCTATGTGGTGCTTTGTTCCTGTCTTTGTTTTCACTCACTCTGCATTTCTCTTCTCTTTAGATTTAAAGGCCTTGACAGCAAATGAAATCACAGAATCATAGAATGGTTTAGGCTGCAAAACACCCTTAAGATCGTTGAGTCCAAATAGATTTGCCTCAGAATTTAGTTGCAAACCCTGGCTATTCATAGTAATAATTATTACAACTTTAATTTACCCATCTTTGTGTTATTGTTATCACCACATTTTGGCTGACTTGTCTTTTAAGCAGCATTTTCATCATTCATTTAACCAAACATTCTTGCAAGAAAGGGAAGGTAGGGATAGGTGAAGAGGTGTTTTATAAGTAGAGTTATAATTCTTTAAATATTTAATGGGATTTTTCTCATCCCCGGTGAGGGAGTTGGATCAGATTCCTAAATCTGACCTTTCCCTGTGTTTAATTTTCCCTTCCTTCCATCACCCCCACACTAATCTGGGTGGCTTATCCCTCCTTTTGTCATGCTGCCATATTTTTATGGAATCATCACACATGCCCAAAATACTTCTCTCTCCCACCTTCCAATAATCTTAAGCATTGATAGGATTTCACACAAGCTTTTCCAAGAGTTTGTCTTGAAATGGTGCTGGATTTCAGACATGCTGTGAAGGCTTTTTCCTGCCTTTCAGGGTGGAACACACTCAATCCATCCTATTTTCTAAGATGTGCTGTTGTCCCTTTCAAATCCCACTGAAGGATCTCAATACATGGCACAGCTTCCCTGAATGAGCCTGTTGTCTGAGGGGGAGAGACAATGGGTCTTATTTAATGAGATTAGTTACAATAGGAAAAACAGCTAAAAGAAAAAAGGGGGGGGGGGGAAGAGGCAGTTATAGCAATTGGGCTGACTGTTAAACCATTCTTTTATGCAACTTTGGCACCAACCATACCTTTTCCTGGATATTTGCCAACATCCTTCACAGTATAGACTCAGTCGTTGATTTTTTTGTTACAATTTCCGCTCGACTTTACAGTTGCATGGCCTATGGTGCCATTCATTTCCGCTGTGAAAATGCTCCAGTATATTAACACTTCTGCTTGCTTGTAACTTGATCAAAGATAACCTATCTGCTTTAATTTACTCTTAAGGATAGTGTGGTGGTTTTTTAAAGAAATAAATAGATTTATTTCAAGCTGTGTCCCCACTGAAAATGGGGACCCTATTTGCAGGCGACAGCCAACAGCGACTACACTTACAGAATATTTTCAGTTATGGAAAAACAACTCCAGGAACAGCTGTCACACATTGCAAAAATATCATAGAGTCATAGAATCATAGACACTCCTCATCAGACTCATTCTGCAGCCCCTTCACCTGTCTTGTTGCCCTTCGCTGAATAAACTCCAGGATCTCAATGTCTTTCTTGTAGACAGAGGACCACACTCCTGGTCCTGTTGACCACACTATTCCTGATACAAGCCAGGATGCTGTTGGCTGCCTCAGCCACCTGGGCACACTGCTGGCTCATGTTCAGCTGTCCAACACTCTCAGGTCCTTTTCTGTCAGGCAGCTTTCCAGCCACTCTTCCCCAAGTTCATAGCTTTGCCTAGGGTTGTTGTGACCCAAGTGCAGGACCCAGCACTGCGCTTTGTTGAACCTTATACAGTTGGCCTTGGGCTGTTACCAATCGAGGCTGCCCAGATCCCTCTGCAGCCCTCCTACCCTCAAGAAGATCACCACTGCTGCCCAACTTGGTATTGTCTGCAAAATTACTGAATGTGCACTTGATCCCCTTGTCTAGGTCATTGATAAAGGTATTAAAGAGAACTGGTCCCAACACTGAGCCCTGGGCAATGCTGCTTGTGACCAGCCACCACTCTGATGCTCTCTTCAGAAGAACAAGCACCTTTCAGAAGACAGCTTCTGTACTACTGCATTTAAGCAGCTGTCTGTGTAACTGCTGAGATGGATAAAGCAATATGGATACATAAGATGGTTAGAGGGGCAATGGGAGTGGTTGCAGCAAGTGTGTTTCCTTTTCCTCTGTTTTCGTGGAGAAGGCAACAGTTTTTAAGGCACTATCAGAATCCAGGTAGTCACATGCCTCCTCTTTCAAACTGGACATGGACAAACTCAAAACCATGAGTACTAAGTGCTAGGTTAACTTGGCATCTGAGGGTGGCAGACATGCTAGATCAACTAAAATAAATAAACCAAAGAATGATAGATATGACAGTTCTGAATTTCAAATGTTCAGGATGAAGGTTGTTTCCATATTTTTACTCATTAAGTAGAGTTGTTAATGATGTGATAGCATGTTGTCGTTTGGTTTCCATAGGACACAACCCAAATTGTTTCTTGGGTCTATGGTTTAAAACCTAGAAAAAGCAACAAGATCTGCCTCATATTGTTCCAACTTATGTTTAGTTAAAGGACTTTGCAGCTTCTTCCTTCCTCCTATCCACACTGCCAGCATAAATCTATCAACAGGATTACAAACCTCAGCTCACACTGACAGAGGTATCTAATAGCAAGACTTGGCTCTTATTCTTTAGTACCACATTAAAAGCACCCTACTAAGCTGCTCGTGAGTTTTTCCCCTGTCTCCACGCACTTTACAGATTGTCAGACCTAGGCTGCACAGCTCTGAAACCAAGTAGCTATGAAAGGTAGGCAGGGATCTACAGTCTTCTAGAAGACATAAGGGCCTGAATCGTTCTGAGTTCAGACTAAACCACTGGATAACTGCACTGTCTTATTACTGAGCAGTCTGCAAGAACTCATGGACTGGGCAAATCTGTGACAGTTTTCACATGAACAGCACCCCTGACCTTGTTTTAGATCATTCCTCAATGGTTTCTTGATGATTCTTCCAGTTTGTTCTTTGAAATAGTAAGATCTTTCAGTGGAATAATTTCAAAAGGAAAAATAAAAGAAAAAAACAACCAAAAAAATCTGCCACGCTACTCCTCAAAAAATACCCCAACCCCAAACCAAACAACCCCCCAAACAGATGAATGCTAATTCTGGACAAAGAATTTTTGAAGTCAAATATTTTCATTTTGGCAAAATTATAAGCATAGAATCATAGAATGGTCTGGGATGGAACGGATCCCAAAGTTCACAGAGTTCCAAATCCCCTGCCACAGGCAGGGCTACTAACCTCCAGGCATGACCTAGACAAGGTTGCCAGGGCCCCATGCAACCTGGCCTTTAACACTTTTCGGGATGGGTCATCCACCACCTCTCTGGGCAGCCCATTCCAGTACCTCACTGCTCTCTCTGTAAAGAACTAACCGCTAATATCTAATCTAAACCTTCCCTCCTTTAGTTTCAAGCCATTTAGCTTCTCCTGCCATTGTCTACCCTTTAAAAAAGTTGATTTCCCTCCCGTTCCTTTGCTCCCTTCAGGGACAGGAAGGCTGCAATGAGGTCTCCCTGCAGCCTTCTCTTCTCCAGGCTGAACAAGCCCAGCTCCCTCAGCCTCTCTTTGTAGAGGAGGTGCCCCAGCCCTCTGATGACCTTCATGGGCCTCCTCTCAACCTCTCCAACATGCAACAGTAGATTTTTATCCTAGAAGGAAATTTGATATAATTCCCAGCTATGCCTATTCTAAAAATGAAAAATAATTCTCTGTTTCTTTACGGACTCATATTAAGCAATGCCTCGCTTCAAGTATTGGTACAGTTGGAGTAGAGTCAACAGTCAGCATCTGCTCTCTCTCTGTGCAGGTGGGCAATCTGGCCCTAAACAAATAGGTTATCTTAAGTGATGTCCTTTGGTCAATGAAGCTGTATTATAGACATTGGTATGTCACTTTATTCTTGGTTTATGGGTGGCATCAAATTATAAGATCATTCTATAACTTGACAACGGCACAGTTCAAACCCATGTACAAAGGGCACAATTCAGACATGTTCTATCTGTGAGAATTCATCCTACAAAGAAAAGGGCAATCTGAGGAATAATTCACAAAACAGAAAGCCCTGAAAACGTCTGTAACCCAGCGATGGTATCTGTGTTAAATAGGCTGCACCTGACCCTCGAAACTGTACTGCTTGCACAATGTTTGAAAGTAACTCTTAATGGATATGTTAAAGCATGATATTTTCATTGGCATTAATCACTATTATAGTATCTAAGTTCAAGAGAGGGGTGAAGAGTCATGAATCCTAGCTAGTTCCTAAACAAAAAGAAAGAATCTGAGTGCCTATTAGGCATCCTCTGTATAGATCACAACTACTTCTCAGCATTGATTTTATACAAAATTGATTTCTGGCAGTCCCTCATGGAGTGTGGAATGAATCCTTACCCCTCTCTTGAATGCAGATATGGGAATAATGCCTGAATAGGTGCTAGGTACCAAGTTTGACAGTCTAAATGGACTATTATGTTCCTAGCTCACTGACACCTCTAAAACCTCCAAACTCATATGACTATGTCAACAAAGAAGTTAGAGTTGCAACCTGGGTCGTGAGCTAATTTGTGAATTGAACTAAAATCACTAAAATATGTCTAAAGTCCTATTTGCACATCCAAAATTACAGGTTGAAATGGGCTACAGTGGAGAAAAGAGTCCTGTTACCACAATACGATCTCCTCTGATGTTAGAGTGCAATAGTGTGTCTCCATTTCAATATAAGGGAAAACTTCTTCACTCTGAGGGTGTCTAAGCACTGGGATGCCCAGAAAGGCTGGGGAGTCTCCTTCTCTGAATACATTCAAAAGCCTCCTGGACATGATCCTGTGCAACCTGCTTGAGGCGATCCTGCTTTAGCAGGAGGGTTGGACTGAGTGATCTCTGGAGGTCACTTCCAATCCCCACCAGTCTGGAATTCTGGGATTCTGTATAGCGATTAAGAGGAAAAGGTAGGATGAGTGGGATCGACATCTCAAAGAAGGAACTGAGACTTAGAGCAAGAAGACAGAACCTGCATTGCTTAAGATTTGTGTTAAGAGCTGAAATGACTTCAAAAAATTATCAAGGGGACTTCTATGGAAAAATAATTCACAAGAGTTGGTGGTGATGTACATAATAATCAAAGTCAATACTGAAAAGGACTAACATTGCACTTTTGTGTGAAATAATATATTTGCGCAGATTTGCATGTAAGGTGTGTAACACCAAAAACCTCAAAACTTTGTTCTGAAAGTGTGCTGCTGAAATGACGATCAGAATCAGACTGCCCAGGTTACCGTATTAAAGATCAGATACACAGAGGTATCAACAGTTAAAATGCCACTTAAACCCAGTTTGGCTAGTGTATATAAATAAGCAGTTGATACTATTGTCATTCATCATAGCAGAGATGATGAATCTGAATTTCCTATTGAGAATGGTTGAAGGCCTTTGTTAAACCAAATTGCACCTGGAAATGTTTGGAAGAGTGCTAGGTGTTCCATGACAGACCCAAACCAGACCTGACTTAGACCTACAGGAAATTGAATTCCACAGCATAGGACTTACTTTGATGACTAGAGTATTAGTGAAGTTGTAGTCTTGGAGAACTAGTAGATGTCAGGCACAGACTGCTCATCTGCAAGACAATAGTATGGCTGCAAAGCAGGTGGAACACAGGATATAAATAAAACTTATCTGTATTTCTCTGCAGTCACAGTGTAAATATGAAAAAGAGGAGTTAATATGATAGTGCCATAAGGACATTAATTCGGATAGTAAACTTGTTCTATTGCATTGTTATTTTTATTTTATATCTCCCTGTATTATTTTATGGCATGTTTTGTTGGCAGCTTCAGCAAGTACCCATCAAGGAGGAGTTCGTCTTACAGAAAGAGCCACTCTTGCCTTTGATACAAATAAAGAAATCACACACATAGTGTGAAAGGTTTGATCAGGGCATCATCATCATCATCATGAGAAATGTTACATTTCTCAGCTCGACCCTGAAATCTCACTTAGCTCCAGGGGCAGCAATTTTGGTTTGCTTCAGGGAGATGGAGAGACAGTTATTTTTCCCACTGCTGTTAAGCATCTGCCTGCGGTTGGGCAAAAGGGAAGAGCATTGAATTTACGCTTCCGGTTCGTTTCAACAGAAATAATGAAACTGTCAACAAGTAAGGAAAATGAAGGAGTTCTGAGCTGGGCTATTTGTTTTCATCAACCCTCATCTCTTTATTCAATCAGTAAAGGAATAACTGGTAGAAAAAGAAGGTGGTAAGAGGCACTTTGAGAGTATGTGAAGGTGTATGAGTGAATCCAAATGTATACTGCACTTAGAAATCAAATCTATGACTACATCAAAACAAGTACACCAAGTTTGACTTGCGGTGCCTGTTTTCCTCTACCTTATAATTGGCAAATACTTTAATATATTTTTACTTAATTTCTGATAACAATTACAACTTAAATAATCCTTTCTATAAATTTATTGTGACTCTAGCATGGTTGTCCTGATCTTCCATTTACCATTTTTATATATTAACACAGCAAGCTATTTTTTCGGTCAATTGACTGTGAACTTCTATGTATATTTTGCTGATCTTTTTTTTTATATTTCATAGAATCATAGAATATACTGAGTTGGAAGGGACCCATAAGGATCCACACAGCAAACTCAGAGCATGATATTTCTTTCATACTTTGGGTACAGTGTAACCCAGCTTTCTGTTTGGTTACTGGTCCCTAACATTTCCTAATCTATTAAACTTGGGTTTTCACTGTCACAGAATCATAGAATCACTTAGGTTGGAAGACACCGTTAAGATTAATGAGTCCAGTCACAGCCTAACCTTGCCTAGTCCACCTCTAGACCATGTCCCTGAGCACGACATCTACACACCTTTGAAATACCTCTAGGGATGGTGATGACACCATTTCCCTGGGCAGCCTGTTCAGTAAAGAAATTCTTCCTGTTATCTAACCTAAATCTCCCCTGCTACAATTTGAAATTGTTTCCTATTGCTTATTACCTGAGAAAAGAGACCGACCTCCACTTCTCTACACTCTCCTTGAAGGTAGTTGTAGAGAGTGGTATGGTGTCCCCTCAGCCTCCTTTTCTTAAGACTAAAAAACCCCAGATCCCTCAGCCACTCCTCACAGGACTTGTGCTCCAGACCCTTCACCAGCTTCATTGCCCTTCTCTTGACACACTCCAGCATCAAAACGTCCTTCTTGTAGTGAGGGGCCCAAAACTGGACACAGTACTTGAGGTATAGCCTCACCAGAGCTAAGTACAATGGAACCATCACTTCCCTACTCCTGCTGGTCACACCATTCCTGACACAGGCCAGGATGACATTGGCCTCTTGGCCACCTGGGCACACTGCTGGTTCATGTTCAACCAGCTGTCCACCAACACCCCCAGGTCCTTCTCTTACAGGGAGGTGTCCAGCCACTCTGTCCCAAGCCTGTAGCATTGCCTGGGGTTATTGTGACCGAAGAGCAGGACCTGGCACTTGGCCTTGTTGAACCCAAACTGTCCGTAACTTCATTCAATTCCTTAAGTAATTTTCTGTCTTTTCCCAATTGCCAGCATGTAGTTATTTTCCATTTTCCATATATTAAATACTTTTCTTAACACCTCTGCAAATATTTTACTGCATTTGCTGACCCTGGTTTTAGCAGAAGTAATGGAAGACCTATGCACCTGCATAAACGTACACAAGATTGCTCCCTACCCAAGAGTTTTTAAACCTCAATAATTATCTGAATTAGATGATGAGCTTTCCAGCTGTGATTTTTTCCAACTTGACCTTGTTAACACATTTTTAGTGAGTTCTGAACGCATTCCTTCTCATTTTATGTTTGGAATTTAAGAGAAACCTGAGATTTTTTTTCTCGTAATGCTGAGTCACCAATGGTCACTGAAAAAGCCTGTGCCTTTCTGAACAGCATCCAGTTTTGATATAAAGACTTTTCAGGGACTAAAGTCAATAAGAACAAGAATTTTTTCAATGGTATCTGAGTGAAACCCTGAGTGTTTCCTTTTTTCCCCCAGGGTGAAAATTGAGATTTTTTAATTCTAAACCCCTACTCTTCAGCTTTACCAAGAGTATTAATTGCTTCCCAGATGCTTTTCCTTTAAGAAGGTCTCACGTTTCCCACATTCTTTGAAAAATAACATATTTTCAAATTTGTTTAGAGAATGGAAAATAAAGCAAGAAAGGGCACACAAAAAACCCAACAAACCCCAAAGAAAACGAAACAAAAAACACCACCAAGAACCTTACCAGAATCTTTACAGTATGGGGTGAGACATCACAAGACTGTGAATTTTTGTCAATGTAACTGAGCTTTAAAAAGCTAAAATGATGAATCTTCCATTTCTGTGAAGAATGAGAAACATTTTGAAGCTACAGCAGGACAGCGGCAGTGATGTGAGCTGCCAGTGCCACGAGTCTGTGCCTGAAAACCCATTATGGAAATCAGTCCCAATAAATTATTTGCTTTGACTTTTCCCATCTCATACAAAGTAACTGTTCATTGTCCAACTAATAAAAGAGAGAGAGATTTAGAAAGCCCTTAATAACCAGTAATTAGCTTTCTACTTCCTGTTATAAAAATTGAACACACTAAAGAACTGAGTCATTTGTATCATTTTCAAGGAAGGAATTGTCATTTCTGTCATAGATCCTCCAACAAAGTTGTGCTTAATTTTAGCATCTAGATTCTAACTGATGGCCAGGATTATCATCATCATGGAAGCGAAGAGGATGTAGGAAATGGGAGAAGGAAACAGAAGCACTTCTGGTTTTGTTTGGAATTATGAGTATAAAACCCAAAAATTACAAAAAAATTCTAAGTTAAGTGTCTCTCCAAGAGACAGCTATCCACCCTCAACACTGGCAGACAAGCAAATCATTAATAACAACAACAAGGGAGTATTCACTGTTGTAGAGCAATGTAGCTTAGTGGTTCTGTGCTATGTGGAGAGAGAGGCTAATGTTGAAAAAAAAAGCACAAAACACTTCTAAATATTTCCTTCCTCCATAGTAGAAACCATCTGAAATTAATGAGTCTTATTAATGTAAATTGCACCACACTGTCAGACATAAATATCCCAATACCAAAGGGGCCCATTACCATTAACATCAAAAATGATCAACAAATAAAACTGTTAATGCCACAATATTTACTGGACAAATTGACTACACTCCAAGATAGGCTTATGATCGTGTCTTGCTGTTTGATTTCATTTCCCTGCAAGATGCACTAATGCATGTTGTTATGTGCAGCTGTGGCCGCTTTCCATAAAAAATATCTGTTTCCTATTGGGAGGTGTAGAGCTCAACTTAATCATTGTTATTTCCTCCCCCCCGTGAAAATTAAGCTTTTTGATCTTTTCAGAAATGATAAAGGAAAAACCTTAGATTTTTATTAGAAAGGATAGAAATGAGCTTGAAGATTGGTTCTCAAGAGAAAAAAATAAAACCCAAAATCAAACACAAAAAACCCAACCCAAAACAAAACACCAGACTAATGATTTAAGTCAATCACAAACAGATGTTCTCCTAGAGAGCTAATAAATTTTTTTCTGATTTTTTTTCCATCAGAAATGCAAAACACAGCAGACTTTGGGTAAAATATCAGATTTTTCTGCTGACATTTTCTCAAACTGATTTTTTTTTTTAAACACACCAGATTTGCAGCAAGAAAGCTTCGGTTTATCACCGGTAAAAAAATACAGAAATAAATTTTCAAATATAGCATGTATTAAGATGAAAAAGCTCATACAAACATGTTTCTATGAAAATAATAAGGACAGTTACTTTAAGTTTTAGCATGAATTTTTCTCTGGTTTTCAAACAGCTGAATTTGAGTTTTTAGAATATATTTCAAAATTCCAAGATATAGTTCTGTCTAACAAGAACGTCAAATAAGAGAAGGACCTTTTCTGTCTTCAGTGTGTGCATAACACTCAGTTGTGTGGAGTCCTGGTTTATGTAAGAAGAACTTAAGCTCTCCTACTATAAATATGTCAATGGAATTCAAAGAAATAACAGTTATCTGTGTGAACTATTAAAAGGGTGCTATGGTAGAACTTAAAGGATGAAGAGAAAATAAAAATTTGCACATTGAACTGAATTCTTTCCTGTGGGTTTGTTTTGAAAGGTGATTCCTATTCAAACAATACCATCATTCTCTGCTGCTTCCTAAAATTGGGCCACTGAGTCTAAAACAAAACAAATGGTGCTTATTCCCCTTTACTGCTAAATTTGGGAAGTTTTCCATATAGTGTCCTGACTGACGTGAATCAAAGCTTACTGCTTAGCTATTACCCGGCACTGGACAAGGAAACCAAGACTGAATTCCTCTATTGCACATGCACAACTTGGTAAGGAACACTGATCTACTCCAAGTTTGGCTTTAGAGACCTAATTCCCATTGACTTTCACTGCATTTGGATGTTCTAACCTCTTTTTGCAAACTCCATATCTGTGGATACCAGTCAGGTCTTCATTTAATCATTGAAACCCCAGGCATAGTTTCTCAACAAGTCATTTGAGCTCCCATAATAGTTGGTAGAGGAGGATATGCAGCTCCAGAGACTATTTGTCCAATCTGGAGGAAGATACGTAGAGTAAATTTTCTCCTGAAGAAGTCTGCCACTTTCACTGTAGCCGTTCTTGAGTTAGCACTGCATATCTAAATTTTAGATTAAGTGAAATTATTCCTAAATATAATATCAGTATTACAGCATCAATATGGGACCCAAATCTTTGATCTCCTAAGTATTTTAAAGAACAAAATCTGATTAAAAAAAAACCCCAAGATCCACTCCTGTATGGCAGCCAAGCAGAAAGCCTGTGATTTTCTGATCTTCCTATCAGAACATATATTTTGTGTTTATTCTAAATTAAAGAACTTTTTTTTTTAACAAAAGATATATGAAAAAAGGATAAATAGGTAACACAGAGATACACTGGACTTCCTTCACCCTCACAGAATACATACTTAAACTGAGCCAGAGACAATTTTTGGACTTAGGCTACCTGGCACAACAGCACTTATATCCATACAGCCATTCTCTATCACCCATAAATCCAAACTACCCAATGGAGAGTGCTCCAATGCTGTTGCCCAAATCATTCATGTGTATTTTGTGCTAAGGTATAGCTAGGCATAATCCAGTGACTATGCTAACAACGTAATGGTAGTAATTATGTCGTGCCGCTGACCTGCTATTCCAGGTTTACTAGTTCAAAGGTATCTGTGGAGTTTAATGCAGCGTCAAACAACTCATCTGTAGTAGCAAAATCAAGGAAGCCTTGACACAGTTATTAACACACTGATCCACAGCCAGAGGTGAAAGGATTGCTTGACAGAGCCTTGTGGCTCAACAAAGTGTTCCTAGGCATCATCCTTCCCATGTTTGATTGCAGACTACAAATATTGCCTTTTCCAGCCTATGGGCCTCAATGCAATTTGTACTGTTAATAATCATTGTATTTTTCTACTGTTTTATCTACCTCATTTTAAACAACTTAGTCACTCATGTGCCGGCTGTATGGTGTAATTACTGAAGGTCACAGCAAAAGCCTGAAGCAGAAGCAGCAGAAAAACTCAACTGGTGGGGCCCCCAATTGACATCAGTTGACCTACTTTTGTTGAAGTCAATGAAGCCAGCAACAGTTGAGAGTTTAGCTCATTTTTCCTAATTACTTCTGCTTTAGTCACAACTCTGTCCTTTTTTCAGGACCACACAGTTAGGAGCTGCACAAGAAATAACAACCACCTCTTCAAACGATGGCTGTAATAAAGTAGTTGGTCCCTGCTCTGGTGGCTTATAAGATTTTATACTAACACTGCATTGATGCAGTTTGGCAGGGCTGGGTACTATGCAGCATTTTATATACGACATGCTGTCCTTGATTTAGACAGCATAGTGAAAGTACTGGCTTTCTCCAGATCATTAGTCAGTCAGTCTTGACAGCATGAAAGAGTAGGAACATAGAATTAGAGAATGGTTTGGGTTGGAAGGGACTTTTAAGGGTCTTCTAGTCCAAATGCCCTGCAATGAGCAAGGACATCTTCCACTCAGAGCCCCGACGAACCTGACCTTGAATGTTTCCAGAGGTGGGGCATATCTCACCTCTCTGGGCAACATGTTCCTGTGTATCACCACTCCCATCATAAAAAAAAAATTTCCATCTTAGGTATAGTCTGCATCTACCTTCATTTAGTTCAAAACCACTACTCCTTGTCCTATTGCAACAGGCTCTACTAAAAAGCCTGTCCCCAGCTTTCTTATAAGCCCCCAGGTCCCTCCAGGTGGCATCCTGTCTCTCAAGCATGTCAAACATCCACATCACTCAGTTTGGTGTCCTGGCAAACTTGCTGATGGTGCACTCGATTCCTGTCTGTGTCACTGCTATTAAACAGCACTGGAGTTATCAGTACACAAGGCAGATAATTTAGGGGTGGAATATCATGACAACAGATGTCACTGCAACCAAAACCATAAATGTTTTCAAAAAGCAGCAAGAAAAACTGCTGATCTAAATTCAGTTATGAAAAATAGAGACACAGTTTGAACTTTTGTCTTCTAAAGCCTTTAAGACTTGCATTCCCGCAAGATCAGAATATATACTCAGGAAATAAATAGAATTTAAGCTTTTTCCTCTTTTGTAGTCTTCACATGAGGACCCATTGCAAGTCACTCCCAAAATTAGCGTAATGTCAATGGACATATAGCTCTGGCTCAGTTATGATCATCCTTAGGAAAACACCCTTTACCCTTAACACTAAAATGCCTGTCTCCACTTTCTGGCTGACTTCCATATTTTCAATTCAACAAGCTCACGCTGGGGTTTGAGCATTTCTGGTTTTCTTCTTTTCCTTTTTTTCTGCCAGCAAAACCTTTTTTCCCCCATCTTTATTTTGTTTGATGCTGTTTCCTACTAAGAATCTAGATATAGAATACCATGTATATGTACATATATACATGTGTGTGCACATACATATATACTGTGCTTAATTCTTTGCAATTAAGCTTGGTGATAATTGTTTTTGTGCATTAGTCATAATCACTTTTTAAGCAGCAAAGCCTATTACTGCTGTAGTGTGCATTTCAGATGCCCTGCAGATTTGAGTAATTTTGGGTAATGCAGCTGTGTGTGGTAAAAAGATTTTACAATGTCTATAAAATTTTGCCTCATGATTCGTTCAGCAAGTTGATCTGTGGCACCGTGTAGCAATTTCAGTACTTTTGTTAAATACTGGATAGCATCACACCGGACTTCTTAAGCAAACCCCATCCTTAAGAGGTCAGAAGATCTGGAGGCTGAGGTGAGAGCTGTGTCATGAGGAGCATGTAGCTTCTGCTCCATCTCTTCGTTTTAGCTTTTGCCTAGGTTCTGAATGTGTGAATTTGGCTCATCTTCCCTTAGATGTTGCTGAATGCTGTGACACCCGACTGCGGGGCTTTAAAAAATAAAAAAATAAGCATAATTTGTTTAAAACCCGAGTGCAGGTCCAACCCGTCCCTGCTGCAGGTTTCATGGGCACAAGGGAGAAATGCGCTATGGCCGGTTAGAAGTGCGGCTGCACTTATCACAACCACGGGAGTCACAAAATGCGCTACTGCCAACACAACAGTCACGAGATGCGGTGTCGCGACCCGCAACAGAGTGACGTCACAAGGTTCAGTATCACAACCGCAACCGGTCCGTGGGACACACGGTCACCCGCGCACTGAGCACTACACGTGTGTGAGTCGATCACCCGGGACTACAGACTTAACGCACACCCAACCTTCACTCACCCATCTCTCCAGGTCAGGGCTCTCAGCACGGTCCCTCAGCCGGCATCCTGGCCAAGGGGAAGGGTCTCCTCGCAGAGCTGGAGAATCGGCTCCCCCCTCTCAGGCTCAGTCCGAGGGGTTTATTCACTTTTATGCCTGATGTAGGTGACACTGGGCAGGGCTGTGCCGGGAGTGGACAATGCCACCGTCCATGTTTGTCATTAACGGTGTCCCCCCTTATCTCACGCCCTATCTGCTGCATCTCTTTGCATTGTCTGGGCCCATTGAAGACAAATGGAGACCCGTTGGCTTGCCTTTATCTTACTGATAGGCAGCTGAATAGCGTCTTGATTTGTACTCAGGGCAATTCAAGGCTCAACCCAGGTTACAGTTCTTTGAATTACGCAGCACTGCCCTGTTTAGTCTGGGTTTACAGGACGACTCAAGTCTGAGCTACCCTACACAGCTACAACCTGAGTTGTCTCTACGGAGATGGGGCCTCAAGGCAATCCAAGGCTGAGTAGCTTCACAACCCCCCAAGAGTTGCCTCCATCGGCTAGACATTACCCAGACCTGTTTGTGGAACTCTGAGTCAGACGATCCTTACAAATACAAAAAGTTGCTGTTGCACAAATGTCAGTGTTGCATAAGGAACCACTAGAAAAGGTATTTGCAAAAATGATTCAGTCTTCATGTAAATATATGTCAGTGCAAAATTAGAGGAGAGAGACTTGCTCCCTTAGAGCCTAAGGTCCACTTTCTGTCATGAGACAGGGCTAAAGCATTCAAATGTCTGCCTTCTCATCTCATTTAGGTGTCAAAAATTTATTTGCCTGAGTCTCGGCTAGGCAATTACCGGTGCTTTCACAGTCAATATTAAGAAATCCTTTGAGATAGTGACTTGTCTCTTCCTAACATAGGTGTCTACAGTGAGACGGGTAAAGAGCTCTCAGGAGGTACTAGTTTCTACTTATTGGTACAAAAGAAATGTAAAGCCTGACTACACTAGACCTAAGCACCTCATATTTAAATGTCCAAGATGAAAAAGAGACAAAATTTACCATTTTCAATGCTAATCTGAGTCAGCAGACCAAGCAGTACAGACAATTATATCATAGCTGCTTTTATCTTTCACAATCCCATTTCCCCCAAAAAAGTCTTTTAGGTTAGTTGAGAAACAGGCCTATATTCCATTTCTTCACTTGCTATTTAAGGAGCCAAAGGGCACCAGCAACAGCTTTTGTAACAGTATTCAGAGCCACCGTTTAATACATTTTTAGCATATGGGGTTTTGGTTTTCATCCAGAGCTTCAGTAACAGGGTTATACAGCTCCTAGATCAATGCTAAGTATCAACACACCAAGTCAAGGACTGAACTGAGAGATTTTGCTTTTGTCTGCAAAAAAAGCAATATAAGCCAGCCCTCCTGCTAATCACAAGAAGAATACTTTTCACATCCTTATCTTTTGTGTAAAAACCCTGGAGGCAGATGCTGGGTTTTTTATGTTGCTAAAATACCTGCTGGCTAACACACCAAATGAAAATCAGGATCTACCCATACCATGTCTTTAAGGAAAAGGAGAAGATAAATTACCCGAGTACATTGCTTGGTGTGATTTTCTCTGACACTTTGAAATGCCTTGATGCAAAACTTCATTACAGTTGTGAGCATACGTCACCTTTCTACAACGTGATTTTCCTTCTCTTCCTTCTTTATTCACAACTGATAGCCAGGCACGTGCATGATATAAAGGCAGGTTTTTCAATAACAAGAGTTTCAAGTGATTTAGAAGTGATTAAGATGGGGTGAGCTTCCCGGTTCTTATTAAATCTCTTACCCCTTGGTGAAGACAAGAGATGGCTAACACAAGCACGCTGTGTTCATATCAGATGTCACAGGAACTGAGCCTTCAGAGATTGTTCACCATCATGTCCTAAATAAACCCACGGGCACAATTATTGAAAAGAAATGTGTTGCAATCACACCTAATTAGTTTCAGTTCAGCTAGAAACATGTTCTGCAATGAACTTTAATCTTCACAAGCTACTAACACTCTCTTCTTCAGATCACATTCCCTTTAAATATCTGTCTCCACCCTTCTCTCCCCAAACAGGACACTCTTCTCTGCAAAGTGGTTCTTCCATTGTATCTCTGCAAGCACATAGCTCACAGCATCAGAAGACTCTTCTTTCCTGAGAATTCATAGCATAGTCCTTTGGTGGATGCTGCAAAAGAGTGAAAACTGACCTAACAACTCCCGTTGCAAATTAAGACCTATTTTCCATAAAAGAAATAGCCAATTTTCAAAAAATACACATCTTGACATTAGCTTTCCTGAAACACTTGATAAAAAACAATCAAGTTTTCACTGGAAAAGTCCTTGTTTTCTTGCCAGTTGATTTGGTTATCCTTGGTCTTTTTCCCCTCAATAACATACATGGCAAGTGTAGGGGAATCTCCCTACACATTCAAACACTGTGTGCAGAATCCTGCATGGACACTTAATAAGCCCAAGAAGAAGAAACCCTGGGAACAAATCCAGCTGGAGTTTTTTTGGTTAGTTGGTTGGGGGTTTTTTCCTCCAAATATATTAATTTTTTTCCTTTCCTTTCTTCATAAAGTTTTATTACTTAAAAAAAATATATATATATTCTTGTACAACAGGTTTCTGTAGAACAGAATTTTCAGCCAGCTCCAAGGATTCTTATTTCAAGAACAAACATGTCAAAAATATCTCATTTCTATTTTTTCAGTATTTTATCTTAAGATTTTCAAAATTACTCATTTTCTGTTTGACTATTTCAGGATTGTGTTGGATAGATGGTTGGATGCATAGGTAGACTGGCAGGATGAAAGAAGGAAAGAGAGAAAGAAAGAAAGAGAGAGAAAGAGAAAGAGAGAAAGAAAGAGAGAGAGGAAGAAAAGAAAAAAGAAAGAGGGAAAGAAAGAGGGAAAGAGGGAAAGAGGGAAAGAAAGAAAGAAAGAACTAAAGAAAGAAAGAAAGAAAGAAAGAAAGAAAGAAAGAAAGAAAGAAAGAAAGAAAGAAAGAAAGAGAAAGAAAGAAAGAATGAAAGAAAGAAAGAAAGAAAGAAAGAAAAAGAAAGCGAGAAAGAAAGAAAGAAAGAGAGAAAGAAAGAGAGAAAGAGAGAAAGAGAGAAAGAAAGAGAGAAAGAAAGAAAGAACGAACATGCACACAATGTGGTTTACAAGTTGATTGACACCAGATGTTTTCATCATCAGAAATTATAAAATCAGATTGTTGAATAATTTCAAAATGTTTTTCAGAACTTTCACAGGTGCTAAAAGTGTTAAAAACAATATTTTCCTCTTAAAAGTTTAATTTTTGATGAATCTACATTCTCCAATGAAGCAGATCACATTAAATATTTCCCATTCACCACCCATTTCTACTTTACCCTAGTTTAGATCCCCTGGAGCTTTATGGAAGTATTAAAAAAAATCACTGACTATAAGCTCTGATTCTTTTTGCTCTCCTTTCCCTTTTCTGGGTCAGTGCTATTCCTGATGATAAGATCTCTGAAAAAAAATCCAGGATTAATTATAAGCATAATATCCAGGTCTCATGGATCCATCCTCCATCTATCTCATTGAACATCTCCATGGCTCCTTGATGATGGGTGACACAAAATGAGGAATAACCTAGTTCCTGACCTCAGTGCTAGGACACCAAGGCATGTTTTGAGGCTCCACACTAACCAGCCAGCAGTGCTGTTCAGCAAAGTTCGCAGACCACTGCTTTGCTGGGGAATTAAAAGAAACAATACCATGTGCTGTGCTGTCAACACCTTGGCAATATCAGCCTTTCCTCAATTACTTTTGCTTACAAATTACTCCTAATTTTGTTCTTTAAAGCTAGTTAAGAACAAGTGCTGGTAGGATTGATGGGGAACTAACTGCATGATTAAGTAATTACATTTTTAAAGCTTGCCTTACACTACAACTAATGATTTGTCACACAGTAGCAGAAACACAAGATAATGAATGAGAAATGTTTATATGTAGTTAGTTTTTTCCAAGTCTTTTGTCATTTTGTGCCTGGTGCCATATATACATGTGATTCTCAAAGAAAGAAAATCTTTCATATAATCTCAACATTTCTGAGCAATTTGTTAGGTCTTTGATCACATATACCATTTATGAAGTGATTTTTCCTATGATCAAAATTGATTTCAGCAGAAAAGACTGAATAAAATAGTTTACTGTCAGAAAACGGTGGTTTCACTAAATTCTAACACGCTGTTGATACAGAACAACTCAAATAATCAACAAACCAAGAATAATTTAAAACATTTTCTTTCGATAGTGTTGAAGTTCATAATTTTGTTTGGTTTACCTCAATATGCTGTTCACCTTAAAGAAGGCTTTTCAGCCTGCTTACATCTGAAGTTTTTAATAAGGTTGTTTTAATTTCTATGAAAGGAAAGGCTTCAGTAATTCCACCTTCTAGTAAAATCCTGAAATTCTGTTGGTTTGGGTTTTTTTTGAAAGAAAAGAAATGAAAGAATCAGTCTTCACTAACAAATACATCAGATTTTGATAGATCTCGTCTTGATATGATCTGATGGCAAGCTGAACAAATTTGATGTTTACTTTTATTTATGATTTGGTAGCATTTGGAGGCTTCAAATTCAGTTGTTCCACAGCTGAACGAGGTACTGCACAGTTGCTGATGGGCTGATCCAGACCCATGAGTAATCAATGGAAAGGCTCCCACAGACTACTGTAGACTTTGAATCTGACACAAGGAGAGGGCACCTCTGCCTCAAGCAGTTGATATGCAAAGTCAGACGGCGAAGGAAGAAAAAGGGATTTACCCAAGGTCAGAGAAAACTACTTCTCATTACTATTTCATTTCTGTCCTCCTTAGAAAATATTAATTCTAATAATGCCTGGTTTTCTATTATATGAACCAGTCTGAATTCAAGTTGAGTTTTGGGCTGTTTTCTGGGTTTTGGTTCGGGGTTTTTTTTGGTGTGTTTTGTCACATATTGTGAATAAGCCAACAGAATAAGTGACTTACCATTTAGGGCTCTCTCCAGTCTATACTTTCACCTACCTACCAAAATTACTCCTAGGTGTTTTCTCCTTACTCAGAAAAACATCAATAAAGAGGTATTCTTGATGTAAAAGAAGGGTATGGGATTGTTTTTACTTCAGGGCACTCTTGCCACAGAGAAAGGAAAGGTATCAGAATCCACTTTGTTTTAGAGCTTAGAGAAACATACGTGGTGTTCCACTTAAAGACTGAAGTATGGGAGAAGTGGGACTCCTGTCTAAAGGACTGCCCACCATGCCCCTCACATCTCACCATCTTCACGTCAATCCGGTCATCTGACCTGGCGCAGACAGTCAGATGAGTACGCTCTCTCTACGATGATGTCTTTAGCCTCTGTCCAACATCACCACTCCTGGTCATGCTCAGTGGTGAATAATTCATGGCAACGTGAAGAGTTTTATATATTTATTGTAATCTCAACATGGTAAAACCATTTTTACTTGACAATTAGGCTTTTTTTCTTTAAAAAGGACTGAAAGTGCCTCTTTTAGATGAGACTTGATTGCACTTGGAAAAATGCAAGGAAGAGATTGCTACTGACCCAAAGAGTTGATGAGCTACACAAAAGCATGTCAGGAGAGTAACAGATATGAAGTGATTGTCTAATGCAGAAAGTCTGTAACGCGATGCGACACAAGTCTCAGATGTCTTAGTGCATAGTTTATTTTTTGTCCTCAGACAATTATGCCTTGAACACACTCACTCTTTGCAGTGAGAAGGTAACTGACTGTTGATTCTTGTAGAGGTAGGAGTAGTTAGCTGAGAGCAGTGGTCATAGCAGGTCCTCTTTCGTGTTGTCAGGAGACTAAATAAAATCTCAGTCTTAAAATAGTTATTCAAACGTACCATTCTATCTAGAAAAAAACATGACAAAGAAACTCAACAAATAGGAACACCTATACTAATATTGCAAGAAGACATAAAAACTGTTTAGGATGCTGAGCTGAAAAGGATGTGCGTGTGGGGTTTTTGGTGGTAGGGTTTTTGGGGTTTATTTTTCCCCTGTGTGCTTTTAAAAATTTTCCCCTTCCTAGCAGTTGCTCTTCCAAACACAAAGGACAACTAAACTGACATCAACTAAAGTTAGTATTCTGCTGTCA
This sequence comes from Zapornia atra, assembly GCA_013400835.1. Taxonomy (NCBI): domain Eukaryota; kingdom Metazoa; phylum Chordata; class Aves; order Gruiformes; family Rallidae; genus Zapornia; species Zapornia atra. The sequence continues at coordinate 33,098 of VZTU01027870.1, read as the reverse complement.
TTTCTCTGGACATCATCTGTGACAGTTGTGCTTGCGGTGATTCAGTCCCTCACACGTCACTGTTTTCATGTCAGCTCTCCGTTTCACGTTGCAGAAATCCCTTCTGTCAGCTCCCATTCAGTTTGATAGGTCATGCTTACACCTGCAAGCTGGGGCAGTGCCTCTCTGACAGGATCTGTCACAGCACAGCAGTCACCACGCTCAGCCAAACAGCAACTTCACTCAGCAGCAAGTTTGTTATGATGACTTTTAGTATTTGAGGTTTTCTTTTTTTTTTTTTCTCCTTTTCTTTTTTTTAGCCTCTCCCTCTCCCACCTCTCTGCCAGCGACACACACTGGGAACTCCAGGAGAAATGACAACTTTCATCAGTGGGGAGAAACCAGAGACTTTTCTGGCAAAGTCAGGCCAAGATGATGGCTTGTTTTTCCTGCCTCATTCTGTGCCAAGTTTATTGCAGGATGTCAGGACAGCTAAAGCATTCCTTGGGTGTACGAAGCTCATGAATCCTTTAAAAACATGTCCCTGTATTTCTAAGCCATGAAGCTCAAGGAGTCATTAAAATTAGAGATGGCAAAAGCCTCTGAGGTCATCTGCTCCATCCACTCCTGACAACTCAGGATCCCTCTCTCTAGGCACTGAATGGGTATGTCCTCTGGTCATCTGTCCACTCACATTTAACTACACGTAGGATGCTACTGGACTTCTAATTACTCCCACAGATCTCACTCTTGGAAAGCTTCTTTCATTATTCAACCTCTATTTTTATTTTATCCTACAACAGGTTTTGGTAAGTTCTTGGATCAGTGGAAGCTACAAAAATCAGAGGAGGTCAAAGAGGCCTGAGATCCAGGACTTGTAGGATCTTACATTCTGCTTCGTGACCTTTCATAATGAGAATGGTGTTTTCATCTTTGCCTACATAGAGCCATTTTGTTAAGGCAAAGAATCTGTCTCTTGGTATGTTGTACACTCTGACTAGCACACAGTTATAAAATACTTCCCTTTCATGGAGTTATGTCTTGTGTGATTTACCACAAATAAATACACATTTCTGCTTTGCATTGTAGAATGGCAAACTTCATTGTGATCATAGACGACCCAATTAGTGTTGACTGTCAAGCATTTGTTGTGCAGGGTAAGATCTTAGTTTATGGGGTGGGGATACTCCCTGCCCTTTGTGATCTGTGTGCTGTCAGGCATCTTCAGAAAACTGAATGCCTGGAAATAAAGGTGGAAAGTCTACAGCTTGATCCCCATCGCACCTGAAGTGGATCAGTATAAAGGGGTGACAGGGGATCATGAGGACAATATGACAGCGGTATCATGCTTTCATCTGTAGTGTGAAGGCAAGGATGGAGTATGTGGGTATGCAAGGTTTTCTCGTTCATTTCTTGATTGTGAATTGTTTGGGGCAAATATTTTCCCTTTCCTTCTACCTTCACTGCAGAGACAACTGGGAGAGGTGTCCTGAAGCTGAAGACCCTTGTGCCCTGTCTCCTTAAAAACAGCTGAAACGTGTCACTGCATCCTACTAGCCCAACGGCAAAGATTTCTGAATCAAACCTCTGTTTTCTATGCAGGCGTGTGCATGGAATTCTGCACTTAAAATATCTTTTTTCTAGTGGTTTCCAGGGAATGGGTCTCTTTTGCACACACTCTTCAATCTACCACAGCATCCTTAGTGCAAAGATTAGCATAAGCCATTGAATGAAAAGTATTTCTTAAATTTTATTCTAGTGCCCTTCTTTAAAAAAGACAAAAAAGTCAGGGAAAAATCAGCCACATGTGGGACATAAGGTAATCTTAAAAACCCGAGTTGAGTTTAACCTCTGTTAATGCTGCACAAGGAAGACATCTCTTTCTGGTGTGTCTCAACATTGCTTGAAAGACTGTGAGGCCACACTTCACAGGGGTATCCTAGCACTGAAGTATTGTAAAAATGCAGGCACACATACCAGTTAAACACCCCAAGAAGCGATGCACAATGAAGGGGAAATAGCATTTGCCGTTCACTGGGGATGGTGGCTTCCAGAATAGAAATAATTCTTTGGGCTTTTACCAAGTGAATTTTCCATTTCAGTGTATAATTTCTTTATTTAGCATTACACTGATTATCCATACTTAGACTAATGATCAAATAGCTCTCAAGTCCAAGATATTTGGCTAAGGCAGCCTGCAGGATTTTTCTTTTCCTTTTCAGTCTTTTTTTCCTTCTTTTATTCCAAATTTTTAGGGTGATTATAGGGTGTGTAAGATCGTTAAAGGATTGGCAGCACACACAAAACTCAAATCCTTTAACCAGAGGCTAGAGGAAATGTGAGTTGCCAACATGCAATTCCTTCATTGTCCCACCAATGTCCTGAATTAATGGAGGAACCATGCTCTTGCTCCACGGAGGGAAGCAAATAGGCTTCTCTTCTTCCCAAGGACCCAGCTGAACAAAACGCTTAAGCAGATGTCTCCTGCTCTGGGGATGAGAACAATTAAGCATACATTGAACTCAAAATATTTACTTAATATTCATCAACCTTAAGATTAGAGAAGTGAAAATCTACAGTGAGAAGAGGTTTTGATGACTGTTAGCATGGATGTAGTTATTCCTCACACTCAGCCTAAGCTGGAAAGAAGGCTGCTGCTTAAACATCCAAGAAGCTGCTCAGCTTCAAGTCAAAGGACAAATCAGGATCCTGTTTTCTAATAAGAGGTGATATTGGGACAGAGCTGAAGAACCACCTAGAAATTTAGGATTTCTTATTCTTTTCCCCTTATGCCCATGATCATGTTCATGGTTCATGACCAAAAGGAGTCATGATAACAGACATTGAATTCACTAGTGGCGCTTAAATAAATACCACTTAGGCAGCTAAAACACAAGCTTCTTTGAGACACCAAAGAGTGGATCCCACCATCCATTGTATGGGGACCAGGGAGTGATTAATCTTAAGGACTACTCAATTTTTTGTCTGCTGGACAACGAGACAGCTGATTAAAAATAGTTTGCATTTTAAACGTGGTCACTACCCCTAAAAGGCTATGGGTAATTTTGTTTTCATTTTTTTTAACTTCATTTTAAATTCTCCATCTAAAAATAAAAAGAAATTAACTGAATAAGGACCACAGACATACCTATGATGTAAGAGCAGAAATACTACTCTGCACTCACTGCTTTTTGAGGTCTTTCTTTTCTTACTAATACAGCCAGAAATGACTCTAAAAGCCTGGAAAAAAACCTAAACTGGGGAACTTCTGGGATTAGGTCTTCACTCTTCTGTGGATTTTCCCTCGTTCCTGCTGCTCAGAAGATACTTAGAGCCAGTTCAGCAATCCAGTTACCTAAGCAGATACTTAATCACACTCCTGAAACCCTTTAGCCATATCCTTAAAAAGGGAACCCTTGAAGGATCTGTAAGTAGCTCCAGGTTGCTTCTGAAAAAACGTAAAGTTTTCTGCTTATTACTGAAGAGTCTGAAAATTCAAACTCATGAATGTGGGAACAGAAAGTAAACCAATTTATATATAGAGTCTGTGGGAGAGCATTTGTGCGGTTGAAATAGCCTACCTGTGAGAGCCGACTGTGGCTCAGTTCTTCACCTTTCCCTGGCAAAGGTCCATGTAGGTGCCAAAGGAAATCCTACCCGTACAGAGAGCACAAGGCATACCTGTTATCCAGCTAGAGGACTCAGGCAAGAGTTTCCAAAGGCACTTTTGTCTGCTTATCTTTTTTTTTTAAAGACAACTTCCTTCTCTACCATCTTTGAGTTTTTCTGCTGTTTTGATCAAATAAGAGCATGATTCACTTTGTCTCAGGACATTTCCACTTTTTAGTTCTGCTTTTTTAATTTACTTTTTTTTTTAACTATATACTTGTTTTCCAGTATTATGAAAAAAAGGTCATACTGTGGGTTTATCCATTCTCATTTCATATCACCGTGTATTTTCCCCCATTTTCAGTTTCAGTGATAACTGAAAGAGAAGCATAGGCAAAAAGGGAGAAAGACAAAAAATTAAAATCTTCAGCTAACAAAGAAATTTGAGTTCTCTAAGGAAACCTAAATGTCAGATCACAATTAGTGTTAAGAATTTCAACCAGCCAACTGTCCTGTGTACCATCCTGTGATATGTCCCCATAAAGCAGGCTGAACAAATGGAATAAATTTTAAGCTGCTGTTTATTGATATATTCTGACCCATACACCTTTTCTGAAGTTCATTTGAATTTACACTTATGAGAAATGGGGAAAAAATATAATTTTTAAATGAAAATCAGATACTCTGGAGTCATCATCTACCAGTGATAGAATATGAAGGAATGGTATGAAGCTGAGATAGAGGAGGTTTAGATTGGGTATTAGGAAGAGGTTCATTACTGAAGGAGGGTCAGGCACTGGCACAGGCTCCCCAGGGAAGAGATCACAGCCCTGAGCTGGGCTGAGGTCAAGAAGCGTCTGGACAATGCAGTCAGTCCCATGCTCTGACTTGGCTGGCCCTGTGTGGAGCCAGGAATTGGACTAAATGATCCTTATGGGTCCCTTCCAGCTCAGTATATTCTGTGATTCTCTGATTCTATGATCATTCCCTCTCAGACTCCTCCTCCATCACCTAGTTCATCATAGTCATTGGTGTCTGTCTCCACAGGGACTAAGGGTGACTCATGTACTTACTGTGAGCATCGTGGAAACAGCCCTCGCTCCAATGCAACCCTAAGCAATTTGTATCAAATGCTTCAAAGGCAGAGAAATTACTTCCTCATATCTAAGCTAACAGCCTAAACTGTCTAGGAACAAGTGTCTCTTGCTCTGTGTCATGAGTGTTACATTCCTTTTCAATTATTAGATACATGGGGTATTTTTAAAACATCCTTCAGGATGCTCTTTCAGGAGTGTTGTTGCAACACCAGCAGTTTTCCTGGCATCCCCTGAATCCTGTGCTTTCCTCCCTTAACCTGCTTGTCCTCCCTGGCCTTCAGTGCAGCGGTGTCAACTGGTGTGTTGATGTGGAAGGAGGCAGGTGGTGCCAGTGCTGACACAGGGGAGCTCCTTCCTGTAGGGCTCCTGCTGCTCCACTTAAAAACCCGTCGTTGCCTGAAACCTACACCCTCGAGCAAGGGTCTGATTCCACTTGCGAGCAGGAACCGTGCCATTCTAACAGATGGGCTCCAGCACAAACAGCCAAGAAAACATGTATATTCATAAAAAATAAAAAAAAATTAAAAAATGGGTACTGAGGGCATGAATACTAGCCAAAAACATCAACATCTCTCCGTGTCTTCTCTTGAGCATACAAATCCACAGTTAAGGAGATGTGTGGGCGCTGAGCTGAATTCATTAAAAAAAATTAAAACAAAATGCCTGGCCACATAGAAAGAGATTTCAGGGCATCAGGAAATGGGCAAGGTGCCTGAGAGAGAGGAAAAATGAAAGAGAAAAGCAATATTCTGGAATAGCTGAGCCAGAAAAAACGCATGGGGTCTGTCTGGTAATTCCCACAGCCTGTGGTTTGTCTGGGTGCTCAGCTCATGCTTTAGGTTTGGGAGCTGGGAAGAGGGGTAGGTACAATGGCCTGTCTCCTGGACTTTTTTTTTTTTTTTTCCCCCAGTTCAAGCTATTTGTCTTTCAGTAGTCCAGAATTAAAGCAAACAAAACACCCAAACCCAAGGATTTTAGGCAATGTAACATAAGGTATGTCGTGTAGCAAGGTAGAGATGTGTCCTTTGGGTCCTATGGACGTGAGTCCTGGTGGGTTTTGCAGAGAACTGAGAGAGACCACAAGCCAGAAGTTGAAGGAGAACAGAGGGGGTTGAACTGAGAACATTAAAAAAGGGATTATGAATGCAGGCAAGGAACTCATTGCATCTGAAGTCCTGATGGTAAGCCCTTCCTAGCACCAAGTAGCCACAGAAGGCCGGCCAAGGTCAGCTCCAAACATGAGACAAACAGGAGGTTTCCAAGGTCACTGGCATGGAAAGAACCAGATGAATACTTTGCTTAAAGCACAAACCTTAAAAACCAGATTGATTGTTGCTGAGATACAGGAAGGGTCTGCTTAGGTGAAAACTCCTTAATTTCTCTTGCACATCCCAACCTTACTGGCAGCAGATGCAGCCAATGAGCCTACTCCTCTCCTTCCTTTGCCAGTAACACATCAAGAATATGAAACAGCAAACTGATTTTTTTAGTCCTCCCTTTATCCCCCCAGGTAGGTAAAGCCTCTCAGAGGGGTGGTACACCCCTCATAACCAGCAAACAGAGGACTCACCTTTACCTGTTTTGGATTTTGGAACTGCACCCAGATTTTCTACTTCCTTGAAGACTCCACTGTTCCTGGAACAACAAGGTAGTGTGAGATGTGCCTCAGCTTTTGAAGCTGTTCCAGTTCATACAAAACAGTTAACAAAGGAGGGCCTGCAAGCCAGATCTCTCACAGGACTGTGCTAACATAAGAGCTATGGACTCATATTCCCTAAATGAATTCATATTTCATTACCTTATGAAAAGCTGAAAAGCCTCACCCTAAAATAGGAGGGAAGTCTTCACTACCAGACACCCTGGAACAATTCAGGATCTAAACAGTCATCCTTTACCTATGACCATGTGATTTTCAAAGGAAAATATGAGTCAACAGGAAAGTTAGAGGAACATGAGGTAGTGTACTGAGATCATGAGAGTACTAAAGCTATAAATGTTTTCTCAGTAAAATTTTCAAGTTCTCATGAATTTCAATCAGTGTTAGAACCCATGTTGTCTTGAAAACACCACAAACACTTATTCACAAACACATATCTACAAATGTATCCATATCTCTAAAAATCCCACTATAAGAACTATAATCTTCATGAAATTCCAACAGACTAAGTGTTGGCTAATGCCCTAGCCACTTTGGTTTTAAAATCAACACATAGAATACCGAGAGCACTTAGTATAGCATGCATTTTCTGTAGGGCTTTGAAAACACTCCAAAAAATGTTATGGAAAACTATGTGAGGCCATGGTACCCCACCATTTAGTAGTAATGTTTATTTGTCACAACTAAGTGAAAATGCTGATTCTGCTTTGTGTACCTATCAAAGCACCAGAGATCCTCATACAAGATATACTAAGGAGATAGTGATCAAGAGTAATTTGATCAGGCCTTAGGTGTTCAGTAGTAATGGATTTCAACCAAAACCACATGGCTATCAACCAAAAATGCCGAACCTACTGTGAAACCTCTGAATTTTTTAACATCATGTTCTCTTCCAATGAATTCGTATGTTAGGCTAAATCTACGCAGCAATCTTGGCAGGTGTCCTGCCATTAGGTAAATCACAATCCCAAAACTTGGGGTCAGAAAGAGCCTGTACACCCACACCAAATCAGCCAGGAGATGCTTTGCTGATGCATAGAGCAGTAACAGGTGACACAGGTGGTGGAAAAGCGGCAGAAAAAACATTACTGGTACTGGTATCTTCTCAGTGCTTTGTGGATGTTCTGAGCTGTCAAGGCTCCACTGTGCTCAGCAAAACCTGTTAACTTCTTCAAGAGTTAGATATTTAACCTGTGTGCAGCAGCATCAATCCAAATCTTTATTCTTTTCTCTCAATGAGACCAAAATCTACTATTATTCATGGTGCCAGAAGTTAATGCTCTCTCCCTGCTGTAAAGCAACTATTATTATTATTATTATTATTATTACTATTATTATTGATACTATTTTTCCTCAAATGTTTTCCCACGCTCCCCTTGCTTCTCCTAAATAATAACAACAATAATAATAATAACAACAATAATGATATTTTTTTTAAAAATCCAGATTTGGATTCTGCCCTTGCTAATTACAAATCACCACCTGTGGTAAAATTATTGAAAAACAGATGAGCATTTCATTCCAGCAATAGCCTTAAAACAAGCAGCAGTTCCAACTGCCAGTGTGATGTATAGACACAGCACAGGGCAGATGAGGGATTAATTAGGTCTGTCCCTGCACATTGCCAGGGGAGCACTTCTGTAGAGGTGATTGAAAACTGGAAAGAGTGGCATTAGTCTTCATTGTTGGTTAAAGGCAACAAAAATAAAGATGCAATTGAGTTGACAAAGCTTCCAGGTATGTGGCTGAGTCATTTGGAGGTGTCAAAATGATCAAACCATAATTAATTAGCTAAAGTGCTATATTTAATTTCTCAACTTTAATGAAGATTTCTGCGGCCGAAAACAAACGGCGACACCATTTGTTTCTGAAGGGAAGGGGTGGAGTGCACTAAGGGGATGATGCCAAAGTTTAATGGTGCCTTTATAATCAAGCCCCTGTTCTTAATCTTACTGTCATTTTCTGTACAGACATAGAAACCCGGTGCAGTTGTATGCATTCATATCAGGACTGCAATTACAAGCCTGGAAGTGACTGGGAAACCAATTGCATATTATTTCTAAGGAAAAAAACCCAGAATACAGCAAAGATACCTTTAATATTTCCTAATATCAGTCTACTGGGTTGACACCATGAGGACACAAAAGGCCTCAGTGACAGGTAGTCTAAATCTGTCTCTCAGGAATGTGATACAACTTCCTCCAGAGGCAAGAAATTCAAGATTTATGAGTAAAGACCTGGAAGAGTAAAATGTGAGCTTTGCTTTCAGTTCTACCACAGCCTGTGAGACTGAAGATAATCCCAACCTTGGGATTCAGACCAAGGGAAGATCTGCCCAAAACACCCGGGAAGGTCTTCCTGAGCACCTACCTATCCTGTTCTGTGAGGGGGTTCATTCTCTTTACCTTTGTCACCCTCCATCACAACCAATAATGCACCCTAGTCCTAACTGAGGAAGACTCACCCCCAAATTTTCCATGACACATATTCCATGCCACCACATCAAAGTGGACACTGAGAGTTCTGGAATAGACATTCTCCCATCCCACACATGTTCAAACACATACATGCACGCATGCAGATGCGCCTATGCGCATTATTTGGGGGTTGGACTTAATGATCTCTTGAGGTCCCTTCCAACCCCTAAAATTCTGTGATCCTGTGATTCTTAAACTGAAATACATTTTTTCTAAGATACTGTGTTCCTCCCACACAGGAGTGGTTGTTCTCAGATGACTACATTGAAACACACCTCCTGTGTGCCTCTTTTGTAAACCAGGGGTATGTCCTTGGTAATCTTTTGCATGTAGATAAGGTGGCTTTAAATGCCTTTAATCAGTAAAAAGCATCACTTAGTGGTATATATTATGCACAAGGGCAGAAAACTTGTCTATATACATATATATATATATATATATATATGTGTATATATATATACACACACATGCTACCTTGTGCATGTAAAATCTCTGCTTTCTGCAAACGGTGGTGTTTATTAATGTCTAACACTCCATTCGCACTGGTATTGACAGCTACACAAGGCGTGTGGCACATGGGAAGCAGGATCAAGATACTCTCATCAGTGTGTTAGGCATGAGAAGGTATTTTAAAATGTCTTCTCTCCAAAAATCTGTGGCTGGAATAAACTGTATTGCGCAATCTGCACGTTGCGACATCCAACAACTCATTTCTCCTGCTGCCATCCCCAACCTTGTATAAACCATGAGGATGAGAAGATGCCTTCTCCCACACAGGAATTTGCTGGAATATCTGACAGTCGAGATCTTAGCAGGAAGGCCGGTTAATGTATTGTTTCAGCTACAATGTAAAATGTAAGCAATGTTTTGCTCTTACTCGACAGCTGTTACCTCTACCATAAGCTGTTAAAAATCCCTCGTTAATCCATGCAGCCAGGCCAGGCCTATTTCCTGCGCAGTTGTCATCTCCCTAATATATTACAACATTACAAACTTTATTAGTATATTTGCAGTGCCTTTTTATTTTTTATTAGCTAATGGGCTGCTTTCGTGCACCATATTTTCCCAGTCTTTCAGAGCTCAGCCTATAAAATGGCCAAACGTGATCCCATCTGGAAGCCATTAAAGATCAATAGAGGCAGAATCCGAAGAAGAAAGAATGAATAAAACAGGAAAAAAATCTACTATCAAAACAATTGTGAACAAAACCCCCTGTCAGCTTCTGTTTTCAAATCCGGGTATGCTAAAGCACATCACACTTCCAACGTGACAAAAAGCACCATGGTCTTGTTACCCACAGAGGCAACTAATCTAGTTTAAAAGTATCATAAAGATGATTAAAGCCCATGGTTGCCTTGATTCTTTGGGAAAATGGAAACCTTCCTAGCACACGTTGTATTCTTCTGAAGTGCCAGGCTGATTGTGTCCTCTTTCAGAGGGCAACTGCTTCTGTGTCAGATATATGAGTTATCTTGACATGTCCCACTGCAGCTTTCATGGCTGTGTCAAAACATCTGCAGGATTGTGCCTGTAATGTGGAACCTTCCTTGTGAAATGCAGGTTGCAGCGGATAGACTTGTATAGCCCCAAAGTATATCGACTCTGCATCTTCAGTACTGAGATCTTTTTGGCAAATATTGCAGGTCTGAGAGAGGATTTGAGATTTTTTTGCCAGAGCAAAAGGGATTGTGAACACAATTCCTCTGGGTGCTCATCCCTGACCCAGTGCAAAAATCATCTCTGAGCATGGCACCCAGTCAGGGGGATGCGCTCAGGGCTGCAATTTGCCTGCGGCATGGGCACTGAGTGTTTCACCCATCACGATGAAGGCTGTGTTTGTTCTGGGCATGTCTCAATATCTGGTGCCTGGGGACTTTAAACAGTGAAAACGGAGGCAACTGCACTTACCTGGGCTGTGCTGGTTCCCCTCTGACTTCAGATGCCTACAGCATAGACAGCTATGTCTGCTTTAATCACTTTCCAGTCACAGAGAGAAGCAGACATTTCCAGGGCTTGACCCATCTGACCTGCTTTAGAAACGTGCCTCAGGATGAGATGAACTGCATCCTAGAAGGACTTTTTTTCCCTCCTTTGTTTCTGAAGGCAATTCAGATGGTTAGGTCAGATGCAAAATGCCTGCTCTGGTGACAGGTGACACCCACCCAGGACCTGTGTGGTCAGTGATTACAGCTATACCAATAAACTAAATGCTGTTAGATCCTGAGCCATTGGTCACCATCTTGGTCTGATCACAGGATTAAATTGTCTTTAAAAGGAGTAGAGACACAAAGATGATTAGGGGGCTGGAGCAACTCTCCTATGAAGATAGGCTGAGAGAGTTGGGCTTGTTCAGCCTGGAGAAGAGAAGGCTTCAGGGAGACCTAATTGTGGCCTACCAATCCTTAAAGGGGTCCTACAGGAAAGTGGGAGAGGGACTGTTCACAAGGGAGTGCAGTGATAGGACAAGGGGTGATGGCTTCAAGCTGAAAGAGGGCAAGGGTAGGTTAGACATGGGGAAGAAATTCTTTACTCTGAGGGTAGTGAGGCCCTGGAACAGGTTGCCCAGAGAGGTTGTGGAAGCCCCATCCCTGGCAGGGTTCAAGGCCAGGTTGGATGAGACTTTGGGCAACCTGGTCTAGTGAAGGTGTCCCTGCCCATGGCAGGGGGGTGGAACTAGATGATCTTTCAGGTTCCTTCCAACCCCAAGTATTCTATGATTCTCCTGGTAAGGAGTGGTTTTTAGGCAGTGGGCAGATGCCAAAATCTGACCCTAGGTAGATCTTTGAGTCTGTGTGGGAGCTAAGACATTTTTCCATGTCTCTTTCCATGAGTTTAGCACTCACACTCTTGCAGAAATATTTGTTCGAGAGGGTTTTCTCTTCAGGGAAACTTAGAGTAATTCTTTTCAGCCTTGAGAAGAGGAGGCTCTGGGGGATCTTATCTGTGTGTATGGCTACACTATACAGGGGAAGAAATCAGAGCCAGATGCTTCTCAGAGGTATCCAGGGAAAGGACAGGAGGCAATGGACAGAAACTGAAATGCAGAAAATTCTGATCAAACATTATAAACACCTTTTTTACTGTCAGGGTGACTGAGCACTGGAACAGGTTTCCCAGAGAGATTATGGAGCCTCCATCCCTGGACACATTTGAAACCCTGTTGGACATGGTCCTGGGAAACCTGTTTCTAGCTACTCATGCTCTGAGCAGGGAAATTGTTCTAGATGGCTCTAGAGGTCCTTTCCCACCTCAAAGTGCATTTTTTGTAATTTTCTTCTGGAGTAAAAAACAGGATCTGACCTCCTAACACTATGATTGAGCTATTGTGCTGAAGGGCTGTCCAAGACAGTTTTCCCTCTGCTGTCAGAGCTGCAGCAGTTCAGCATCACAGGAGATACGGTTTTGGCCAAGCAGATAGCAAATAGCTCTATAACTCAGTGTTTGAGGGAGATACCTGAAAGAAAGCTCCAGTCCCAGAACTCACGCATACTTAAGAACATTTTATGAAATAAATTAGATTTGATGAAAGCTGTAGTCCAAGCATCTCCATGGCATGTTTACTAGGACACCTTGTTCAAGTTGAAAGTTTTTAGTTAGACATTTGGAGGAAAAAATAAAACAGAAAATTAACTTTAGATTGACTTGCTACGTCTTTTCCTTTTTTTTTTTTTCCCTTTTTTTCTCTTGGTTAGATGGCAAAGCTGAAAAATCACATTTAAAAGAGCCCTCCTCCAGAGCCCTAACCTTGTGCCTTCTCTATTGTGATATAGCATGGAGGAATTTTGTGCTGCTGGTGATGCTATTTGTATTGTTCCTCTTTCAATTGACAGCTCTGGGGACAGATTTCAGTGGTGTTAGATCTACTTTGGGGTAAAAAAACCCCAAACAACTAATAGAATGCAGCTCACCTCTTCCTCAGGCTTCTAATGTACCCACAATTTTTAAATAAAATTTTGCTCTTGGTAATTTATCTCTAAACACCATGCAAAATGATAATAATAATAATAACAACAAGGGTAATAATAATAACAGCAGCAATAATAATAACACCACAAAGAAACCTAAAACAATATACCTACATTTTGGTCTTTACAAGAGAAGGGTGCTTTCTGTTAGACTATTGCCAGGAAATAAAAATGACAGAGATGTCCAAATAATCACCCTAAATAACTCTTCAAGATTTTAGCTAGAGCTAAAGAAAGCCCTTCTCTGCACTGGATGCAGAAACTAACTTAGTGTTAAGACATTCTGAAGTGAGGAGGAGAGACAAAATGTAGCATGCATTAAAAATCATAAGATCAGTCCAGGAAGTCCAGGGATTCAGGGAAGCATGATGAAGCAGGGTTTTATTCAGCAGTGGGAAAGAAAAGCAGGAGATTCATACAATACAAAGCAACGGACACTTTGGGCAGAAAGAAGCAGCTAACCATCAGATTTTGCAGCCAACTGCTTGGTAGCTGAGGTTACCAAACCGTCCAAATAAAAGGAAGCAGTGGAGAACATCTGTGGTTTGCCAGCACAACGAGAGGCAAAGCAGGATTTAAAAATACTGCCCCTGAATGGGAGAAAATGCCTTTTTATTAAGGGACCAGAATTGCGCTACGCCTGTTGGAATTTTTGCTTGTGCACAGGAATTTAGCTCGAGGTTCATGTCTGTCACTAAAATTGACAACTGCCTATGGCTCTCCACAATTGAAACGTAGATCTTAAATTTCACATCATTATCCAAATAAAATATATCTGCCAAGGGGGACTGGTATTACACAGTTAGAGAACTGTGATACCAGTTGTCTGATTAACATATTGAGAGGAATATAAGAATTTCTCACCTATTTTCCAGAGGGAGACTAACTGGGGAGCTTGTGGTAAAGAGACTAATTGAACATCCTCCCTCTGCTAAGTATGTAGATGCCCAGAAATATGTCTGCACTATGCAAGCAGGTTTTCCCTCTGCATATTACATTTGCTTTTTAGGACAGTTCAGGAGAAAAATAATTAAATCTTTTATTTTTTTTCCCCTGCACCTTTTTTACTAAAAAAAGTTAGCCAAATTTTCATTTAAAAAGTATATGAATTTCCATAGAAAGCTTTCTTATGGCTACATAAAATATCACACTCAAAGAGACCATGTCTTAAGTAGAGAAGTTGCTTTTGGAGGCAAGAAGCTCTTTTTCAGCAGATATTAGTGAAGTAGAGATTGGAGAAAATCTGGCCAAGCTTCACCCAGACCCTGAAATATTAATAACTGAGACAGATGTGAATTTACACGTTTCAGGCAAAGTCCAGTTCAAAACTCGATCCACATTTAGTATGTGGCTGAGCTCAGGATTTTGGATCAGTTCGTCAGAGCAGCTGGCCACCAAGCATGCTCAGAATCAAATCTGCATCTGATGTTCTTCCAGGGTTCATGACATATCAGAGAGATTCTTTTTCATTTCTTTTGTTTTGCCAGGGTTTAGGAATACAAAACTGGGACTGAGGACTTGGATACAGAATGGAGTGCTGTTTTAAGTCAGCTGAGCCACAGTAGAAGTTTCAGTGGACATTCTTAGCCCATGACACATGTGAGCTAATGAGAATCATGCTAACTTCCAGTGAAATAGTAAATTAACAAATTACCTGCACCAGTGCCACAGATGAAGAACACGCCCATGGACAGTTGACACAGATAAGTTGATGTGCCACCCCTGTATCTCATCCTGCAACCAAATGGACCCATTTAGTTTATTCTACCTATGACAGTGAATAGAATGTGAGTCATATACAGCCTACTTACAGTCATCTAAAAAGTAGGGGCAACCACAAAAGGATTGCAGCCAGTAGGTCGATAGAAGGGATTATTCCCCATTACTTAGCTCTGATGAGCTGCATCTGAATAGTCTGCCCAATTTGGGGATTCTTTGTAGAAGACACAGATTGAAAACTGGAGGGAATCCAAGAAAGGCTGATAACAGTCACACAGCTGGAGCATGCAAAGGTGCACAAAGAGGTCTTGAAGAAACTGTTTTTAGCTTGGAGAACAGAAAGATACTTTGGAGTTTAACTGATGCTTTCAACTACCTAAGTTGGAGTTTTTGAGAAATTAAGATCAATTATTTTCCTTGGAGGTGTATATGACTGTCTTTCTTGCCTTTTTTGAAGATAGGAGTGACATTTACTTTCTCACAGACTTCAAGGTCCTTCCCCAATAGCTTCAAGGTCCTTCCCCAATGTGCCCTTTCAAAGATAGATGAGAGTGTCCTTGCAATGGCCCTGTCCTGGTACCTCAGAACACATGGACATATCCCATCAAGTCCTTTGGTTGTGTGAATGTCCAGTTTGTTTAAATGTAGATGCATGAAAAGGCCGAAGTCTGCTCTCCTGGAGATCTTGTCTAGTGTCATGATAGCGGGTTTTACCTGTCTCCCTTTTCAGGGTCCTGAACTCCACCATTGTATGCATCCTTCAGCCAAGATGGCCCCATCCCTCCCATCCCCTTACATACCTGTAAGTATGAGTTCCAGTATGAGGAGAGTGCCTCTCGTCATCAGCTCCTCAATCATCCAAGTCAGGAAGCTATCCTCAATGCACTTCAGAAACCTCCTGCACTGCTTGGGCCCTGCTGTGTTGTGCTTCCAGCAGATACTGGAGGGGTTAATCCTCTATTCTTCTCACCCTCAGATATTTGTCAATGAAAATGAGGTTGACTAATACTTTCTGAAGCATTTGCTTCTTTGTAGACCACAGAGAAAGTCTAAATGACTAATTGTACCTGATTAATTATCATGTATACAACTAAAACTAGGAAAAATTACACCACTCTGAAAGTGTACATAGACTTTCTGAGTCCCTGCACCTATGCATTGCTATTCAACTTTCATTTCAACTTGTTTTTGGGGCATCGGGGGGGCGACAGACTATCAAGGATTCCCTGAATTGTTGGAATGATACTACTTAAAACAATAAGGCTAAAAAACAGTTAGGAACCACAAAAGAAAAAGCAGATTGGTGATAACATCTAATATTGTGCTGCATCAAGTAGGCTGAGTAACCTCTGGACAAGGAATCATAGTCGTATACTGGTCAGTCAAGGAACCAGTCTTGCCCTGTGTACTGCATCGGTAAAGGTTGATACGTTACCCATGGTCCACCCATTAGTCCACCACAGTCCACTGATACACTGTCTGACTCTTAGAGTAATGTTACAAATTTGGCATGGTTCAGATTAAAGTCTTACGCTGGGATAATTAAGAGACTCATTTTGGCTAATTTCCTGTAAAAAAGGATTGCAAAGGTTTTAATTTAGTTTCTGTGTTTCTTAAATAACGGAGAAAAACACTAAGAGGGGTCTGGTAGTATGATGCTGAAGATAGACATGGGAAAAGCTAAAAGAGAGCACCAATACTTAGCATAGCCAAGACACAACAGCAAACACCAAAAAGGTGGCATGAATGCCTCCATTTTTGATATTTTCATATAAAGAAAGACTGGTTTACCAAGGGATATGGTTTAGCCAGAAATGGATAATTAGCTCAAAACAGATGTTAATAGGTAAAACTTTATCACCTGTTTTACACAGAAAATTAGATTCAACAATCAAATGGTTTTCTTCTGGCTATAAAAATATGTGATTACTTCCAGAGTCAGAGCATTGCTTATATAAGAGGGATTTCATGTTGTTTGCAGAGGAAAGACGTCGGAAAACCAGCAGCCACAATAAAATTTGCCATTAGAGAATCTCCAATAGTGTCTCATGTCCTGCAGGAGGCTGTAATTTCTCTGGGAAAGGGAATGTCTCCATATTATACATAAGCAGCACCTAACACCATGTTTCCTAAGACCTTGTAAGGCTTGAATATAAATGCAAGTCCTCATTTCTAGTGGTGCAAGAAGCCCTCAATGGACCCTTGTGTTCTTCTGACTTGGTTACCTTCTAGTGAAAGGCTGGATTTCAGGCAAACCATCCATATTCTTAAGATGTGAACATTGTGTAGGTTTGTGGGTAGACTTTTTTTTCCCAAAACACCCAAAAAGCACTTAATATTGTGGTGTATTCTGCACAATAATGCTAAAAGTACTGATTTATAATTTCTCTTGGTCATTTGGGTGTCAATTTTTAAAGACCTTACTAAAAGAAGCAGCAATGGGAGAATAAAATAAATAAATATTTTTTTTAAAAATAAAGAGAGAAAATGTTCCATTATGTTGAGCCCCTTTTCATCATAATTTAGTCTCAGAAAGAGTCATTTCCACTCACAGGCACAGCAAATACTGAGTCACTATCAGATCTTGATTCACTGCCATTTATCTTTCACACCAGAAGGAGACGGTTTTGGTTGGACATACACAGTGTCAGAATGCTTAGAAAATTATTCTGATCTTTTTTATCTCTTCAACAGCTTTTTGGTCTTTCAACAGCTCGTTCAGTAGAGAGGAGTCAGGAATTTTTCCCATCTGTTGTAAAAGTGAAATGATTTTCAGCCGGCAAATTATTTCAGACTTCTCAGAGGCACAGACTGTAATGCACTGTTAATGGGTCAATATTTGACATTGTCTCCCCTATTCTTAGGGCACTCTACAGCGGATTGTTTTTTCTTTAAAAAAAAAACCAAACCAACCCTTCAGGATGGAATAATTGAATATGGGCTTGTAAACCACAATAAAGCTATATAGTTTATAGACCAGGCATTGATAGTGTCCAGCATGTTGCAAAAATATGTGGTAGCATACAAACTATCTGTATCTTGTAAAGGAAAAGACTGACATCCTGAAAAATGTGACTTCTGTGCCACAGCACAGGCCAAGAGTGTGCCAAGACCAGAAGGTAAAGGGCAGGCTCATGTATTTTTAGGCATTTTTCAGGCGTCTCCACTGTAGAGCTGACTATTCTATGTACGAGTGAACCACTACAGACTACCACTGAATTTAAAGGAGAAAGCTGAATGGCAACAATACTTCATGTGAAAGAATCTATGCAAAATAAGTTGGTTTGGGTTTTTATTTTCTGTTCACTATCTTGTAATCCTGTATGATAGTGGCTTCTCGAGCATGTGCAGAAGTGTAGCATAGCAGGATGTAAAGGCTAAAATTTGTATCTCCTGGTGAACGAAAGTCTCACCAATATTCTGATCTGTGGTTGAAACAGGAACTCAGAAACACCAGAATCAACATTTACATTTAAAAAAAAAAATAAAAAAGGAAAAAATAAAAAGCCTGCAGATGGTGCTATTATGGCCCATTCCCCTCCATATCTGCCCTGTCTCTGAAGCAGTGCTATGACATTTCAGCACAGGGAAGAGCACTGTAGGAATTAAATGTTCCCAGGAAATTAAGCAGCACCTCATTGCCCTACCTGTAGTCCCTTTAGGTATGACTTGTACATTGTATGGCACTATGGTCTGTACAGGTGAAAATTATTCCACACTGTAAAGTCCAATTATTTTTAGCCTCCATGACTATTTCTCTGAGGGTTTTTAGATCTGGTCTTGAAAAGATCAATCAGCCAGGATAGAGGAAAACTCCTTGCAAACATGAGCAGTCATGCCAGCTAGATCAAACAGGCTACCACGGATTTTGCAGGAAGAAAAGCATTTATTCCTTCTGTCTGGCAAATATTGAAGGTTTTGGTTTTGGTTTTTTGAGAAACCAGGATTAGTGTGTGAGCGATGGGGGAGTAACAGTGTTTGTTGCTTTATCCTATTTCCCTTGTGTAATCCAGTCTTCTGGACGTTGGCTCCCATTGAAATGCCAGGGGAAAAGTATCTTGCAACTCAGGGTACTGCACTATATTACCTCTTGTTTTAAAAAGAAAAAGAATTTGTTGCTAGGGTCCAAAGTGCTTTTCCCAGCTAGAGGACACTTTGTCTTAGAAGTTTTTCCTCTAAGCCAGGTCCTCAGCTGGTATAAATCTGAGCAGGTCTGTTTAAATTAATAGAGTTACACAGATTTACATGATCCAGCTGCTTGATTTCACCTAAACAGCTCCTGTCAGAAAGCAATTTTTGGTATAAGGGTATAAATCCTTCACCCACACTGAGTCAAGTAGAGAAAAATCAATAGCGATCATTTTTCTTCTTCCCCCCCTTCATTTTGTCTACCAGGAAGGGGGGTGGGGGTGGGAAATCAAATGAGAGCTGCAATTAAATATATAGTCCATGAGGAGGGTTGCAAAAAGAAAAGATATGAGTGAGATGGATGGAAAGGGAAACAGACCACATATTGAAACAGTGTGCCCTCCTTGCTGAATGCAGCCTTTGTGGAGACTGGTGGATCAGAAAAAAAACCTGGAAGCTGCAGTGCTCTGTTTATCCAAAAATAAAATATTTCATAGGTCAAGCAAGCACAATGCAATCCTCCCTCCTTTGCGCTATATCTCAGCCTTGACCTGAAAAGGCAACTCTCTAATGTGCTGAAAGCCTTTTGGGTTCCCATACTAGGCAGGGACTGGCAGCTTTCCTGAGCCATGCCAGAAATAAGATAGATTTACAGAAATTAATCAAGATCCAATTTAGCAAGAGCTTGAGCACCCTTGTAACTTCTTTCACCCTTAAAGCTAGGCAGTCTACTTATATAGCTTACTAAATTGATGTGAATTTGAAAAATATTAATATATATATACCCCAAAACTTGAGATAAATCCTGTGGGAGAAACTTTCTAGTTACGTTTTACAGAAATGTTTCTAAAATTAATCTGAATCAGTTTTATCCCCTCCCATCCGTATTATTCTTCTACAAAAATTGGTAAAATTACTCCTTCAGTAGTAGGAAAAAGAAATCAAACTGAAGTTTAAAGCCTCTGACTATCAGCACAGTCCTTGCCTTCATTAAGAAGGATGTATGGGTATATGCATATTTAGTGAAACATAGCAAACGTTGGAGCCCTTTTTAATTCATGATAAATTCCCAAGTTAGCTATAACCTTCTGATGACAAAAATCCCATTGCTCAGGAAAGCTTGCTGAGACCATCATACTCATTCCTCTTAGATATGTTTACAGTTATCTTGCCAGAACATATGGTTATTCATTCATTCTTGTCTGATCAAACTCAGTTTCTATCTGACCTCCGAAATAACAGCTAATGTCCCTTTCATTCAGAAAAGTAAATACCCTGTTCTTTCTGAAAACTGCTGCGCTCCCAATGTGCTAACAACAGGTGAATCTCAAAAGTTTCAGAACTTCTTTTGGGTAAATGCTCAACAATGCACGATTCATATAAAAATTAAGTACAAACCCACCAGTGAGTTCAGCAGTGCCAGTGTATCTATCAGTGTAGGGACTAATTGTGGGAAGAGGGAAATTATTCCAACTATCCAAGCTGAAAAAAAAAAACAAACAAAGAAATCTAAACCCCTGAATAACATAAACTCTCAGTTTATTTTCTCTCCAGAGTGTCCCAACTTCCTCCAGTTCCCAGTTTTCTGTTTATTTCAGAGACAGGAGCTCCCTCATGCCCTGCATTGTTGGCTTTTAAAAACCATTAACAAACCCAGTGGCCAAACCACTCATTTAAATGCTCAAATTAATTACCGGAAAATATCAGATTAACATCTCTATGAGTTCCTGATCTTCAGCAGAAACGAGTTTTCCTCCCTCAGCCTGAGAATATGAAACTTGAGTCATGCAGCCACGGAGAGTGGCCCAGAGACGGTTCTGCAACAGGGCAAATGCACCATTCCTTGTTCCTCAAACACTTAAAATGAGAATACAGTATCTGTTTTTTTTTCTCTTTTTCCTAACATGTGTGTAGACAGAAATTACAAACCAAACAGAGCAAAGCAAACAGAATTCAGTACAAGAATAAAAAGAACATTTATATTACTAAAGATCTTATTAATGTTTATAAATATCTGAAGTGTGGGGTGCAAAGGGAAATGGCCAGCCTCTTCTCAGTGGGCTGTGGGGACAGGACAAGGGACGATAGCTTCAAGTTGGAGCACAGGAAGTTCTGCACCAATATGGAGACGCACTTTTTCACGGTGAGGGTGACAGAGCCCTGGGACAGGCTGCCCAGGGTGTTGTGGAGTCTCCTTCTCTGGAAATATTCAAGACCTGTCTGGATGCCTACCTGTGTGACAGGGCCTAGGGGCCCTGCTTTGTCAGAGGGTTGGACATGATGATCTCTGGAGATTCCTTCCAACCCTTACACTTCTGCGATTTGGTGGTTCTGTGCTATGTTTTCTAAAAAAAGGTTAAAGCGCCTTGGGACCAAAACAATGAATTCTAAGATCTAACCCCTATAATTGCCCCAGAAAACAAAACGAAGAGATGCGTGCCCATGCACAAAGGCTGGAAACTCTTTGGATCTGGCCCTGCTCCTAATGACAGGAGTTTCTCTCCTCTGTCCGCACAGGATGGGGCCCCTTCATTATCTTTCAACCAGCCGATAATTAGCAACTTTCCTAACAATCATGTCAGATGAGCAGCCCGGGGAAGGGAAAGGAATCTATTATGTGGCCAGGGCCTTCTGTCTGCCCGATCTTTTAAGCAGATTGAAGTGGGGCGGCCGTCGCGCACAACCGCCCCAGGTAAGCCGTCGCGGGGCTCCTGGGGGTTATCAAACCGGCCAGGGCTTTCAGGCAGAGCAAAGCCTTCCGCCGGGGAAGGTCCTCCCAAGTGCTGGCACCGCATCTCCAGGATTATCCCCCACTGCACTAACATATCATCTGGCTTTAAACTTCAGGCCCTCTGGCAAAGTATATATTCAAAATGCTTCTCCCCCTCCCTCCCCAACCCTCCTTATCCTTTAGTCCTGTCTTCCCCCTGTTCCCAAGCAGCCACGGGCTGCGGCCGGCACCGCTGCCAAGCACCGGGCTGGATTAGCTGCAAGCCAATAGCTGGGGGTCAGGATTAAGAGGCCAGCATGCACTTTAATACAAGCTGCCTATAATTAATGGCATTATTAATAGCTTGACTGAAAAATTCATTAAAAAATCCATTAAAAATAAATACCCTTTTACAAAAGGCATTGCCTTGGGTAAGAAAAACAGAAAAAAAGATAAAGGAAAATTGATTGGTGGTTTTCAGTTCACAGAAAGACAGACCATAGTTCAAGCTGATTAAAATTGAACATTTTAGATTAAGCACCCTTGCCAAAATATTCTCTGTAGTTACCCAATATGAAAATATTATGAGATGTCACATTTTACATTTTTTATACGTGAAGGTTTCAAGCGCGAGAGACATCCACCACATGCGCACGCGCTCGGATGCGCACACGTACATGTGCCCATGCTCATACTTGTAGGTAACTTCCTTCCCAAGGTATTTTTTTTCCCCCCTCAGGAGCAGCAGGACTCCTGCATCAGAGGTTAACTGTAAGCGATAAACTCTGAGACTCTACTGCAGAGCGCATTTTCAAATGCTACAGAGCTGCCCGCCAGCATGTATCTTCACCTCTCCCTTTCCAGGCCTAATTGTTGCATCTAAAGAAAAGAAGGGGGGGAAACCCAAGCCAAACATAAACTGGGTCTCCTTTCCCAGTTTTCACTTCCCAGTGATCATAAGCGTGTTCAGTGTATGGACCAGGGAAGAAATAAAGTGGATAGAACTGATTCTCATTTATACTAAGGTCTCTTGACATGTCTGTGGTAGAGCAAAAGCATAATTTATCCTGTTTTAAACTCCCCTTATACTGCCTAGGTGCCAGACTCAGAATAAATGTGTGACGGGCCAGAAAAGATGTCAAACTTTGCTTCCAAATCCTCTTTCTCTGAAATGAATGTCATGAAGTTATAGGCAGACCATCATAATAACAGCAATCCTGCATTGTTCCTTACTCAGTAGGTGAAGGCTGTGCTTGGACAGTGACACAGGCCATTTCTAAACTATTACCTTCTCCACCCTCATGTTATTCATTCTGTTTAAACCATCAGGATAATGAGCAAAGAATTATACCAGATTTAGGGTCCATACTGTGATTGACAATCACCAAAATGAGATGCTGAAGTGAAAAAGAAGCTCTGACGGAATACCCTCCTACTCCCCAAGAACCGTAGCTTTGTTTAAAATGGCCAAATCACAAGGTACAGAAGGTTCCCCTGTCCCTCTCCCTAAACAGAACCTGTTTAAGAATGCAAAACCCAAGCATTGCTTCCTCTCCCAGCCTTGCCAATGCTCTCAACACTGCTGATCTGCAGTCGGCATTACCTCTGCCAGCCGATAACGCAGAAAGTTCGCTTTTCATCACTGTTACACTGAAGACACAGAGGGTGACTCATGCGCTAGTGTCTCGGTTGCTGTTGCTATCTCTTGGACATCCAGTGTGGAGTATCAGTGAACTCTCTCACACTTCATCCTAGGAAGGCAGAAATATTACTACTTGGCTCCACATTCCTTCTTGGCTCCTTGTATTGCCAGCTGTTACGTTTAATGGCCATCAAACTGTTTGTGCCTCCGAATTAAAAGTCTCCTGGAGGCTATGTTAGATCCCGCCTTTTCTCTTGAGAAACATAGCGATTCTGTGCTTAGATCGCCCTTGTGCTGTCTAATGAATATGGCTAAGTTGTTTTTTTGAGGCTGCAGCGGTGTTTTTTGCCCTTAACTACGTGTAACAAGCAGTAAAAATTTCACTCCAGGAATAAACTTTCCCAGAAGATATTGTAACAGATAAATGTTGCAAGATCCCATAACTAGTCTACTGCTTCTTGTCGAGTCACTCTGGTTCTTTGATCAGTGTTGTTATTTTATGCTATTAGAGAAATGTGAGAACAGCATGGACTGGCAAAAGCCATGCCTTCCCCACCCAATCCCCATTATATTCCCCTGTCCCTGCAATTACATTTTCAACATTACTAGAGGTATTAGGCGAAACATCTCAGAACTGGGTGCTTAGGACCTATGGACACAGTCCTCTAAGGAACAAAAAGGCACAAAATGGAGTGCTTTCCATGTTTTCACATTTGTGTGTGTTTTACACACAACTTGGCAGATTTTCAATCAAGTGGTTGTTTCACAAACTGTTAATTAAAAAAAAACCAAACAAGTGGGGAAACCTACTGAAATCTAAATGTTTTATAAGAATGAATCTACTTATTTGAAAAATTCTGCTTTTCAAAATAAAATCTACTCAAGTGAACTTCAAAGTGATCAGCGTTAAAGCTTTCCACCGGCAACTTTCAATTTTCACTTCATAATTTCCAGGGAACTAAAGTAGATTGTCAATTGGGATTTTTTTTTTCATCTAAATATTGAAAATTAATTCATTGCTTAGAATTTTCATCCCTTCTTTTAAAACACAAAATGTTTCAACACCCTACCCATCGGTCACCCGCTAGTATATTTGGATTCCTTTAATGTGTTGGTCTCTCTGGTCATTTAAAAAGTGAATTTAACCTGAGGACAAAATTTTCCTCTCACCAACAGACCAGCACAAATCCTGCTCATTCTCAGTAGAAGTTGCTCAAGCTGCTGTTTTGGTAGTACAATCTAAACAAATCACTTCTCAGTGAGGTACAACTACTTGCAGTAGTAAAAATCAGCCCCCCACTCAAAGGCCATGGCCATATCATATGGTTTTAGGGAAGAAAGAGAATATGGCACTTGGCAAAAGGATAGTGCTCGTGTAAAGCTCGTTTTGTATACTGACATCATCTGGCAGTGAGTCTTCTGTCCTAAAAGGGGGTAGTAGACATTTTCTAAACCAAGAGATTGCAGAATTGATAGTCTGTCTAAGAGCTACCTTTCAGAAATCATAAACTCCTAGTTCATTACTAGCAGATGAAGAAGAGTGTTACCACTGAGACATGCCTATACTGCTCTATGATCCTCTGATATTTCAGTACCTCTGTGCTTCCAGAATCCAGCCACCTCTAAAATCAACTCCGGTACCTCTGCATGATGCTGCAGATCTTCTGGATTTCCCCATAATCTTTCGTTCATTCTGGCAACCTCATTTTATCATATATTAGCAGTGAGATTCATTTGACTGAAGATCTTTTCAATTTGAATCTCTGTACCAAGGTTAGTCACAGAAAACCCTTTCCACATTCAAAAGGGGGAAAAATACTGCAGGAGGGTGAATTTCCTCATCCTGCGGTAGATATCCAGAGCTACAAGCTAAATTGCCTTTTGAAGGTGGTGATTCCTATCCATCAAATACAGCAAGACTTCAGAGTGATCTGATTAGCTCTGATCAACTACATGTAATATTATGTCTCAGTGTTAAATGAAACTAACCCAACTTCACCTAAAAAATAATAACCTGCATTATGAAAATTAGTCTGCAGTGTGATATATTGCATGGTGGAAGATATATACTTACATGTGTACCTTTAGATGGAGATCACTGATAGAAATTAAGTGTCACTGGAGGCTTTGACTTGTATTTGCATTGGGTTTTGTGCTGTGCAGCTTGAGATTAGGGAAGTAACACAGGTGCCTACACCTAGGCCACCAGTTCCGTTGCCCAGTGGACTATCTGCAACATCCACACAAGAACAGAAGATGTGACATAGGATGTACTGGAGACCTGAGTCTGGAAAGGAGGTGGAATGTCCAGGATGCCCAAGGCTGTGGGTGTTTAAAGAGTGATTGTCTCACTGGAGGTACAGCTAAAAATTAGCGTCATTGGCAAAGGGATACATCATGTACGCAACCTGCAGTGAAGCATTTGCTTCATTGCTGTTATGGCAGAGGGCACAATGCAATAAAAAGTGTGTAATCATGAAAAGAGTTAGGTACCGGAAAAGATTACTACTGATAGTATGGAAAGCAAATAAAACCTAAGTTTGAAGACAGGATTTGAAAAGTTTTCAGGAGGGGTCACCTGACATGGCTAATCTCTACTGCAACAGTCTGAACATGAAGGCCAGGAAGTTCTTCTCAGGTCTATGTCCATAGTCTGAAGTCTTGAAATTATGTCTTGAAGTGAGAAGGAGAAACTTGATCTTTATTTATCACAAAGAAATTATTTGATAAGGATCTGTGAGCTCATACAAGGGGAAATGGGCCATGTTTCATCTACAATCATGGAGAAGAGCAAAACAAAAATTATACCTAAGGGAGAATGTTACCTACAATGACTGTTTAAGATGGATGTTGACAAAATTAAGCCCATGGGTGGAGCACCTGCTAGATCAGGTTTTGGCAAAAGTTTCACAGTTTAACATTTCTTTAGCAGCCTGTTTCTGCCTAAGCCCCTCTCCAAAGTAGATGTGAGAAAGGTCTCTCCAAACTAAGAGGTGCTTATTTCTCAGCCTGATGCTCCAGAGGGGAAGCACAACTGACAGAAAGAAGCTGGAGAAGAGGGACATGTTACAGATCAGGTCCATGTTAGAGAAGAGAGTCAAGCTATGGAGCTCAGCTCCTCTTTCTAATGCTATAGTACCCCTTGACAGCTTGACAAGACTGCCATGACTCTACAGAGAGCATGACCCAGACAAAAGCATGTTTCTGATGCAGTCACATCTCTACTTTATGACACAAGAAAAATGAAAGAAATTCTGCAGCCTGTATAATAGACAGGATAGTGAAGTCCTTGACATATTTTTTGTCTCTTCTGACTGACATTTCCTTAAATCTGTTATTTTACTTGTTGTTTTCTCTGATCAAGATCTACTGCGTATGAACAAAATCATGCTCATCCACAACATGTCAGAATAGATTACAGATTGGCTCATTTTCAGGTGATTTTTTTTTTCCAGACTCAGTATTATGCTCCAAATTAAATTTTCCGTATTTCTTTAGAAGGAACAAGAAACATACTGCTGCTAATTCTCATTTTGGCCCAAACAGGAGCATTTTGTTCCTCTTTTTCTGATGAGTTTAGCTTTGTTTACTAAATATGTGTGTGTGAAATCAAATTGCCTCTCAAAAGGTATGTTTTTTGTTGTTTTGAAAATATCACAATAAAATATACCTCCACTGAAACAACTTACTAACTCACACTCATATTCACAGATTTCTTCCTTTAACACTAAACTGAACTTTTTCACATCCTTGATTGCAATAGAAAGTTCTAGCCATCACATCTTGTCAATGCTCTTCTCTGGATGATATACGATCAGGACGCCTTCCAGTTAACTGTGCTATTAATGTCCCTTCTCTCATCACTAAAGACTGTTCCTCAGAATGTTTTAGCACCCAAAGCCAGCATATATTTTGCTCCCACTTCCTCCTTCAATGAGTATATTTTGTGTCCTGGCTTTACAGGTCATACTGTGTTTGAGAAGCACCACGCTACCCACCAGCCCAGGTGCACATCAACTCTTTCTCCTGTAGGATTTAAAATCTAGAGTTTTAATGAGTAGGGTGGGGACTCTCACAACGTTACCCACTGGCTAAATAATCCACTTTCAGTTTGTACACACAGTTTTGATACTTCTCCAGCCTCAGATAGCATCTCAAAGATATTTCTTTTATGTTTAACCATGTTAAAACAAGATGTCTAGGCAGTAATATTTCCGTTCTCTCTCAGCCTACAGACTGAGCAATATTACACTTCACACAGGTTAATCTAACTGAGATAACAGTGTCACAACTGAGCCAAAATTATGGAAATCACATAAATCAGGAAGAGGAACATTGGTTCATTGAAACTTTTCCTTTGTCGGTGCAACAAGTACAACTGCAGCATGTAACCATGAAGAGACTAGAGGCAGTTTTCTTCCAGGGAAGTGGTTCCCAACTATTTTTACAATCAGCATTTTTCCTTCAAACATGATACTATTCCTCTGTGCTCATGCAACCCGTGTTACCTGTGCACACATGACTAGCCTGAACTTTGAAATTTCTGAGCTTTGTAATTCCCATTAATTGGAGTGTTCATCTCTTCTGACTGGGAATTATTGCACAGCTATACAGTTCTCAAATTAAATGCTATTTCAGCTCTCCAGCTCCACTTGTTATCCTAGTGCATCTCAAGAAAACTTCTTGTCAGATCCTAAATATTCACTATTCAAGCCTTGACATTTACACCCTTCAAACATTTGCATAATGTTATTATGCTTCTGTTAACCATCTATGAGCAAAGATATATTTATTCTACCCTTGTACTTGTTCTGAATAATTCAACTTTTCCCAGCTTTGATCTTTTTGTTCTTCTTCCCAGAATAATTCCTGCATATTGTCAGCACTTTTTTGTTTTGATGTTGCCAAGAATAAAAACTTATCCCAGGTGAAGTTACCTGAACAGATCTAGGGGTACTGTGATGTAGGACATGGACCTGTTGGAGCATGTCCAGAGCAGGGCCACAAAAACAGTCCAAGCACTGGAGCACCTCTCCTATGAAGATAGCCTGAGAGCATTGGGTTTGTTCAGCTTGGAGAAGTCTCCACGGGTACCTTATAGTGGCCTTCCAATACTTGAAAGGTGCCTATAAGAAAGCTGGGGAAGAACTGTTCATGAGCGTGGAGTGATAGGACGAGGCGTGATGGTTTTAAACACAAAAAGGGCAGATTTAGGTTGGCTATTAGGAAAAAATTCTTCAATATGAGGGTGGTAGATCACTGGCACATGTTGCCCAGAGAGGTAGTGGAGGCCCCATCCCTGAAGATATTCAAGGTCAGGCTTGATGGGGCTCTGAGAGACCTGATCTAGTGAAGATGCCCCTGCTCACTGCAGGGGATGGGACTAGATAGCCTTTGAAGGTCCTTTCCAACCAAACGCATTCTGTGATTCTATGATTCATATGGCTTTCTTGAACTGTGATGCAGCCTCCTCCAGAATGTAAAATTTAGGATTGCATTAGATTCCTTTATCTTTTTCAGTCTTCCAGCCCACTCGTATTCTGGATTGCAAAATGGAGACTTTCTGGACACGACAGTAAGTAAGAAAGTTGTTCAGAGCTAGGACTAAATGCACAAATCCTGAGTCCCTTGTCATTTAGCTAGGTTTCCTACCTGTTGGGCTGTTCTCTATGTAGGCAGCAGCTCTATGAATTCTGAAAATACGAACTTTCTTTACAAAACTAAAAGAAATGCAAGAAAAAAAGAAAAAACAAGCAAGGCTGCTGCTTGTGGAGGAAACAATTTGTATAATCTGTTAGTGCTAGCAGAAATGCACTGCATGTTAAGACAATACCCAGAACTATTAAATGAAAATTATGTCAATATCTTATTTTCTTCTATATGGTATATCCTGGACATTAACACGCCATCTTCTTTTCACTTTACAGCTAGGTCTATGACATCCGAATGTTCCTGTATGTTTATGCTACATTCATGACATTTCTAATTAGAACAATAGAAATTTAACTAAATGCAACATTATTTCCATAAGCAACAACATTTTAATTTTAAGATGAACATCCCTCTTAGCTATCTGCCCAACCACTTTGTAGTCTGCTCTATTCAGGCCTACATAGCAACTGAGACACATTAGTGTAGCTGCATGTGTGCTATTCTGTATGCAAAAGATATCTATGAGTATTAACTAAATTTGCAAGAGGAATTAGGATCAGTAATAAATGCTTTAGCAAAGAGGCTTTTGGGAATAAAAAAATATATCTTCAGGCAAAATTCTCATAAACTAGACATCATCTTTGATTTACAGTTTATGGTATTTTCTTCCCTGTGACCAATATTCCCAGCTTCAGGGCTCCTGTTCTGTTTGTTGTGATTGACTGTATAGGGTAGGAGGGCAGTTCTGTAGGCTAAAGTTAAGTCAATGCAATCATGAACTTAGGAAAATAACATGTTCAACTTGAGTTTATACATGCCAGGTCACCCAGGCTGAAATCCCTTGGATTCGCTCACTGGTAAGGAGATTCCAGTTCTTAATACCCAAATATTATACTAATTATAATGGATTAAGTGACAGAATCTAGTCATTTGGTGGAAAGAGCAAGAAGTGGCCATGTGTACACAGTGAAGAGGAAAAAGTGTTTCTGGGATGCTCCACTCCCATTCCACTTAAAAATAACTGTTTGTCTTGGGCTTAATGCGAGATTTACCTTAGTAACAATTTCAAGACCTCTTCTGAAGTCCTTGTCCATCTCTACTTTCACAGTCTACAAGGCCACAAGGAACTATTATAATTTTCTTGTCTGACCTCCTGTATAATAAGTTGATTATTATAATGTCCTCTGTCCCGAAAGTCTTTAGATCACATTGTCCCATACCTTGGCTATTGAAGAATTATCCCCAACAGGAATTTTTTCCTTTTTCTTTTTTTCCAATTTTAAATGTCTTTATTAACAGAGCTTCTAGTGATTACAGGCTGTTTAAAAGTTACTTTAGGATGCTTTATTTCCCTTCTGATAGTTAGCCTATATGTTCCTTTAGTTAATTTAATTCCATTGCTCTTGGCAATGTCCACGCCCTAAATAATTCTTCACCCTCCTTGGCATTTAAACCCTTCAAATGACTGTAGGCATTTTTCCTGTTTCTTTTTAGTAATTTCTTAGCCAAGCTACATGGATATTAGTTTTTCAGATCTGTCCTTTTAAGTCAGTCCTCCCCAGCCTGCCACTGACTTCACTAGATGTTGGATAATTATATCTTAACCTTGCTCATCACTACTATGATGGATGAGCTTCAGTTCTCTTCCTGCTTTAACCCATTCAGATCAAACAAACTGTAGGCAAAATCCCAAACTTGTAAAGTCCGTAAGAACTGCCACTGACTTCACTAGATGTTGGATCAGGACTTACAATATGTGTGGTTCCTTTTGGTGAATGATACAGGGAAATAAGTTAGCAGCTCTGTAGCTGTAATGTTATCTCTGCAAAAGTGTTTTATTTTCTATGCCCTGACATAAGCACCTCATGGCTTTTTGGCAGATCACTTTTATTTCAAGTAAGTTTTCCTTCTGAGACTGTCTTTCCACACAGTCTTATGCGTGAATTGATTTATTATTTTTTTTCTGTGTACTTTACCTTGAGTTTTTCAGGTTGAATTTTATTTCACATTTCTTGCCAGTGTATTCTCTGCGTGTCCGTCTGTACTATTTCTCTTTCCCCTAAGGTGACTTCTCTGTTCCAGCTATGGTCTCAGTGAGATGGGTTTTTATTCTGCCCCTCAGTTTTTAATGAAGTGTCCTCATTTCAAAGAGATATCAATTGAATATATTTTGCAAATGCAATTATAGTATGCTATTTACAATAGCCTTCTTCCACAACGTTAATGAGAACTCCTAACTTTTAGTTTGCTACGTGGTATATAAGCAAACGGATCTCACTGGGACAGCTCTACAGCCCTCTATTCAGAGAAGCTCTAGCTTTCATTAACTTCTTGCTGAGGATTTTTATTACATTTTCAGTCCATGCAAAAGTGTTATTAGCTGAGCCAGTATAAATCATAGAATCATAGAATCATAGAATCATAGAATCATAGAATCATAGAATGGTCTGGGTTGGGAGGGACCGCAAGGATCATAGGGCTCCAACCCCCCTGCCACAGGCAGGGCCACCAACCTCCAGGCCTGGAGCTACACAAGGTTGCCCAGGGCCCCATCCAACCTGCCCTTGAACACTTCCAGGGACGGGGCATCCACTACTTCTCTGNTCTGCCCTTTTAAAAAGTTGAATCCCCTCCTGCTTATAAGCTCCCTTCAGGGACTAGAAGGCTGCAATGAGGTCCCCCTGCAGCCTTCTCTTCTCCAGGCTGAACAAGCCCAGCTCCCTCAGCCTCTCTTTGTAGGGCAGGTGCTCCAGCCCTCTAATCATCCTCGTGGCCCTCCTCTGAACCCTCTCCAACAGTTCCACATCTTTCTTGTATTGGGGGCCCCAGATCTGGACACAGTACTCCAGATGGGGCCTCACAAGGGCAGAGTAGAGAGGGACAATCACCTCCCTGTCCCTGCTGGCCACCCCTCTGCTGATGGAGCCCAGGATCCCATTGGCCTTGCGAGCTGCAGGAGCACACTGGTGGCTCATGTTAAGTTTCTCATCCACCACAATCCCCATGTCCTTCTCAGCAGGGCTACTCTCAAGAAGCTCTTCTCAATGTGAATCCATGTGTTAAACTAGATTTTGAGTCTAAGACTTTGCAATTATGTCTACTACACTTATATATAAAATACATGTGATGGTCACATCAATACCTTTCTGTACCTTACTGTCCAGACATGATATACACATGCCTGCACATAAAAATATATTATTTCCATTATCAGACACGTGTGGGTATGTATGAGTGTGCAACGTTAAGCAGCTGTGTATGAGCATGTACAGAGTGAGACAAGGACAGCTGTAAAACAGTCAGTCAACTAGACAAAGTGCATAAAGAACTTCAACTTTAGTCATTCAATGCAAAAAAGATTAAAAATCAAGCTGGCAAATTCAAAACCAATGAAAAGGAGGGTAATTTGATCATGGCATTTATCTCCAAAAGAGCTCTTGAAGCTAAAATCTCAACCCGTTTAGGAAGTGGCTGCTGCATACAACACTGAGTATTCAAAGGTGAAGTACTGATTGTGAACAGATTACATCAATCAGAGTTTAAACACTATTCCCATTAAAATGAGAGGATAGGAGGGACACATGATTTTTGTGGCCAGCTAATTGTCGAGAATTCAATTTAATTGCCTAAAAGTGTATAGATACTGTAATTTGGAATTCTCTGGGGTATCCAAAACTTTCTTGTGGACTGGTAAATATGGGACCAACAGACATCCTGTACTCCTGTAGAATGACAAAGCTCCTTCAATTGTAAGGCTGTATTTGTTGTACTGGAATGTGTCCCCATTGCAAACTTTGTTATTACACCATTGTAACATAAGATATTACCATTTCTGTTCCTTTAGATTGTTTTCTTTTTTTAGATTGGTTTCCTTAGGAAAAAAAAAAAGCTCCTGTGAAACCTTTACCAACATATTTTAAAATTCAGACTTTATCTAGGTACCTACCTGTCTGCCTGTGCATTTCCTAATTACCCTCACAAGATAGAAATCCGTAAAAGCAGACTTGACTGCTGCTGCTTACCACTTGTTTTTTGTAGATAAGGAGAAACTGTTGTACAGGATTAGCTGAATTGTCCAAAATCAGAGAGGAAGCCTTGTGCTGGAGCTTGAAACAGCTTGCAGGTCAAAACCGATTTTCTCTGACTGTGTGGACAGAAAGAAATTAAGTTGGAGGGAAGAAAAACTATGGTAATGCAGTAAAATTAAGTTGAAATCAAACTTTAACCCTTGCTGCCTTTGGCTACTGAGATTGATTCTAAATATCACTAGACAAGGATCATTTGCCTGGTGCAGGCAGAGCTGCATTTCTTTGTGTTTTATTGAACATATGCAGAGAACGGAGAGAACTGCAGGACAGAAAGCAGTCTAGCACTGTAGTACAGGCAACATGGCTGTAGGCAGAGAAGGACCTGGGGTGGTTGGGTGACTGCCAACTGACAACGAGCCAGCAATGTGCCCAGGT